>CM049820.1:3510081-3612581 GCA_027422435.1 Schizopygopsis pylzovi
GAAAACAGTTGTGAACAAATTTGTCTGTATTAAGTTTTAATGTGACAGGGAATGAACCTTTTCATTTGAGGATGCGCTATTATGGATTATGGATTCATATTTTGGCCAGAAGCAAGTTTGAAGTTAAAATGTCTTGATTAATTTGTTTCTTACAGTCATGCAGCCGTTGTCTTCTCCAGATGTTAACTGATGGACTGGAGTGGTGTGGATTATTGTGATGTTTTTATCAGCTGTTTGGACTCTCATTCTGACGGCACCCATTCACTGCAGAGCATCCATTTCTGAGCAAGTGATTAAATGCCATGTTGGTTTGGCACATTTTTGGTGAACTATTCCTTTAATATTATCCTGATGTGTCTTTCTCACATTACAGCGGTTCCCAGATCTCTACTCGACAATCTGCCCGTGCTCAAAACACTGCGGCTCGCAAGAGACGCCTGTACGGCCCGAGTGAGGCTGAAAGAGTACGCTTCATTTTTATTATACTTTTAAGATGTAGTTTTTGCATCTGTCTAAACATATAGTCTATGGTTTCCCATCAAGGCTAAATAAACCAAAAATTACAATAAGGTTCCATTTGTTAACATTAGTTATAACTACATTAGTTAACAATAATGAAAGAATACTCCTAATGCATTTATTAATCTTTGCTAATTTCAACATTAACTAATATATTAAAACAGTTTAAAGTTGTAATATATTATAGCATTACTTAATAGACTTGAGCTAACATGAACCAAGAGTTAACTAACGTAAAAAAGACATTATAATAAATGGTTTGTTCATTGTTAGTTAGTGTTATTAATCCATTTATTGTTAACATATGGGACCTTATTATAAAGTGTTACCAAACCAACAACTGATATTTAAAATATACCAAGGTGAGAGGAACACAAACTCCTAGGATACATAAATGGAGAAAAAATAGATGTCATGTTGATGAAATGATTGAGGTGATGATTTATTTGAATGTGCTGTGGGACCAAATACAGCTTGCTCTCCAATTCCAGATATTAGATGAACAGAAGCACGTTAACACCCGTGACATGAAGAAACAGAACGAGACGCCCGAGAAACTGGACATCACGATAGTTCTGCCATCAGTCGAGACGGACGACTACAACTCATCCGAGTCTGAATGGGAGGAAGAGGCTGAGAAACTGTGCAGCTGGTCAAAACAGCTGCACATAGATGCTTTAGAAACACCTGCATTCATTTAGATGGAGAAATAACCTTCTACACTAGTAGATGCGCCGATTTAGGTTAGATTTTCAGTAAATACTACAACCTAGTGCATTATTCTGAGGTGCTTTCATTGAAAATGTTACCTGTGCAACTGGTCAAAACCAACAGGACGTCGATGCTGTTGAAACACCTGAGTTCTTGTGAATGGAGAAACCATGTTTTATAGTTGTAGAGGTCCGGATTAATGTCAACACATAGTGACAGTATTTGAACATTTGGGCGCTTGCTTTATCCCACTTCTCATGCATGCACTCTCTAGACATCCATTCCAGAAACTGTACTAATTTTCTGCTAATGTTTATTTCTCATGAAAAATATACACCACATGCAATGAGTTGCATCCAAGCATATGATCAGAAGATGTATTGCATCATTCAAACCTTACACATACTGTTTGTGTGTGTTTCCTTAATTTACAGACTCTCATCTTGTAGCGGTCATTTGCAAAAAGGAACATGCATGTCCATCAATAATCTGTTCATATTTAGTGTCATATTCGTAAGTCTTTCTGCCTCCATATTTATCTGTTTGCATGCATGCACACCTGTATGTATGCACGGAACAAGAAAACTACTAAACATGAAACAAAAATCCTCATGCAAGGAAAATAAAATAATAATAAAATAAAATAAAAACTAAATTTGGGATAAAACTAAAAAATGTAAGTTTTTCATTTGTGATAATGTATTAAATGAACTACTGTGACGCTCATGTTTAACATTTGTGAGTTTAATATTTGATCTAATACATTGTGGGCATGAAAACATAGAATGACCCAATCAGTGGACACTTTAAAGGGCCAAAACAAATACATCTTTATTGTTAATACTTCAGTAAATGCTGTTGCAATAAGAAATGTGTTCAACAACTCACTCACTTTTGCAATTCTAATGAGAAAAAAGCCTCATGTAAGGACCAAAAACAGTCATTTATTTAAAATAATACCTTTTCTCACTAAATATGGGTTAAAACTAAAAATAATTTGATTTGAAATTAGATTTAATGGAAAAACAATGTCTGGAAAAAAAAAGACACCAGGGATATTTCATAATAAATTGCCAGTCTCTTGGGTTTGATATTGTGAAAGCTGAACTGATATGATTTCATCTCTAAAATGTGTATAATCTCATATATGTAGATGTGATATGGGAATGAAGTGCTGTGCATGGGATGACCCAACCAGTGCGGGCTTTTAAGGGCCAAAACAATCAAAACATGCATCTTTAATGTTAATACTTCAGTAAATAAGGTTTAAACAGTGAGATAAAAAAGATGCGTATGCAGTTGGAATTTCTAATTAGAAAATACACCATGCATGCATGATCAAAAACTATTAAATATGAAACAAAAGCCTCTTGCAAGGACAAAAAAGTATTATATATAAAATAATAGGTGACCCTGGACTACAAAAGCAGTCTTAAGTCGCTGGGGAATATTTGTAGCAATAGCCAACAATACATTGTATGGGTCAAAATTATTGATTTTCTTTTATGCCAAAAATCATTAGGATATTAAGTAAAGATCATGTTCAATGAAGATATTTCGTAAATGATCTACCATAAATATCAAAACCTATTTTTGATAAGTAATAGGCCTATGGCTTCATTTGGACAACTTTAAAGGTGATTTTCTCAATATTTAGATTTTTTTGCACCCTCAGATTCCAGATTCTCAAATAGTTGTATTGTCCTATCATAACAAACCATACATCAATGGAAAGCTACTTATTCAGCTTTCAGATTATGTATAAATTGACCCTTATGACTGGTTTTGTGGTCCAGTCATGTTTGGGTTTAGAGATCGGAAAAATGTCTAAAAAAAGATTAAAAAGAAAACATGGGATGTTTCATAAATTGCCAGTCTTTTTATCTATAATTTGATATCGTGACAGATGAACAGATGTGATTCCCATCGCACGAATTTGTGCACTAAATATTTGATCTAAGGTGATGTGGGCATGAAAATCCTGTGCCAACCAGTGCGCGCTTTTAAGGGCCAAACAATGAAAGCGTACATCTTTGATATGAATAACTAGGCAGGAGATGTTTAAACAGTGCGTTAAAAGTATGGTTATGCATTCGGCACGATAATTTTCGCTGACGTTCGCTGTTAGCTTCGCTTTCTCCGGGTAAATGTCGGTCACCGGCCTTCCGCGTTTTCCTGCGGCTCTGCGCAGTGACGTGTCGCGCTGACGGCGGCTCGCGCTGTGGCGGAGCAGCGGGCTGCAGCGCGTCTGTCTGCGGAGCTCCGCCCTCCCTGCGCACTCCGCGGCCCGCCCAGCGCCCGCTAACTCCCGCTCTAGCCCTGCCCGAGTCTGGGGGAATCCGACGGCCTGCCTGGGGAAAATCCGAAGGCCGCCCCGCGCGTAGATCTACGGTAAGTGCGCCGATACCGAAGAATCGGACCGCGCGGGTTTCATCCCGCCCGCTCGTTGCACACACGCGTCAGGTTTATGCGCGGTTATTGTACGTTTTGTTGCATTATGTTGCGTTAGAGACGCGAGGCCTCGGATTGGCCACCGGGCCTTATGTAGGCCGCACTCGGGCCTGAAGCGCTGGGGGTGGGTTATTGTTTATAAATGCTCCTGCATGCACGCGAAACCAAACGCCCCTTTGTTTTTAAAGCAAAGCTCGCGCGTATGCATGCGTGGGAATCAATCGCGCGATGTGTTATGGCTCAAAATGGCGCGCGCAGGGCAGGCTGGTTTTGTTTTCAGTGATAGGGGGAAATTATGGTCACAAGGCGCCATGATTATGTCCGGTTTCAGGTGCTGTAATACGAGGAAACCTTCAGCGCGCGGGGGGTGGGAAGATTCGGCGCGCGCTGCTGCTGCACACATTCTTCTCAAATGCATGAAGCTTCGAGCGTTTCCTGACATGCACGAAGCGTTTAATGCATTTTGCGTTGCGTTTAAAACGTTTTGCATCATTTGATTAAATGCACAACCGTTTATTGGTGCTCATGTTTAATTTCTAGTCGCTCTTGTCGCAGTCATTTGCAAATTAAAGGGACATGCACGTTCGTCAATAATCTGTTCATATTTATTAGTGCAATATTTCTACGTCTGTCTGTCTGCCTCCGTATTTATCTGTCTGTTTGCATGTCTGTTCAAACCTATTGCATGTTTACATTATGACAACTAGTTCTTGAAGCCGGTCACATTGTTATGATCCTCCCAGTTCTTGTGCTAAATGCTTCATTCTGTGTTTATTTTTTATGAGAGAGTAATTCTGCTATAAATGATTGTTTAACTCTATTATTCTCTTGTTATCATAAATGGTCTCTAGCAGACATTCTGATTGAATTGTATGTTGTTGTGTTAGTTGTGCCGTGGCCAATGAAGAATAAAGACGATGGATGAGGAGGTGACAAGGCTTGCTCTCCGTTCCCAAGAGCCAAAGATTATACTGCATGGCTCAGGTAATACAGAAACTGTGATGTTTGCTCACTCATCTGTATGTCTAGAGCCAAAGATTATACTGCATGGCTCAGGTAATACAGAAACTGATGTTTGTTCACTCATCTGTATGTCTAGAGCCAAAGATTATACTGCATGGCTCAGGTAATACAGAAACTGTGATGTTTGTTCACTCATCTGTATGTCTAGAGTCAAAGATTATACTGCATGGCTCAGGTAATACAGAAACTGTGATGTTTGCTCTCTCATCTGTATGTCTAGAGCCAAAGATTATACTGCATGGCTCAGGTAATACAGAAACTGATGTTTGTTCACTCATCTGTATGTCTAGAGCCAAAGATTATACTGCATGGCTCAGGTAATACAGAAACTGATGTTTGTTCACTCATCTGTATGTCTAGAGCCAAAGATTATACTGCATGGCTCAGGTAATACAGAAACTGTGATGTTTGTTCACTCATCTGTATGTCTAGAGCCAAAGATTATACTGCATGGCTCAGGTAATACAGAAACTGTGATGTTTGTTCACTCATCTGTATGTCTAGAGTCAAAGATTATACTGCATGGCTCAGGTAATACAGAAACTGATGTTTGTTCACTCATCTGTATGTCTAGAGCCAAAGATTATACTGCATGGCTCAGGTAATACAGAAACTGTGATGTTTGCTCTCTCATCTGTATGTCTAGAGCCAAAGATTATACTGCATGGCTCAGGTAATACAGAAACTGTGATGTTTGTTCACTCATCTGTATGTCTAGAGTCAAAGATTATACTGCATGGCTCAGGTAATACAGAAACTGATGTTTGTTCACTCATCTGTATGTCTAGAGCCAAAGATTATACTGCATGGCTCAGGTAATACAGAAACTGATGTTTGTTCACTCATCTGTATGTCTAGAGCCAAAGATTATACTGCATGGCTCAGGTAATACAGAAACTGATGTTTGCTCATCATCTGTATGTCTAGAGTCAAAGATTATACTGCATGGTTCAGGTAATACAGAAACTGATGTTTGCTCACTCATCTGTATATCTAGAGCCAAAGATTATACTGCATGGCTCAGGTAATACAGAAACTGATGTTTGTTCACTCATCTGTATGTCTAGAGTCAAAGATTATACTGCATGGCTCAGGTAATACAGAAACTGTGATGTTTGTTCACTCATCTGTATGTCTAGAGTCAAAGATTATACTGCATGGCTCAGGTAATACAGAAACTGTGATGTTTGCTCATCATCTGTATGTCTAGAGTCAAAGATTATACTGCATGGCTCAGGTAATACAGAAACTGATGTTTGCTCACTCATCTGTATGTCTAGAGCCAAAGATTATACTGCATGGCTCAGGTAATACAGAAACTGTGATGTTTGTTCACTCATCTGTATGTCTAGAGTCAAAGATTATACTGCATGGCTCAGGTAATACAGAAACTGATGTTTGTTCACTCATCTGTATGTCTAGAGCCAAAGATTATACTGCATGGCTCAGGTAATACAGAAACTGATGTTTGCTCATCATCTGTATGTCTAGAGCCAAAGATTATACTGCATGGCTCAGGTAATACAGAAACTGTGATGTTTGTTCACTCATCTGTATGTCTAGAGCCAAAGATTATACTGCATGGCTCAGGTAATACAGAAACTGATGTTTGTTCATCATCTGTATGTCTAGAGTCAAAGATTATACTGCATGGCTCAGGTAATACAGAAACTGATGTTTGCTCACTCATCTGTATGTCTAGAGCCAAAGATTATACTGCATGGCTCAGGTAATACAGAAACTGTGATGTTTGCTCATCATCTGTATGTCTAGAGCCAAAGATTATACTGCATGGCTCAGGTAATACAGAAACTGATGTTTGCTCACTCATCTGTATATCTAGAGCCAAAGATTATACTGCATGGTTCAGGTAATACAGAAACTGATGTTTGTTCACTCATCTGTATGTCTAGAGCCAAAGATTATACTGCATGGCTCAGGTAATACAGAAACTGTGATGTTTGCTCACTCATCTGTATATCTAGAGCCAAAGATTATACTGCATGGCTCAGGTAATACAGAAACTGTGATGTTTGCTCATCATCTGTATGTCTAGAGCCAAAGATTATACTGCATGGCTCAGGTAATACAGAAACTGTGATGTTTGCTCATCATCTGTATGTCTAGAGCCAAAGATTATACTGCATGGCTCAGGTAATACAGAAACTGTGATGTTTGCTCACTCATCTGTATGTCTAGAGCCAAAGATTATACTGCATGGCTCAGGTAATACAGAAACTGATGTTTGCTCACTCATCTGTATGTCTAGAGCCAAAGATTATACTGCATGGCTCAGGTAATACAGAAACTGGGATGTTTGCTCATCATCTGTATGTCTGGAACACTTCATGTCAATGTTGCGTCGGTCTCATTCTAGAGAGCATTTGATTTGTCAAAACAGTATTTTTTATTACAGATGAGAATGTAGTTTGAATTTATATTTTTATAGTGAAATATTTTGTCATTTTTAAGGAATGTGAATATTTTTTTTTACACACACACACATGTTGGTTTTTATGGTTTACGGGGACTCTCCATAGGCGTAATGGTTTTTATACTGTACAAGCTGTATGTGCTATTGCCCTACACCTACCCTACACCTAAACTTAGCCCTCACAGGAGACGGTGCATTTCTCCTTTCCCCCCAAAAAACTCACACTGTATGATTTATAAGCGTTTTAAATTATGGGGACACTGAAAATGTCCTCATAAATCACCTTCTCCTTGTAATACCTATGTCATACCCATGTCATTATACAAATTTGTGTCCTCATAAACCACATAAACACACACACACACACACACGCTCACACACACACACACACATTTTTATTGCATTATTATTAGTAATTATTAACTATTATTAAAATTATAAATATATTAAATGGGAAAATGTACATAAATATAGCTAATTAAAATATACAAAATTGAAATAAATCTGTATGATTAAAAAACATAGTTACACACACACACACACACACACACACACACACACACACATATGGCATATGTGGCATGTCAATATGAATAAATAATCATTTTAAATACAAATATATTCTTTAATAATAAATAATTACAATTATGTGTGTGTACGTATATAATATTTAATTATAATTGATGAATAATAATTCTTAAATTTTTCTTGCATTATTATTAACAACTGCTAATAATTATTACAATTTCAAATATTAAAATGGGAACAAAAATAAATGCATAATTGAAATAAATCTTTATGATTAAAAAACATAATTTTAATATATATATATATATATATATGGAATATGTGGCATGTGAATATTAATAAATAATCATTTTAAATACAAATATATTCTTTAATAATATTTAATTATAATTACATGTGTGTGTGTGTGTGTACATAATATTTAATTATAAATTCTGATGATTAAAGATGAATAATAATTATTACATTTTTGTTAACAAGAATATATAAATATATATACATAATTAAAATAAACATAATTGATACATTTGTATGATTAAAAAAACATAATTTTACACACGCACACACACACACACACACACACACACACGGCATGTAAATATAAATAATCATTTTAAATACAAATATATTCTTTAATAATATAGAATTATAATTACGTGTGTGTGTACATATATAATATTTAATTATAAATGATAATAATTAGTGATGAATAATAATTCTTAATATTTTCTTGCATTATTATTAGGGCCGTCAACATTAATGCATGAGATTAATCAAAAACTTTTAACGCGTTAATATTTTTTTTAACGCAAATGAATCGTTTGATAAGGTTTGCGTGGAAGGTTATCTGTCGTGTGTGACGGGGGTGCAGCGCCAGTGTTTGCAGGTTAGCGGCACAATTGGGCTATTTTCAAAATACAGTCGCGGGGAAAATTACAGAGTGCATATAGACAAATAAAACTGAAAATATATCCTTTTACTAATGTGTATTATACCTGGAATGTATCCCTAACAACTTAAGAACGGAGAAGCGGTTGTAACATCACAAACAACGTGAGTGTCAGCCAGAGCACACATGTTAAACACAGCAGAAATAAACATGACAACAGCTACTAAAGATTATATTATTCAACTTTATTTCCAGACTCAAGGTCCATTAGCAAGAAACAGACAATACAAACAAAAGCAGTACACATTAAAAAAGACAATTATGCCAATACTTCCTCATAGAGGATTGATATCGCACTTCAGTAAGCCTAGGGTTTGTCAACAACATTATAATAGTATTACATTTATACATCAAATTTCTCATTAAAGCAGGGAATGATTGTACTCTTGCTTTACAAAATAAATCACTTGCACTGCACCATCTTGTTTTTTTCAGCAGGATCCTCATACAATCATCGTATGCAACCTGAAGCTTGCTCTCTTTCTTAAACTTAAACCACAAAGGAGCAGTATAAAAAGAAGTACAATATGCTCTAAAAAGGTTTATCTTTACCTCATCTGAACACACTTCTCGCCAATATATTAGCTTGAGCATATCATTTACGACGTTGCCTATACATATCATCATCATCATCATCACTCATTTCATTGTTAATGAAATTAATTATATAAGATAATAAACACATGATTACGATAGGAGATGGTTTGTGTGGGATTTTCTTGAGATGAATGTGTACATCTGTAATGCTCATTCGTGCAGCGATATAAAAGGCTATAAATAGCATATTTTATAGAGATGCAACAATTGCAATTTTCTTGGCCGATTTATGATTTTTTGGACGATACGTATTTTTGCCGATTCTGATTTTCTTTCTAAGAACTATAATTGACAGCATATACAAACAAAAATGTATGCAAATTTCAACAAAAACATTTTTACATAATACAATCCATTATTAAACATTACAATTCCCCCAATCTGAACTAATTTACAGATTTTCTCTCACTTAAACAACTCAAAATAAAGTGCTCTGTGACTGGAAAGAAGACACAATAGTTAACTTAATATGAGTTGCTTTATGTAACAAAACAGATGTCATTTCTCACTGTTTATAAATGGTTATTTCTTTCCCCAAACCTTATTAAATGTGTCATCTTTCAAATCAAATTCTTACTTTGTTTCAATTAATTCAGTTAGCATATTAAAAAATGAGTTTTACTATTCAAATTAAATTAGTATTAACAAACTCTATATTTCCACCGCTGAGGAAACAGCTGCGTTAGATGCATTTACACTGCAACATTTCAAATGCATTAATTATTTTATAAGATTAATGTTTTTTCAAATGTCGAAAAAATGCAATGATACTTTTAAATATGTCTAAACCTCCAGTAGGCGGCGGGAAATGTCTGCTTTAATGAGCGAGTCATTTATTAATTCATTCAGTGACGAAACACGGCTGTGTGTTGCTCAGAGACACACAACAGATCTGCTGTGGCTTTGAGCGCAACTATTTTCAGATGCGAATTTGAGCAAAAACAGTCAGTATTTAGTCTAAAATCCAAGTCACTTGATTTTAACTTCTTGTTTATTGAAATACTATTGTATAAAATCAGTGTCACATTGCAATCGTGCTGATCTTGTTATTCGGGGGAAACATCATGGCCGTCTAATGTTGCTTACCTAAATCATATTTGGTAAATCTCTTTTATTTATTGTTCTACCGCAGTATGTATCTATACATTTCTGAGAGTTACTTTGTGTGTGCTGTCTCTCTCACACACTCATCAGGCACGATATAAATACATTATCAGTCGCCGTTTACACCGAATGGCATTCAAATTATAATCATTCTCACGCTAAACGACGTTTACACACGCGACTGTGATATCTACTGTGAGTGTGCGCGTGGCTGTGACGTCTCTGCATGCGCCGCTGGCAATAAAAGGATGGGCTCAGAATCGGCAAGACGTGAGACTGACCCGCCGGTCACCGATCCGGGCCGGTCATGCGAGAAATCATCCGATTCCGATCACTGGCCGGTCAATCGGTGCATCTCTAATATTATTTTAACAACTTACACTTTATTCATCCTTATTCTGCTCTGTCACTCATCACAACCTGCCTGTTCTGTCTGAGAGCTGTATATTATATCTGCTAGCCTGCTCTGAGCATTGTTGCACATGCTGTGCTCAGACCCCGCAAATAAAACGAAGCACTGGTTCATGCGTGCAGCGCATGCATAACGTGATCGATAAGAATAAAGCACAGATATGCTGTTCTGAAAGGACGTCTGGGAACGGGATATTGTGATGCAAGATTGTCGTCTGTTCGGTGCATTGCATTGAGCAGACGCGTTCAGTTTTAATTTTAGTGTCCTCTAACTGAACAAAATTATTTTTATTACTATAAAAGAAATCTAAACGACGGTGTGGGACGGTGCCACGGTGAGCAAGTGACGTAACGGTGTTACGGCTTAACACCAGTATAACCGTCATCACCGTCTATCGCGGCAAGCCTAGTTTGAAGTGAGTTTGAAGTGTAATATTAATCTTAGAAATTGTCTTATGAAGCATGATGCTAATGTTAGCTCTAACGCAGCTGCAGAACTGGTCCAATTATTCTTCATAATGCATTTTGTTATAATACTTCACATAAGGTCACAAGAAAATGTTTTGTTGTATTTATTTAGAATTACTTTTGGTAATAGTTGGGTAAATGTATAGTGGGTTTGAAGTGATGTGGCTCGGTAAATGTTTTATTGCTAGTATAAAGGCTGAATAAAAACAAAAGAATAATAAGGATTATGTCTCATATCTGGCGGATGTGTGAAAGATTCTGTTTCATTAAACTAGTTTGTCGTGCATTTCTTTAATTCAACACATTTACAGGTAAATCCTAGTATTTTACATTTGTGATTAATCATGATTAATCAGTCCATGACTGTGATTAACGCGATTCAATTGATTAATCGATTGACAGCACTAATTATTATTAATAATTGCTAATACTTATTAAAATTACAAATGTATTAAAAGGGAACACAAATATGTAAATATATACATCATTAAAATAAATCTGTTTGATTAAAAACATATGCACACGCACACGCACACACACACACAGGCACACACACACAGGCACACACACACAGGCACACCACACACACACGCACGCACACACGCAGGCACACACACACAGGCACACACACACAGGCACACACACACACACACAGGCACACGCACACACACACGCACACACACAGGCACACACGCAGGCACACACGCACACACACACCACACACACACACCACACACACACACACACACACAATGTATATGCAGGGCTGGGGAGTAACGAAATACATGTAACGGCGTTACGCATTTAAAATACAAAATATGAGCAACTATATTTTGTTATAATTACATTTTAAATAGGTGTAACAATTTAAGTTACATCCGAAAAGTATTTTGGATTACCAAAGTGATTACTTTGAATTTTAATGTAATTTCTTAATTTAATATTTAAGTAAACCGTTTGAGGATTTTTAACCAATAAGGCAACTGATTCTCCTGTGAAAGAAACTGTGCAGCCGCCTGTTCATTTAGCAACTCGCAGTGAGAGTGCGCTCATCATCACGACACAACAGAAAGCCATTAGCGTAAAGCATTTCTCTCGTGGAAATACAAAGACGTTTATAAATCTGAAAAGGACGTAACATCAGTGCAGTGCCTACCTGCAACAAAACGTCTCTCAGCATCGAACGTCTAATCTGAAAAAGCATCTCGAGGGAACTTGTTCTTGATCTTTGAACATTTTTATCCAGTAACTCGTTTTTATATTTTCTCATATTTTGAGTGTTGAATGGTTATCATTAATTACGTTTAATATTTCTAAGAATTTAATTGTAAAACGACACCAAATTCTCCTATAATTCACACTTTGCATCAGTTAACAGATCCATACGAATCATGAATTAATAAAAGTTTATAAAGTCAAACGAAAGCTTTGTGTGCTTTTCGAATGAAGACAGACTTCAAGTTCATCTGTAGTGTTCAAGAACAGATCATCTTTGACGCGGTCATGCGAGCTCATGATTCGATTCGTGAACACATGATTCTTTTGAGTCAATCTTTTAAATGAATCGTTTATTATTGTTTAACGAAACTAGTGTGAATGGTTCACATTAAACTGGATAGATCTGGGGTATGTTTCCCGAAAGCATCATTAGCGAACTTACGTTACGCTAAATTACGTTGAACTACAACAACATTACTTGCGACAGTAGTTGCTTTGACAAACGAGCCTCTTTGATTCGTTTGTGCTGATCGCTTCTCCATACAGAGGATTATGAAGTAATCACTTAAAGTTTGCTCCATTCTTTAAACAAATCTTGTATAACTTGGAGAACTGTGCTGTGCCAGTTGTTTTGGCTTCTTGTATGATATGTTTGGTGTGTTTGGATTGGTTTTGAAGCTTGGGATACATCATGAAACCGCACCGAATCCCATTCGTTGTATTCAAATTGAATTTATATTGATTTCGTAGATTTAAAGGACAAAAATTGATTTTGTTGTTCATAGAAATGCGGCGGAAAACTGATTGTTGTTAAAAAAATGCAAAAAACACAAATCTTATGACTGGTATGTTACTTATTTAGAGGTGTAAAACATGAAAATAAGACATCATGCAGGCTATATAAGCTTAAGTACTAAACCCGAGGAATATAACGAAATACATTACTAATTACATTTTAAAGCAAGTATTTTGTAATTTGTAGTAAAATACATGTTAAAAGTAACCTTCCCAGCCCTATGTACACACACACACACACACATATATTAAATGACATAATGCGAAACAAAATATTACTGCTTTTATAATATAATTAAACGTATATTAATTATAAATATTAATTTGCGTGCATTGCTTATTTATATTTAGTGTATATTTCATTATGAGCAATTATGATTACGAGTTTAAATTATTATTAATATATTAAGAGTCAATGGGCAACAAAATATGTTTTTAGAATATATTACTATAATGAATGATAATAATGAATATAATGAATATTTTAATATAATTACATTTTAAAATGTATATATTTATATTCAAAAGTATGTAAATGTTAAGCAATGCATATACATGTATTTATATTTAATTATAATAATTATCACGATGTGTGCTTTTATTGTTGCCCCCCCCCCCCCCCCCCCCCCCCCCCGATATGTACCTATATGTGACCCTGGAACAGAAAAGCAGTCATAACATAAGTCACACAGGTATATTTGTAGCAACAATACATTGTATTTTTATTTTATGCCAAAAATCATTAGGATATTAAGTAAAAGATCATGTTCCATGAAGATATTTTGTAAAGTTCCTTCTGTAAATATATCAGAACGTAATTTTTAATTAGTAACATGCATAGCTAAGAATTTTATTTGCACAAATTTAAAGGTGATTTTCTCAATATTTCGATTTTTTTGCACCCTCAGATTCCAGATTATCAAATAGTTGTATCTCAGCCAAATATAACAAACCATACATCAATAGAAAGCTTATTTATTCAGCTTTCAGATGGTGTATACATCTCAACTTCACAAAATTGAGCCCAATGACTCGGTCCAGGGTCACATGTAGTTGAACTGTAGTAAGCAGTGGTGGTTCTGAAGTGCAGGTGTAGTTTTGAGCTGTAGTGGTGTGTGTTGTTGCAGATGAGGGAGGTGTGGAGGAGGAGGAGGAGGAGTATGTGGTGGAGCTGCAGGAGACGGTGCTGGTGTCAGAGGTGGAGGGTGAGGCCGCGTCTGTCCAGGGCTTCTCCTCCGACGAGCTCGTCATCCAGGACGCTGTGGAGGACGTGGTCGCCGAGTACGTGCACTGCGACGATGACGAGGGCGTTGCGGTGGAGACCTGCGTGATGTCACTGGAGGAAGAGGAGGAAGAGGAGGATGGTGTTGCCATGGCAGAGATGACGGAGGAGAGGGACGCTGAGCACGACTCGGACGGCTGCGGAGATTACCTCATGATCTCCTGTAATTCACCGAATCTTTCAGTCATTCTGTCGCTTGATTCGCTCACGCGTTCAGTTTATTGTTTCAAATGTACTTTGTTATTTTAGTAATTCAACTTAAACTCATTCCAGTTAGTTGCCATGGATACATTTGTTTTTTTTTTCATCTAATTGTTTGTTTGTTTATAAGAACCTTCAATTATTCACGTATAGCAATTCATTCTTATTACATTTTACAGTTTTACACAATATAATATTTTATAATATTATTTGTTTTTTTAGTACCTCAATTTAAAAGATGCCAAGGCTGCGTTTTATTTGTAGTTTTTCATCTAATGCTTGTGTTTTTGTTGATTGTGTTTTTATATCTTCAGTAAAAAAAAACATTTTATTAAGTTATGTGCGTTTGCTATTGTTATTAGTTTTTATATTATATAATATAATTTTTTTTTATATTTCTTAATTTTTTTTTATTCTTTTGTAATTTTAGTAAAGCCGTTTTATTTTATTTTTTTGTTTTACATGTAAAATAAAATGATCTGATTTTGTTTAGTTATGTGCTTTTGTCATTGTTATTAGTTTTTATAATATTATATAATATAATTTGTTTTAATATTTCTTACATGTTTTGTATTCTTTTTTAATTTTAGTAAAGCCGTTGTTTTTTTTTTTACATGTAAAAAAATGATCTGATTTTGTTTAGTTATGTGCGTTTCCTATTGTTATTAGTTTTTATAATATTATATAATATAATTTGTTTTTATATTTCTAAATTTGCTTTATTCTTTTGTAATTTTAGTAAAGCCGTTTTATTTTATTTTTTTGTTTTACATGTAAAATAAAATGATCAGATTTTGTTTAGTTATGTGCGTTTGCTATTGTTATTAGTTTTTATAATATTATATAATATAATTTGTTTTTATATTTCTAAATTTGCTTTATTCTTTTGTAATTTTAGTAAAGCCGTTTTATTTTATTTTTTTGTTTTACATGTAAAATAAAATGATCAGATTTTGTTTAGTTATGTGCGTTTGCTATTGTTATTAGTTTTTATAATATATAATATAGATTTTTTTAATATTTCTTAATTTTTTTTTAAATTCCTTTGTAATTTTAGTAAAGCCGTATAAATTTTTTTTTTGTTTTACATGTAAAATAAAATGATCAGATTTTGTTTAGTTATGTGCTTTCGTCATTGTTAGTAGTTTTTATAATAATATTAATATTATGATGTTATATAATGATTTGTTTTGGATATTTCCTTTTCGTTTTGTTTCATTTGTTTTAGTTTTATGTTTGTCATCTAATGTTTGTTTCATCTTAGTTTCTTCAGTTTAGAATTTTTCAAAAAAAAAAATATTTTTGTTTATTTGTGGTTTTGTCAGTTTGTTAATTTGATCACTTATTTGCCTGTGCGTTTGTTAAAGTTGTTTATTCAATCAGTTGTTTGTTAGTTTATTCATTCAATTATTCGTTCATTTGTTTCTGTTTGAATAGTTTGGATTATCCAAAAATAGACATTAACACATGATTTTTTTTAGATGCAATATTTCATAATTAGTATTTAATTTAATGCTACAGTTCCAAAGTTCTGTCTCCATGAAAAGGCTTGTGATCCCCGTCTCATCGTCTGTTGTTCCTCCTGCAGTGGATGATGCGGGGAAGATGGTGTCTGGAGACGGAGAGGAGGTGACGGTCGAGGGGGCGATCGATGATCAGGAGGTGGAGAAGGATGAGGACGGACAGGAAGTCATTAAAGTTTACATCTTTAAAGCAGACTCTGGTGAAGACGACCTCGGTGAGTGAACGGGAGATTTGAGCCAGTGCTGCGTTAGCATTCTTTCTATACAATTAAAGTATTTAGAGTTTATTTTAATGTGTTTTCTACATTAAAATCATTTTAGTTGTGCTTTTGTCAGTCATTAGTTTTTAGAATAGTATATAATATATATATTACATAATACATATATATATATGTAGTGTTTATTTTATTTTATTTTTAGTAATTTAAATGTAAATATTTCAGTTGCCAATTTTTTTTTTTTTTTTTTTTATGTAACGTTTGTTTTATTCTCTTCAGTTAAATCATGAAATCAAAAAAAATCATGAATTTGTCATTGTTACTAATTTTTAATGTTTAGTGTTATATAATATTTTTGAATAATATATATATATATTTTTTAGGGGTGGGCATAGATTAATTTTTTTAATCTAGATTAATCTAGATTAATTTTGGAATTAATCTAGATTAATCTAGATTAAAATGGCTCATTTGAATTCTGCCGAAGGCATTCAGAATATGTGTGCTACCCAAATAATGACTAAAAGTAAGTCTTTGAGAACGGGTTTCTCCAGGGGCTCATCTCCTGTTTCCAAAATGCATCACAAACTGCTTGAGAAAGCTGTTCTACTATGATAATTGGTGATGAAAATAAACTATGTTCAATAAGATGTACTTGTGTTTACTAACTGTTTATTCAGTTAAACATGAATTTTGAACTGTAGGCCTACATAAGAGGTGGTGATGAACTGTTTACAGTTTCCATTGGGAAGCTTCTTAAAAATTAATTTTCCCTGAAGCAAACCCGGCGGCTTCATAGCTGCATCCATGTTAGCACGTCACGTCTGATGTGGTAATTTCACAGTAACGTTAGGCATACACACAGGTTCGAGGCAGAGGGTGACACGGGAGTGAATTCTCAAGTTCACATGAGACCTAAAGCGCATCCTGTTTGCTTAAAAGCGCAACGTTTCGTTGTTATTCTGAGTGCACACAAATAAACGTAGAGTCTTTACAGATTCGAAAGATGTATTAGGCTACTTTTATCTGTATGACCAAGAATGACGGAGATTTTAAGAGCAAGTGAACGCACCGGAGCCTGTCTTGCAGCAAACGCGCTTCCACACAAACACTTCAATAGCGCACATTTCTCTAGGTTAACATCATATTGAGCGGCCGTGTAAAGTTGCTACTACATACATCTTTCAGATGAAAAGCCATATTTGAGGTTGATGAATGATAGCTGAGCGTTTGGATGTCCTGCCCGATTGTATTACCACATAGACCAGCCGTTAACAATCTGTCCATCACGGACTGCGAGCCTCTAGTTCGAAGACTCGTTCTCGCCCCCTACAGTGCAATTCGGCTAGGTATACATCCGCGCTAAAATATCAGGGTGAAAGCCATCATAGCTTGCGTAGTATAGACCCAGCTCCCAACCCAACTTTGAGAATAGATTAACGGCGATATTTTTTTTATCGCCGATAAGAGTCTCGCGTTAACGCAGCACGTTAACGCCGATAACGGCCCACCACTAATATTTTTATATTTCTATGTAGCTTTAATTTATTATTTTGGTTTTAGTTTGAGAAATGTTAGTACCCCAGCTTAAACTTATTTCACTTAGTTGCCTAGGTTACATTTCTAATTTCTCTTTAGTTCGTCATCTAAAGGTTGTGTTTCACTTTATTTTTGGAATGTTATATTTTATAATTTTTTTTAAATATTCGATTTTAGTTTAGCTATGAGCTTTTGTCCTTTTTAATTGGGTCTTTTCAATATCTTATTTATTATTCTGTAATATTCCAATTTTCTATTTAGCTTTAACTTATTGTAGATTAAGTTTTAATAATTTTTAATAACTTATTTCTATACAATTAAAGTATTTGTTTTCTACATTAAAATCATTTTAGTTGTGCTTTTGTCAGTCATTAGCTTTTAGAATATTATATAATATATTTTATAATATTCATTTTTATTTTTTTATATATATTTATATGTAGCGTTTATTTTATTTTAGTTTTAGTAATTTAAATGTAAATATTTCAGTTGGCAATTTTCATTTGTTTTTTATGTAACGTTTGTGTTTTATTTTCTCTTCAGTTTGTAGTTAAAAAAAATCATCAATTTGTCATTGTTATTAGTTTTTAATGTTTGGTGTTATATAATATTTTAGAATAATATATATATATATATTTTTATATTTCTATGTGGCTTTAATTTATAATTTTGGTTTTAGTTTGAGAAATGTTAGTACCCCAGCTTAAACATATTTCACCAAGGCTACATTTCTAATTTCTCATTAGTTTGTCATCTAAAGTTCATGTTTCACTTTATTTTTGGAATGTTATATTTTATCAATTTTTTTAAATATTCGATTTTAGTTTAGCTATGAGCTTTTGTCCTTTTTAATTGGGTCTTTTTTAATATCTTATTTATTATTCTGTATTTTAATATTCTGCAATATTTAAATTTTCCATTTATAGCTTTAACTTATTGTAGATTAAGTTTTAATAATTTTTAATAACTTAAACTTTCAAAATTAAAATTAGTTGCCAATGCAACATTGCTAATACATAATTACATTTTTTATGATTTATAATTTTAACATTTATGATGTTAACGGTAGCAGCACTGTTTTGGACCCATTGACGAAACCTTGAATTCAATGAGTTAAAAGAAACTGAAACTCCGACTGCAGATACACATGGGCCCTGTTCACTGAATTTTCTATGGGCCCCCTCAATGGGGGGTGGGGGGGTGTTTGAGGTGCGATTGTAAAATGTCAGAAACAATAGATATGACTGAATTCACAACAAATACAACAAACCTCATAATGCATTTTTGTCACACATAAAAGCACTTGACAGTAAAGCATTGATTTTGAGCTAGACTGGAAAGTTACTGCTAATAAATTCTGTCATCATTCGGTCACCCTCGTGTCCTTCCAAACGACTTTATTATGTTGAACACAAAATAATATTTTGTAGAATGTTACCAAACCTTTTTGGCTACCCTTGATTTCTACTCTATAGACTAAAAATTCTTGAATTTCTCAAATTATGTTCCACAGAACAAAGACATTCATACAGTTTATTGAATTAACAATTTATTTCAATTAAAATGAATTAGAACTAGGTTCAAGGTTCAAGGTTCTTTATTATTCGTCACATACACAATCATACAGAGTATAATCAGTAGTGAAATGCAAGTAGAATTGAAGAAAAATACAGCATTTACATGAGGAAAGTGAGGAGAAAAAAATTACCCCCAGACTATGCTCCTTGGGGAGTACAGTGTGAGAACAGGAAAAACACCTCAGCAACACAAAAGCACATACACGACATAGCCACAGGGGAAGTGAATCCGGCCCAGCAAGCAGCCATCTGATCCCGCAGCCACTGATCCGGCGCTGGTCAGACCCGCTTGACCAGGCCAGCGGATCGAAGCGAACAGAGGCGAGTGGTCGAGGGTGGGGGGGCAATGTCTGTAGGGTGGGGGAGGAACGCAAGAGCGTCTAACTTCATTGCACTCCCGGGGTAGATTGCAACAACAGCCTTGCCAAGGCCACTGTAGGGGAGCCAGAAAAAGATAAGATTGTTTTGTCTTTGGGGCGAGTAAACGCATTCCAATTTTTGCAGGCTACTCTCTGTCCGTTTTGACCATTTTGGTCTCCATATAATAATTTTTCCTTTGTAAAGCTGTGAACTTCTCCTTGGTAGAATCCATATTGTGATTATAGTCTCAGTCTCAATGCTGACCGCTCTTCCCACAGCTTCAATCATACGGGCAGCCTTGTGTGGCTTTAGACAGCTGTTCCCGTTTTCTGAATTCTTCGATAACCCAGGGCAAAGCCTAATCCAATCAGCAAAATACCTGTTATCATGGTTCCGAAAAGGTAGATATCTTCAATGTCCTCCACGGAAAGAGCCGCAAGACACACGATTCGCCACCTCTCCCACGCGCCGTCGTATAGCCCGCTGGGAACGTTCCGTCAGGGCAGTCAGGTTCCCCGAAACCCAAGTTTCCATAGTGTCAATTGCATTAAGAGACCAGTTAATCCATAATATTTTAGTTTGGAGAGCAGTGCAGAGAGAGTTCTCTCACGAGACAAGGGAGCAAAGCAGGGAAGATAAGGATGAGGACGGGGAGAGAAAGCGATCCGCCTCCGTTGAGTAGCATTTTCAGAAGAGAATGAGATTAGAACTAAACATCTAAAAAGAAAGAAGTATCCAGAGTTTAACTGACAATATTAGTAGGATGGTGGTCACAAGAGGGTAAAACCATGGTTATATGGTTTTTAAAATAAATAAGTAATTATAAACTATACAATTTGTTACAAAACAAACATGAAGAAACTACACAAACCAGCTTCGATGAAATTAAAATAGCTTATTTCCCAATATGTAATAACAGTAACATTAATAAATACTTTTCTGCCAACACTTGTACAGTTTTAATAACTTCAAGTTATATTACTATGATGCTGAATTGACAAGCCTGTTAGCGTTTTCCAGTATACCTCATTGTCGTGTCTTTCTCATATCACACGACTGTATACACATTCTGTGTCACATCTGAATGGATCGAGCGACTTGCTGTTTATCTTATAAATGGCAAGAGCGGCGCACGTTCAGCGCGGCTTGATCCGCTCTGCTTGACGCGCGGCTGGTGGATGCGTCGGGAAGCGCTGCTTGGAATATTTTGCTTTATGCGGTTTTGCATGTGCTGTAATTTTTAACACGCCATATCGGAAGGACCACTCCCTCGTTGTCGGCGATCGGTGTCTGACTATTTATAAATGCACTCATAATTTATAGGCGTCGACCGATAAATAAATGCTCAAGCCTATACCGATACCGATTTATTACAGACTCTAAGTAGACCGATAACCGATACTTTGAACCGATATACGTGTCTGGTGTAAAATGAAAATCAAATGCCAAAATTAATAATAACAAGAGCTCTGAAAGAAAACAATCCCTTTACCTGCTTTTAAGCAGTGCTTTAATCTGAAAACTGTTAATAACACAACATTAAATAAACAGTAATATAATAATAACATAAGTACAGAGATCACCCAGACATTCTGAAACATTTTGTAAAAACTTAAAGTAAACGTATTTAGCGTAATTGTTGTTATTCTCAACAAAAGTTGCAATAATTGTTGTAGTGTGTATTACGTATACATAATATATGCGGCTAAACCGAACTTATATTTTGACGTGTTGCCATGAGGACCTTTTAAGTTTCTGTAGCCTATGTTATATGATATTGACGTTTTACTCAAATGAAACGGTCAAATGCTCATGAAGTGATTCTGCGAGCAGTCCTGGGGATGTTGTTCATGTATTTATGTCCTCATTTAGTGAGACGGCAGACGCTGAAGTCAACTGGCGACATCACACGCTTCAGTATGTATGTGTGCAGTAAATGAAACCGCACGTCTGTGTCATTCATTAACAGAGATGCAGAACATGCAGGATTCATATTTAAATAGTGTTTTAGCAGCTTAATATTTATAGATACTAGTCCATAGCGCGAGTCGAATTTAAGTGTACTGACCTACTTTTGATTAATTCATCCAAACTTCGACTACTATTTCCGTGACATTCCGCGTTATTACGGTAAATTCCATTATATGACTGCATTCCGCGATTCCGCCCGCCTTCCGCGTCGCGGACATCATAGTGGATTGTGATTTATTGCAACTTCAGCAACGTCTGCTGCTGCTTTACCTTAGAGAGGACTGGTTGTGATCACTGAGGCAGCTCCATTAGCAAGTGCTCTCGGTGTGAGACTGCCTTCAGCTTCCCCGCGTTGATTGGTCGGTACTCGTGACTCCCTACATATCAGATGAGCGTGGCGGAGATTGCTCTCAGAGATTGAGAGATCGCCTCACTCTCACAGAGTGTTGAGCTCAGACAGCCTGCATCGAGCCAAATAGCGCATTTAAACATTAAATAATTTCACCTGTATTATTTAATCACCAATAAATAATGTCACCTGTAAATAGTATGTTTGTTTGCATAAAAAATAAAAATAAAAAAATTATCGGCAAATCTGTTTTTAAAATGGCCGATATCGATAATCGGTAAAATGCTTAATATCGGCGCCGATAATCGGTCGACCCCTACTCTGTTACCCTTTTCCCCCCACTAGCGACGCCTCTGCTCCTGGGTCTTTCTTGGGCGTTTGCCACAACTTCAGTTATGATGCATCATGATTTGTGTCCCAATGTGTATCATTTGTAGAGGTAGTTGCTGGGCTCAGCTAGGCTACATTTCTTTTACTGTTATTTTAATAGCGTGAGAGGAGGATGTAGTCCAGTAAGAGGACTGGTGGTTTACCGCTGTATCTGTGTGCAGGAGAGACGGTGGATCTCGGGGAGAACGAGGCGGTCACTCTGGCTGAACCGGTGGTCCGGCCGCTGAGAGAGAAGATGGTCTACATGTCTGTGGGAGACGCTCATCACACACAGACTGATGGTGAGAAACTCTGAAAACCCTGAGAAATATTAACTGTTATTAACATTGATAATAATCAGAAATGTGTCTCAAGCACACATCAACATATTAGAATGATTTCTGAAGATCATGTGACACTGAACGCTGGAAATTCAGCTTCGATCACAGGAATAAATTATATTATAAAATATCTTCACATAGAAAACGGTTATTTTAAATTGCAATTATTTTTTACAAATTGTAAAAACAACCGTCTGCTTTATAGAATTAGTTTTAGACTTTTTTTGAGTCCTTAGTTTTGAACTCAAGTGTTTTATAATGTGAAGCTGTTTTACCGGTGTGGTTATTATTTAAATAACACTAAAAATATCTATAAAAAATAAGTTTACTGAAAAAAAATTGAATATGAAAAAACTCAAACTTATTTCCGTTTAGTTTAAGCTGAAATGCTAAAATTGCACAAATTAAAACTGAAATAAAAATGAATAAGAAATAAGTGGACATTAAAAAGTAATACAAAATTACTAAAATTAAAATAAAAATGTTAAATACTATACTAGTATATTAATGATATTAAAATAGCAAAAATTTTACACGATGTCAGTCGTTTATGAATCATCTGATCTTTTGCTTTGTGTCTAATAAGTTCCAAGTACAAAGATAAAATATTAAAAAGTATTTAATTCACTGGATTATACAAATGTAGCATGATTATTATATAAAATATAATAGCTTATTATATGATTATTTTATATATTATATTTTTTATTTAATATGTATATTCTTATTCTATTCTTATCCATATTTCTTATTTTTCACTGTTTTATGTTATTTAAAATATATATACATTATTTTTGTTTTGGGGTGGGGGGGGGGGGGTGTTACATTTTCATCTAGGGCTGGGCGATAAAACGATAACGATATGTATCGCGATAGACACGTGATCGATATCAATAAAAAATGTGTTCGATAAAACGTTCGATATTTTGTATTCTTCGTCGGAAGAAAACAGAGGTTGCGAAGCAAGTTTGGTTGCATTAACAAAGGCACTCGCTCTCTGGTAACCTAGCAACGTAGGGAGTGACACGCTAACAGCCAATCATGTAACAGTATCAGGTTTGGTTGCGCCATATCGTTGTCTCGTGCTGGTCTGCTGGATTCCTTTTTATAAGCAGAAAATGAGTGCCGCGGCGAACGAGGAAATTGTAAATAAAAGAGGAAAAGTCAGCTCGCCAGTATGGCAGTTTTTTGGATATTATAAGTCTGAATGTAGTCAGACCAATGTCGTCTGCAAATTATGCAAGACCGTCGTCCCCGCCTTACGACTGGTAATACCACGAACTTGATGTACCACCTTAGCCGCGCTCACCCTTTGGAGCACAGCCGTATTCAACCAACAACAAATGTTAAGAGATAATTGTTAAATGTTCATTGTGACTTTAGGCTTATGTTTATATTTTAATTATTTGAGTTTTCCGTGGTTGTTGACATTTCTGTCTTAATAACTGAGGGGATTATGATCAGAACAAGGTTAAGTTTAAAATAAAAATGTTTAAATGTAATATATTTTTCTCCTGGTCCTTATTTTAAATGGGTCATAAAAAATATCAATAATTATCGATATCGACCGATATGAAACACTGATATCGTGATACAGTTTTCAGCCATATCGCCCAGCCCTATTTTCATCACAAATATCTATATTGTGAATGTAAAGGGTTAATGTGATCTATAAAGAGATTCACGCTGATATAACCGTACAATAACATGTTTGCTTGATATTGGCTGCAAAAGCTCAAATAGACATTTCGTTTTTGCTCAAAGCTACAAACGCCGAATTATGTAACATGTCAAAACCAGCACTGTAGCCACTGAAGACATCGAGGAGGACGTGTTTCTGAATGTCTCATTCCTTTGGTTTCCTGTTTTGAAAATGTAGTTGTTATTATTATCCCAGATTTGTCTTTGTCCTTTCTGATTTTTAAGCTGCATAATGCAATAACGTGTTCTCTAAGATGAAACTCTGATTTGAAGCATTGAGACACTGCTTGTGTGGATGTCATCGTTAATGTGACGCTGTAATTTTATACACTGTTATTGTGAGTTTATCCATTGTTTATGTGCAGTTGTCGTGGCCCAAAGAGCAAGAGATGGATTCCTTCATTTTAGTCAATGAGGCTCGAGAAGCAGACTTTATTAGACTTTATTAACCAGTAACAAAGCCGAGATACGGTCACTGCAGCCACCGCATCTGACTCTCTGTCTGTCTTCATTTTATACCTGTTGCACTGCCCAAACTTGGGAGTTCCGTTTTTTAATTGGCTATGCTTGTCTGGTTTGCCACAATTAATTTATTACTGCACCTGGCCATCTTTAATGGTGGCATTTTGTTTAATCAGCCCAAAAAAAGACCTTGGCAGCGGTCCCAGGAGACATACATCAAAACCTGTTTACATGTTTTTGTCATATTCTGGGACATTACCCACAGTTCATAGGGTTATTCAAGTTCACTAATACCCTTTTTATTTTTTATTTTTTTTAAGCTCGGATGAGCTTTATTTGTCACATACACAATTATACAGAGTATAATGAGGAGTGAAATGTGTTCTCTGCATTTAACCCATCCAAGTGTACACACTTGGAGCAGTGGGCAGCCGACTGTGCAGCGCCCGGGGAGCAGTCGTGGACTTCCTGTCGGAGCCGGGATTCGAACCCACAACCTTGGGTTACCTCGGGTTTCAAGTCCAACGCTCTATCCATTAGGCCAACGACTGCCCGTTGGCCTAATGAACCCTGAACCCTTCTTGACTGAACCCTTCTAGTTCTTCTAATGTATTGATCAGTTTATGGATTGCATTCTTGAACATACATCATATTCTGAGTAAAATAATACCATATTGAGTGAATAACATACTATAAAGTAAAATAACACAATACAGTTTGCGGTGTTTTGTGCGCAGGAGGATCTAAGCTCTCGGACGAGGTGTACATGGAGGTGGTGGTTGGAGGAGAGGAGCCGGTTCCTCACGACAGGCCGTATGACAGCACCGCCCTCAGCAAGGACTTCATGCCCGTCGCGTGGGCCGCTGCATACGGTCAGGAGTCCGCATTTCACTGACCCTGCAAATCCAGATCATGTAGTATAACTGCAACCTAAATGGTAGGGCTGGGAAAATAAATAAAAGAAATGATTCGGCATCGATTCTGAGATTTTCCGAATGCATCGCGATTCTTTCTTGAGTCGATTCTGAGCGTAGTTTTGAACAGCAGATGACACTGCATACAGCCGTACTCTACTAGTTTCCAAATCCTTATACACACTTGAACTAGAGGTCTGCACGGGCTCAAAACTGAAGCCCGTACCCGAGATCGTCTGACCCGACCCGAGCGGCACAGTTAAATTTAGAGCCCGAACCCGACCCGAAATCCCCCCCCCCCCGCCCCACAACGAATAGCCAACTAAAAAAAAAGGAAAAAGGTTGCATTTCACGATTGCATGCAAAGAAAGGATTAATCAAGGCTCTGCCATTTCACAAACATTTACCAGTTATGAAAGTTTGTGAACATCAGGTGCAGCGGTCGCATACATTCTGCCGAGTTTATGAATTTTGTTTGGACAAGAAGATAATGACCGTGCAAATAATGGTCATTTTTTGTCAGTTAAGGCTCGTTAGCATTCTGTCTACTTTAAATTAGACATAAGATCTTAAATAAGATTGTATTTATTTGAATGAATTAATCATTTATTTGGGAGAGAGAGAGAGACCGAGCGAGCGAGAGAGAGAGAGAGAGAGAGAGACCGAGCGAGCAAGCGCGAGAGAGAGACCGAGAGAGAGAGAGACCGAGCGAGAGAGAGAGAGACCGAGAGAGAGAGAGAGAGAGAGAGAGAGACCGACTGAGCGAGAGAGAGAGAGAGATAGAGACCGACTGAGCGAGAGCGAGAGAGAGAGAGAGAGAGAGAGAGAGAGACCGACTGAGCGAGAGAGCGAGAGAGAGAGAGAGACCGACTGAGCAGAGAGAGCGAGAGAGCGAGAGAGAGAGAGAGAGAGAGAGCGAGCGAGAGAGAGAGAGAGAGACCGAGAGAGAGAGAGAGAGAGAGAGACCGACTGAGCGAGAGAGCGAGAGAGAGAGAGAGAGAGAGAGAGAGAGACCGACTGAGCGAGAGAGAGAGAGAGAGACCGACTGAGCGAGAGAGCGAGAGAGAGAGAGAGAGAGAGAGAGACCGACTGAGCGAGCGAGAGAGAGAGAGACCGAGCGAGCGAGCGAGAGACCGAGGAAAGTTGCGCGTGCATGTGAACCTGCGTCTGCGCGTCTCTCTCTACAAGCAATGAGGCTTAGTTACTTCAAAAACAGCGATTTTGCCGCCTCATTGCAGATAAATATAATGTTGTGACTTGCGAGTCAGTAGCCTGTCGAAGCTATTTTACTAATAAAAGTTTCCGTGCTGTTTGTGCGCGATCTCTGATATGTGTGTGCGTGCGTCTATGAAAGCAGCGAAGCCTCTGCATATAGTTTTGGTTTAGCTACAAACCCGACCCGAGCCCGAAGCTATCCATTAAACATTAACCCGAAACCCGAAAGTATTTCGGGACCCGCGGGTTCGGGTTGGGTAGCAGACCTCTAACTTGAACCTAAAATAATCATTCTTAAAATTGGAAAAGGTTGAAGCGGATTACAAGGGTGTTCACAGTGGGCTGTTTAGAATAATCTCACGTCATAAAAGCATTCTTAGCCGAGGTGAAATTACATGCCAAGATGCACAAGAGCTCTTTTTCACGAGCATGTGAGTGTGTGTGGACAAAAACTAGAGTAGAGCGCCACCTGCTGTTAGAATCTAAACTCAGAATCCATTCCAGAGAGAATTGCGATGCATTCGGAAGACCTCAGAATTGATTTTGCATCGATTTATCATCGCAGCCCTACTAAATAGTCTATTAACTACAAACAACACACTGCATGCATACGGCATTACGAAATGTAGGCCTGGCTATTGTCACAAATTTCACAATTCGATTCAATTTTGAGTCGATTCTGATCTCGTTTTGATTCAAAGTCAGTGTTATTGTAGTATCCATGAAATAATATTTGTATAATCATTTTTATTTGATGTTTTAATGTAGTTTTTATTTTCTTGTTTTACTTTTATTTAAAGTTCTAGTAATTTTTTTTTTTTTTTTGTCCATATGGTTTTTATTAATTTGTAGTTTTTTTTTTTTTTGTACGTCAAGTTAAACTAAATCTATCTAGAAACACTGGATTGCAGTAACAGGTCTGTTTCTGACTTCCTGTACTTTAATGTCATCTTTAATAGTGGTTGACTGATATGTGACCCTGGACCGCCAAAGCAGTCATAAGGGTAAAGTTTTTTAATTGAGATTTATAATAAATAATTTATGGTGTGTTATGATAGGACTATATTTGGCCGAGATACAACTATTTGAAAATCTGGAATCTGAGGGTGCAAAAAAAAATCACCTTTAACGTTGTCCAAATGAAGTTCTTAGCAATGCATATTACTAATCAAAAATTAATTTTTGATATTTACGGTATGACATTTACAATCCACTTCATGGAACATGATCTTTACCTTAATATCCTAATGATTTTTGGTATAAAATTGATAATTCTGACTCATACAATGTATTGTTGGCTATTGCTACAAATATCCGCTTGCTACTTATGACTGCTTTTGTGCTCCAGGGTCACATATGAGTATTTTGAGCTACAATGAAGTTGTGGTTTTGCATTGATTAGGATGTTTCTTCTAATGATAAATGATTATGCTCGTGTGTGTTGGGTAAGCAGGTGTGGATGAGGGCTGTGAGAACCGGAACGGAGCAGCGAGCGCATTACTGCACATTGACGAGTCGGATGCTCTGGACAAACTCAACCGGCAACATGGCAAGAACAAGAGACGAGCTGAACCCCGACAGGTCCAAACAGGTATCAGCACGCTCACCTCTCACTAACTTATTAATAAATCTTAGCTTTTGTAGAATTGCTTTGAAAATGCTAAGCTTTACAGAAAATTACATGTGCAATGTTTGTAACGCTTTGCATCATGCTGCAGGACCATTTCAAATGAACTGAAGCAGCGGTTCTCAATTCCAGTCCTCGCGTACCCCCGATCTGCATATTTTATATGTTTCTCTTATCGCTTCAGACGCTTGTTCTATTCGACTGTATGTACCCTGCGTAGTGGACATCACAGGATATTCCACCATGATTCCAGTTCGAAGCAAATTAATTTGTTCCATTCAAAGGGCAATGAAGTGTGGGAGACGTGAATTTAAATTATATTTATTTAATTATAATTATATAATTAATTAAATTAGTATATTCAGGGGTGGGATTTTTACGGATTTCCTTATTTTCTGACCTCTGAGAGACGACCCATGTGATTCGCGTAGATCCAATTATTATTTTTTTTTTTTATAATCTGCGAAAACATGATTTTCACAACACATGATGGAAACATTGTTTTCTAAAACATCATGGACTGAGTGATGCTGAGAGCGCTTCACCAGCAGTGAGGTGGATGCACATTTTAGAGTGGTCTTTTATTGTGGCCAGCCTAAGACACACCTGTGCAATAATCATGCTGTCTAATCAGCATCTTGATATGCCACACCTGTGAGGTGGATGATTATCTCGTTCACTAACACAGATTTAGACAGATTTGTGAACAATATTTGAGAGAAATATGCCTTTTGTGTACATAGAAAAAGTCTTGGATCTTAGAGTTCAGCTCATGAAAAATGCGGGCAAAAACAAGTGTTGCGTTTATAATTTTGTTCAGTGTACATGTTTGCCAATATACAAATATATACATTTTTACCTTGATGTTGAAAACAAAATAAACATTTTTTGTTTTGTTTTCAAATATTTTACAGTGAATTTAATAAGTTGTAAATGCTAAATTGTCATATTTCAGCCGTTTTGAGTGTCTCGTTTGCCTCAATTAAAGTATCCAGTATTATTTTAGTATTATAAAATTTTATACTTTAATTTTTAAATTGTTTCATTTTTAGTGATATTTTCATTTACTGTTATATTGTATTGTACTTCACTTTACTCCAATGAACAAAAATGTTGTAATAGTTTGTTATAGTTAACGACAATAAACCTGGTAGTATGTATATTATATCAGCTGCATTTTTTATATTATCAGTTTTGATTTTAGTTTTAGTAGTTTTGTTATTTTGTAATGTTTTTGTTTTTTAAATAACCATTTTATGTTTTTCAATTTCAGTTTTTATTTTTTTATATATGATTTTTTTTTTTTTTTTTCAGTTTATTTATTTATTTCCAGTTAGTATTTTTTATGAATTTACCAATTTTAGTACTTCATCTTAAACTAAGCGAAAGTTAGAAATGTTGCCTTGCCAACATTTTATTTTAGTGTATTTCCATTAACAACAATGTTTTTAACTCTTTCCCCACCAAACATAGAATTTCCAGGTTTTCGCGTTCTCGCTGTTATACATTCGGAGGCGCTATTACGCATCGAGTCTAGAAAGTGACAATCAAAACACAGGCGAGGAAGACGCAGAACAAACGTCTCCTATGTATGCATATGAGAAATATTGCGATCATCAACACTTACCGCATATAAATGGAAACTCCCTAATGTTACAGAGTGAAATGTCGATCCAGGAAGTGGTAAAGGACTGTGCAAGCTTTGGGGGTGCTGATAGAAGTGATTTGCTTTATATTTTCTTTGATCATTGTCCTGGATGTGATGCAGATGTAGTATTTGATGAAAATGCGATTTTCTCAGCTTTTTGCTCAAAATGTTGCTTTTTTTTAATGAAACCTACCTACATTCAAGTGTTGATAAAAAAGGATGCTTTAAGCTTAAATAAGCTAATTTATTTTTGTTTACAAGTAGAGGGTCTGTTCTCTATTTTGATGTATTGCATGTTCAGATATTCATACAACAAACTATTCTGGGGGCCATGACATTTTAGTGAAAATTAGGGCTGCAACAATTAGTTTGATAATCGATTAGTTGGCCGGTTATTCTTTCGATTAATCGATTAATCGGATAATTAATTTTTTTTTTTTTTTTTTGCCAAAAAACACACTACTCCACATTCTGTCCAATGTCTTTCAAACAAACGTGCCAACTGAATGATACACATACAGTACTTAACAATTTATTAGACCACCTTTCATAATAAAGAGAAAAATATTTTAGGAATCTGTCAAAAAATAGTCTAAATGTAAAAATTGTATTGTCATTTATTGGTCAAAAAACAACCTGAAACAACAAAATAGTATTAATTCCCACTATAACAAAAATGGCCTCCTATGCCTTGCAACAGCTTGCATTCTTGCTGCCATTATGTGCTTATTGACTGTAATTGGGTATCTGAAAAAGAACACCATGTAGTGCTTTGCATTTGTTTCATAGATAACAGCAATAATGATATTATAGCATTAGAAATAGCCTACTACTGTTACTAAAGAGCTTACACATATCGGAGGACTAACCAATACAGAAAGCTAAAACATGATTATGGTAATCACCAATGCTGTTAGTTTAGAGCAGCAGTGGCACAAACCTTACATAATTAGTTAAAAACCTTACATAAATGTGTTTCAATAAATTTGTTAAGCACTGTAATAGTGAATATAGTTTAAATCTCTATTAAAAATTTAATAATCATAAAGATGATAAAGATTAATAAAAACACAAACTCAGTGATAACCAACAGGTGAGAGTAATGTTCTGCAGGAACACGCGTTGACTTTGATCACAGTCATGTGTTATTTATTTATCCTGTAATAAGGCGGCTATGAAGCGTCTGATATTTATATTCAGAATTACACGCTGTTATCCCTTAACAGTTCCTACTCTCATAAAATACTTGCACGGCATGTTGACTTTTAAGCCTTAATTTAACTTTCAACAACAGATATTTCAGCACAATGGATATTTTTGCGCTGAATAGCCTTTTAATTGTCTCCCTCTCTGTGTTTCATCTGTCTGACGCGCGTGCATGCGCAGGGCAAGCCATTACGCTAATGCATTAAAATAAATAATTCTCATGTTTCGGGCAGCTTGGATCACGTAGCCTATTTCTCCCGCGGCATCTCATTCTGTATCCTTTACTATTTTTAGATGCATTTTGTCGATAGAAAAGCGTTAATCGATAATGAGAATCGTTGACAATTATTTGCATTATCGATAATAATCGATTTTATCGATTAGTTGTTGCAGCCCTAGTGAAAATCATCAAAAAGGTTTTTTGATGACGCCGCATTGACTGGCAACTTTTTCAAACACTCTTGACAGGAGAAGAGTTAATAGTTTTATTTAATATCTCTAGCTGCATATTGTATTATATCAGCTATTGGCTATAAAACTGATTCTCTTTTATCCTCTTACAATGCTTTTCTGTCTCCTCTCATATCTCCAGCGATCATCATCGGTCCGTATGGACAGCCTCTGACCGTCTACCCCTGCATGCTGTGCGGTAAGAAATTCAAATCCCGCGGCTTCCTCAAGCGCCACACTCGCAACCACCACCAGGACGTGTTGAGTCGCAAAAAGTATCAATGCACGGACTGCGACTTCACCACCAACAAAAAAGCCAGTCTGCACAACCACATGGAGGTGCATGCGCTCAGCAACAAAGTGCCGTTCGAATGCGAGACCTGCGGTAAAGAGTTCCATCAGCAGGCGGCGCTGTTCTCGCACCGTCTCCAGCACCACCAACAGGAGCAGAAATCGCCCTCGGCCATCGCGTCGCCGCTTCCTCCCGCCGCCGCGACCAAGACGAACAAATGCAAGTTTTGCGAATACGAGACTGCCGAGCAAGGGCTGCTCAATCGCCATCTGCTGGCCGTGCACAGTAAGAGCTTCCCACACATCTGCGTGGAATGCGGCAAGGGTTTCCGCCATCCGTCGGAGCTAAAGAAACACATGCGCACGCACACCGGCGAGAAGCCGTACTCGTGCATGTACTGCGATTACAAATCGGCCGACTCGTCCAATCTTAAGACACACGTGAAGACGAAGCACAGTCGCGAACTGCCGTTTCACTGCGAGCGCTGCGGCCAAACCTTCAGCGAGGAAGACGAGCTGACGCAGCATGCGGCTACGCACGAGGACGCTCGGGGACACCAGTGCAGCCACTGCGATCATCGCAGCTCCAACTCCAGCGACCTGAAGCGGCATGTCATTTCCGTGCACACTAAAGACTACCCTCATAAATGCGCCGTCTGCGGGAAAGGCTTCCACCGGCCGTCCGAGCTTAAGAAACACTCGGCGTCGCATAAAGCCAAGAAACTGCACCAGTGCCGCCACTGCAATTTCAAGATCGCAGACCCGTTCATTCTCAGCCGCCATATCTTGTCCGTTCACACTAAGGAACAACAGCAGCCGGAGCAGTCACCGACTCCATCAATAGAGGCGTCGCCGCCGCAAGCCCCACCCACAGAAAAGCCCGCCCCCAAGAGGACTATAGGTGCTGCGCAGTTAGCAGCGCCCGCTGTAAAGAAAGCCAGCGGCGTGAAGGGTCCGCGAGAACGGAGGGTGTATCAGTGTCAGTATTGCGACTACAGCACAGGGGATGCATCTGGGTTCAAAAGACACGTTATTTCCATCCATACTAAGGACTATCCGCATCGCTGTCAGTACTGTTCGAAGGGCTTCCGGAGACCTTCGGAGAAAAACCAGCACATTGTGAGGCACCATAAAGACATGGTGCCGGCAGAATGAGCTCCTCCTCTTTCTCCTCTCACTTCCGTAAACACACTAAAACAGCCAATGATTGGAAATCACCCTCCCTCGTGTTGGCAACCTCTGTATTTGGGCTTTTTACCAAGACCCCTCATGCATAGCTGTGTGTGTGTGTTGTGTTTGAATGCAAGAGAAAAGTGTTTAGTGAGATAGGCTGGAAGTGCGTTCAAGTGGTTTATGATCACATGGTCTCCAGTCTTAAAGGAACAGTCCAGCTGAAAATGAGATTTCTGTCATCATTTATTCACCCTCGTGTTGTTTTCAAACCTGTTTGCATTTATTCGTTCTGCTGAAGAAAGTTGCCATCCAAACAGATTTGGTTCCCATTGACTTCTATTCTACAGGAACACAAATTCAGATATTTTGAACAGTGTTGGTAACCGAACAGTTTCAGTTCCCATTGACTTCTAGTGGAAATAACTAAACCGTTTCGGTTCCCATTGACATCCATTGTAACACAAAAAAATATATTTGGGTAGCCATCGACTTCCATTCTATCTTTTGTTCATACAGTGGAAGTCAATAGGACCGGAAACTTTTTAGTTACTGGCATTCTTCAAAATATCATCTTTTGTGTTCTACAATAGAAAGAAAGTCATACACATTTGGAACATCATAAATTATAAATTGACAACTTTTTTTTTGATTGAAATTTCCCTTTAAAGGAACAGTTCACTCTAAAATTCAAAATGTGAAAATAATTTACTCGTCCGCATGTTGTTTAAAATTAGCTTGACTGACTTTTTGCCAAGGAACGTAAAAGGTATTAATTTGAAAAAAAATATATTTTTTTTTACTTAACTAATTTTCTTTATACTGTAATATTATCATTATAATAATGTATTATATAAATATAAAAATAATTATTGTGGATTATATTCCAGCTCTTCTGGAGCCGCTTGATATATTTGTGTGAGGACAGACCCAAATGTGTTGTTGTTCATTGAAAATCTTCCCCTCCGACTTTAGAAATTAATATTAATAATAAAAGCATACGACTATAGGGTGAGTAAATAATGCCATTTTTCATTTTGGCCAGACTGATCCTTTAACTGTAGATGTTTTATGTTTTCAATGCATTTCAGTTTGGTTTTGTCCTCTTAATAGATGAAGCTAACGTGTGCATCCAGCTTCTGGGATCAGGTGCATATTCCTGAAGCGTTTGCATTCAGTCTGTCATCGAGTAGATAACATAACCTCTCTGAAATGCTTTATGAATATAGGACAATGTGATTGATATCTGTCTTGCACTTTACTAGCATGTTCGTCTGATAGATAGCTGTTTGAAAACATGGACATCAGGATATGATTTTAATGTTCAGAAAGGCATCGGGCTGTTTTCTATTGACACTGAAGACATTGCCTTATTTTGTGACGTGTGTGTGATCAGGACAAGATTATTGGGAATATCTGGTCTCTCAAACCTTTAATGATTGCAAAAGGTGCATATGATCTGATCTAATGACGATGATGAGGGAAAAACAGATGCAGCATCATCTGTAATGACCAATATGTTTAAAAGGAGTGGTTCATGTATGAAAAAAAGCATTTTTTTAAGATTTATTCAGAACTAAATTTAGTTTAGATTTTTTTAAACTTCTTGGATCGAGTCCATGCAGCTTATGAACAAAGTTGTTTTATAAAGCATCTGTGGCATTTTGGGTTTGTGAAACCAGATAACCCCTATAGTCTGTGTAATTAGGAGATTTTAATCATGCAAAGATAAATGTTTTCTCATGTTGTAAGTTGACTTAAATGCATTTCACTTGGATGTATGGGACCACAGAGATGTGAAGTAAATGGGTAAATCTCATGTAAAGAGCCTGTCTGGGTCAAATCTAACCCCAAAATCAAAGGAAAAAAGTTTATATTTGTTCTACTTTTGTGCTAATTTAAATACAAATCATTGTATTGCAGTACATCTTTTTTATGTTACAGTAATGTACATAGCCATTGGAAAATGAATGGGAATTATTGGAAATAAAAATGGTGTAGAAAAAATTGTTAAATTTCACAATTCAAAAGAAGACACAATTAATGAAATGTACATTTTTAAGTATAAAGACTTAAAAAGTATTTTCTAGCAAAACATCCTCCAATAATCAATGTTTTGTTTGCATCTTTTATAGAAAAACTAATTCCAGTGTATTTCAGTCTTGCCACTTCAATATTTCCCATTTAATTAAATGTGTAATTTTCTAATTTCTTGTAAATATGTGGTAAATTAGTAAATACTAATTCACTAGTGCAAATTATTCCTACACCCTTTTCCTTTTCAGTGTATTCAAAGTATAAAATGAACAAAAAAATATGTATTGCAACACAATGATTTGTATTTAAAATGTCACTGCTGTTGTATAAAATAAATGTACAAATACATAAATAATAAGTCAGTGTCACTCAATGTTCTAAATAGCTTCAAAATATAACTTATTTTAGTTTTTGGGGGAAATTTGACCTGAATATGGATTTTTATTTGAGACTCTAATTCTAAACATACACTATATTAAATTCAGTATGCCAATTATGTGTACCAAAATCATTTTTGATAACCTTATTGATAAGTTATCTGGCCAATTTTCTCTCTCGTCAGTATCCACAACATGCAGTATGAGTTTAGTTTAAAAGGACAACTACGAGGAGATTCCAAATGATCGTTATATGTGATTATGGTTGATGATTTCTCTGGTTTATACTTAAAGCAATGCATTAGATATGTTTGCCGTTGCCAATAACCTTTTCACCAGGTGACTCTCTCGTCCTGGAGTCTTCATAGTGATGGTACTGTTCACATACGGCCAATGCAAATACACACTAATACCCACTAATTGTCTTAACAGTTGCTGTCAGACCTCACTGAAAGCGTGTACTAGGATGGCATCCTTTACTCGTTACCAAAACGTGACAAAAAGCTGTAATCGACAAGGCGAGTCATGTTGGTAATGTGCTGTTTTGTGTTTGTGCATAACGAAAATCGAATCATATGATGCTTATTCGGGTCCACTAACCTGTGATGGATGATGTCATGTCCAGCTTTGCATGTGATTGGCCAGAGGTTTCCAGAGGAACTCGACCTCGACGCACTGAATCAGCCTCTCTGTGTCCGAACAGCACCATTAGCAAAAACAATGCCATCGGTTGGGAAGGGAATTACTTCCTCTCCCTCTCCCTCTCCCTCTCCCTCTCCCTCTCCCTCTCCCTCTCCCTCTCCCTCTCCCTCTCCCGCTCTCGCTCTCGCTCTCGCTCTCGCTCTCGCTCTCGCTCCCGCTCCCGCTCGCGCTCTCGCTCCCTCTCCCTCTCCCTCTCCCTCTCCCTCTCCCTCTCCCTCTCTCGCTCTCTCTCGCTCTCCCTCTCCCTCTCCCTCTCCCTCTCCCTCTCCCTCTCCCTCTCTCGCTCCCTCTCCCTCTCCCTCTCCCTCTCGCTCTCGCTCCCTCTCCCTCTCGCGCTCTCCCTCTCCCTCTCCCTCTCCCTCTCGCGCTCTCGCTCTCGCTCCCTCTCCCTCTCCCTCTCCCTCTCCCTCTCGCTCCCTCTCGCTCCCTCTCCCTCTCCCTCTCGCTCTCGCTCCCTCTCCCTCTCGCGCTCTCCCTCTCCCTCTCCCTCTCCCTCTCCCTCTTCCTCTTCCTCTCCCTCTTCCTCTTCCTCTCCCTCTCCCTCTCCCTCTCCCTCTTCCTCTTCCTCTCCCTCTCCCTCTCCCTCTCCCTCTCCCTCTCCCTCTCCCTCTCCCGCTCCCTCTCCCTCTCCCTCTCCCTCTCCCTCTCGCTCCCTCTCTGCTCCCTCTCCCTCTCCCTCTCGCGCTCTCGCTCCCTCTCCCTCTCCCTCTCCCTCTCCCTCTCCCTCTCCCTCTCCCTCTCCCTCTCCCTCTTCCTCTCCCTCTCCCTCTCCCTCTCCCTCTCCCTCTCCCTCTCGCGCTCTCGCTCCCTCTCTCTCCCTCTCCCTCTCGCTCTCGCTCTCGCTCCCTCTCCCTCCCTCGCTCTCTCTCTCTCTCCCTCTCTCTCTCTCTCTCGCTCTCTCTCCCCCTCCCTCCCTCTCTCTCTCTCTCTCTCTCCCTCTCCCCCTCCCTCCCTCCCTCCCTCCCTCTCCCCCTCCCTCTCCCCCTCCCTCCCTCCCTCCCTCCCTCCCTCCCTCCCTCCCTCTCTAGTTGATAATTTTTATACTGCAGATATTTATTTGGTCATCGTTGAAACTTTGTTGTATAGTTAAATGTAAGTAGGAATCTATGGGACTATAACTTATTGTTTTGTACACAGATCTGTAAAGAGAGGGTGTAGATGTAAACACTTCGGAAAGAGGACTTCAGAACTTCGTGTTGTCATGGATGTATCTTCACATTTGTTAAAAAAATGATAAAAAGGAAATAAAAGGCAAAGTATTTTCCTGCATCCTCTGTTCTTCATTATGGAGATACAGTTGCACAACGTTTTAGAGGTCTTTAAATACGGGATATAATGAGCGTTCACATTTACATAAGCAAGTTCATCAGGTTTATTTATTCAGGAAATTATTTCTCAATCTTTAAAAGTTGTGTATTTACAGTGTAATGTATGAGTTATTGTGGTGGTATGGAGATGTTACAGATGCTAGTTTTTATTAATATTAAAACGTTTTTTTTTAAGTTTTAGTAATTTTGTTTTTGTCATTATTAGTTATGTATATATAAATGTCTATACAGTTTTTGTTATTTTTCTTTTAGTTATTTTAGTACATCATGGTAAATTAAAATGAGAAATGTTGGCAACTAGCTGAAATAAGTTTATTTTTAAATATGTATTTTACTTTATTTCAGTTAAAGTTTATTTATAGGTTTAAAGATTTATTTTGCTTCCCTGAGACGGTTTCTGGCAGTTTGTGCAGACATTCTTTGGTAATATAAACCGATTGTTACAGCATCTGTCCGGGTGGCTGGTCTCAGAGAGGTGGATCTTGGAGGTGAAGATGCTGGATGTGGAGGTCCTGGGCTGGTGTGGTTACACGTGGTCTGTGCTTGGATGTACTGCCAAATTCTCAGAAACGCCTTTGGAGATGGCTTATGGTAGAGAAATGAACATTCAATTCACGGGCAACAGCTCTGGTGGACATTCCTGCAGTCAGCATGCCAATTGCACGCTCCCTTAAAACTTACAACATCTGTGGATTGTGCTGTGTGATAAAACTGCACATTTTAGAGTGGTCTTTTATTGTGGCCAGCCTAAGACACACCTGTGCAATAATCATGCTGTCTAATCAGCATCTTGATGTGCCACACCTGTGAGGTGGAGAAGTGCTCACTAACACAGATTTACACAGATTTGTGAACAATATTTGAAAGAAATAGGCTTTTTGTGTACATAGAAAAAGTCTTAGATCTTTGAGTTCAGCTCATGAAAAATGGGGGTGAAAACAAAAGCATTGCATTTATAATTTTGTTCAGTGTATTTATAGTATTTTATCTATTATATACTTATTTATTTTGGTTAAGTAAAGCCTTGGCAACTAGCTGAAACATTTATTTATATTTCATATTTTATTTCAGTTAACATTTATTTAAACAAAGTCTAGTTTTAGTTAAATATTATATCCCTGGTGCGTACATGAATGAAGACTTGCATTTTTACATTTGATGGTTTCATAAACTTTTTGTTTTAAACTTTCACTTTTATAGCTTTTCACTTCTACAATAATCTGCCAAATGTCTTTAAAAAGAGACCAAATGCTCCAAAGTATTCAATATTTACAACAGTTTAATATTTACAATCATTTTCTATGACTGACAGTTAACAAGCTAAATACATAAAAACCACAACACATGCCTCAAAACAGATTCACAAAAGATTTTATTGGTCTAAACTCATGAAGAAATGAAAAGAAATGATGGAAAGATCTTGGAGGGTAACAGAATTGAGAGAGAGAGCAGAAAACACTAGAGACACTTTAAATGATTCACTACAGTCATAATAAATCAGTCAGGATTCATCGGCACATCACGGGCACTCGCCTGGAGAGAAAAGATGCTCACGTCAGGCCTGGATGCGCTCATATGTACTGTTAATAAGAGTGTTTTTAACAGTGTTTTACCATTTTTCGGCAGGAAGGCGATGTTCTCAGGCAGAATACCTTGCTCCAGAGAAAACTCGGTGAACTTGTCCAGGACGTCCTGGCTCAGGTCTGGGGTTCGGCCTTCACAAACGTCACGCAAACTTTAGTAAGTGTTTTCATTATCTGAGCTGATGCTTTTCACAAGGTTTTTACAGCACACATCACAGGCTGAGGAACATTTTTAAGCTCATACGAATTTAAGATCATAAGATTTAAGCTCATAAGAAACGGCTTCACAATCCAGATAACCTTTGTATTATTTCAGTGAAACTACGAATTTGGGTGAGGTACCTCATTTTATCCACCAGGGATTTTATATTCAAATGTATTGAGGTGATTGAAAGCTAAGGTTAAAAATGAAGAGAGATTCAGTCAACTGAAAATGAAAGTAACACTTTACAATAAGGTTCATTTGTGAACATTAAGTGAGATTAATAAATGCTTTAGAAGTATTTTTACATTAATTCGTGCTAACTAATGGAGTTAAACTTAATTGTGTCTGGTAATATTATTTAATCGACCTGAGCTCTAATACAGCAAGAAAATATAATTTCCCTAACCAAAATTTATTTTAAATACAAGCTAAAAAAAAAAAAAATTGCAATTGAAAATATATTTAGTTTCAACCCTCATATACCAAAACAAAAAAATTATTTCAGTGTCAAGAAATATAATACTACTACTGCTACTACTACACATTTGCTAAAATATGTTTCAAAATATATTTACATAAATTTATTGACCAATACATTTTTGCCATAATTTAATATATCTCCATATATTGTTAATCCAATAAAATACTTTGACATTAGAAGAGAATGTTTCTGTGTAGTCTATAACACGTGTGAGCATATATAAAAATGTAATATTATAAAAAAAACATTAATTAATTTTTATGAATCAAGTTTTGATCTCTAGTAAGCTATTCCATACACATTTGCATTTAGCCTAAATGTAGGATGTATTTTCTTGCCCTTAAAATTATTTTGTTACACAAAGTTTGAAACTAAATATATCTTCAATTTTTAAATATGTGTTTCGTGTAACAATTGCTTATAGCATATATTTAAAATATATGTTTTAATGGGTATTAAATATTTTTCATAAGGGTAAGTCTATTCCTCAGAGCCTCATTTTCATAAGTGTTGAACCTGAATCTAACCTGACAGGTCTATAGTTGTCTTTGGTTTCTATGTGAAGAGACCTCAATTCAAAACCTGCTAAAAATATAAATACTAACTTTTAAATAGGAGTCAGTTACCATAGAGTTTGTTGAGAAGCGTGGTGGAGCCGGCTTTGGTCTTGATGGTGTGGATCAAAGCATATTCATCATACTTCACATCAACAACATGCATGTCACTGTCAGAATCCCAGCCTGAGGAAACACATCATTCCCATCTGAATCCTGAATAAATCACTACCGTCTTTCATGTCTAGATGAACGCTCGCTTGCTTACGTTCATTGCGGAAGCTGAATTTCCCTGGAATATCCGTCTTTTGAGCCAGATGGTTTATTCTCCAGCATGTGCCATCAGGACTGGAAAAACCGGAAGGAAACGGGTTAAAATCATACGACATGAGAAGATTTTATAAATAGTTTTTAGTGATCAGTTTGTCTTACTTGAGGCTGGAATACGCCATCTCCAGATCTCCTCCATCAGACGGTGTCAGCATGGCGATGCCCATCTTCATGTTCGCCTTACGGGCCACAAACCACTCGGCATTGGTGGCAAAACCAATCATGTACCATTTCCCGGCCACCTGTGTGAAGGACACACGTCAACACCAAACACCCAAAATATACACTTTCTGTTGACACAAAACAATATAGTTAAAAGTGCCATATTTTTTTCAGCATTTGTAAATTATGAATTTAATGTTTGATATGCATTTTGTAATATTAAAAGTCATGCAAAGAATTTTATAAAATATTTATTTATTTGTGCTTGAAATAAATGGGTAGCTGCAAAGCACCCAAAATATGCACGCTGAAAAATACAAACATTTTAACTACTCCAATAGACAGAAATTATAGTAATATTGAGCCATTCAGAATTGGAAGCATTTCTAAATTATTTAAATTGAATGAGTGATACAAGTTTTTGTGAGATTATTTATGTATGTATGAATTAATTGGTAGATGCCCTGACACTGAAGCACCTAAAATATAAATTTTCTGCTCAACCTAAAATCTAGAAGTAAAACAAACATTAGTTTGACTACCCAAATAGATATAAAAATATATATTTCAAAGTTCCATAATTTTTGATAATTTCTGATCAATCTTTGATACAAGTTCTAAAATATAAAGTGTTTTATTTTATTTTTGCATGAAATACACACACACACACACACACACACACACACACACACACACACACACACACACACACACACGTTGGTTTTTATGTTTTACGGGGACTCTCCATAGGCGTAATGGTTTTTATACTGTACAAACTGTATGTGTTATTGCCCTACACCTACCCTACACCTAAACTTAGCCCTCACAGGAGACGGTGCATTTCTACTTTCCCCTAAAAAAACGCACACTGTATGATTTATAAGCATTTTAAATTATGGGGACACTGAAAATATCCTCATAAATCACCTTCTCCTTGTAATACCTATGTCATACCCATGTCATTATACAAATTTGTGTCCTCATAAACCACATAAACATGCCCACACACACACACAAACATATGTAGTAACAAATACAAAATTGTAACAAAAAAAACTTTTAAATTTAAGTGTAACCTATATTTGAATCCCGGTCTTGCAGTCTTACCCCCTTGAGGTCAAAGTCGGCCTGTGGTGTGACCTCAGAACTGACGGCAAGGGCACAGAGCAAAACTCCCAGCAATCCCAGCAGGGTTGTTGCCATGGCTACTGCAGAGCTCGGTCTGGAGTGTGTGGGAATCAGGGCCTCGAGAGCTGAATTCTGAGCGCAGAGTCCCACTGCAGGAGCTTATATAGAGCCCAAGCCTGTTACATAAACACACACACCCTACACACACACACAGGCGTGCACACACACGTACGTACACTCACTCACACACACACACACAGGCGTGCACATGCGCGCACACACACACACACACACACACACACACAGAGGCGCACACACACAGGCACACACACACGTACGCACACAAACACACACACAGGCACACACACACGCACACAGGCACACACACACACACACACAGGCGCATACACACAGGCATAAATAATGTAGGGTTTTAGGGCCCCTCTCATTTAACAGCTTTGTTATACAACAGTTGGCACAGAGGTTTGTAAGAGGGTGTATTTCCTTCTAACCCAGAGGCTACATGGACACACACACACACACACACACAACTCTGTCCCCTAAAACTACATGTTAAGACAGGGCCGGTTTATCTGGGTCAAAGGGATTTCATACATACATACAATGGGGTCCAAAAGTTAGAGATCACTACTAAAAACTATCTTCTTTTGCATTTCACACCTCCGTATGAACAAAACCTCACGATTTCAGCATGATTTCATGAAGCATGATTTCAGATGTTCGAAAGAGCATCATACGATTCAATAGAAGAACAGGACGTCTATACAAAGTCACATGATCATTGACACTTATTTACTTCAATCTACTCTCACTTACTTCAAATTACATTTAATTAGTCACCTAAATAATGGATTTTTATCTTTTATCTTATCTTTTCAATTCTAAAACTTTATTTTCAGGTTAAATGCAATGTAATGCAATAAAATTAAATTTCCAGATTTTCAATGTAGTTAGTATTTTATACCCCACTGTATACTGTAAACAAAATACCAACATCAGAAGTATCAATACAAGTGTTACCAAGGCAGCATTCTTTTGTACTAAAATAAATTAAAATTGTGAAATATTATTACAATTTAAAATAGCGGTTATCTGTGTGAATTTACGTTAAAATAAATTGTATTACTGTGATCTTCACCAGTCGTCAGTGTCACATGATCTTCAGAAATCATTCTAATATGCTGATTTACTGCTCAAGAAACATTTCTGATTATTATCAGTGTTGAAAACAGTTGTGCTGCTTTATTGTTTTGTGGAAACCAACAGGATCTCATAATTCTCTGCTAAATAATCAAAATGAGAGCATTTCTTTTAAATAGAGTATTTAATAAAATTATAAGTGTCTTTACTGTCACTTTTGATCAATTTAATGCACCCTTGCTGAATAAAACTTCTTTAAAAAATGCTTTCTTAAAAAAAAAAAATAACAGTGATCCAAAGCCTTTGAGTGATATGTCTGTGTGCGTGTCTTTAAATGTGTTCCTTCTGTGGTTTAAGAACCAGAAAAGAGCCATCAATAATTATAGCCAAAAAAAAAAAAAAGTCACAGCAAACACACAAACAGGTTGATAAAGCACAAAGAGCTGCTGTATCCGTCTCTCTCTCTCCTGCTCTGGGCCGTTCTGGAACCTGGAGCAGAGAACAATGTCAGCATTTCACATTGAAAACAAAGTTTATAGTGAAAACCCAGCAGTCACACGCATGCACAACAAACACATAGTTAAACACACTCTACATCAGCTGCAAATGCATTCTTGTATGCCTTTAGTTGTGCAGTAAGTTATTAGAGCAGTTATAGTGAGTTTTAAATGAATGCTATTTTCATCCGCACCTATGAAAATCACAGCAGGAGACGTTTATAGTTTTACCCCATAGAAAGCTACCTGCGGAATTTGCTCTTTCCATCTGTTTCCTGTTACAGATGTGAGATACGCCTATACGTTCAGCCTATAAGAGACGCCTACAAACAATCACAGCATTTTCTAAGGAACTGCTTTTCTCTAAACAAAACCGAGTGCGTGTCTCTGTCTAATGGTCTGTGTGTCTCTCGTATACTGACACATTTACTATGATACAGGTAAACGTGGTATTTATGGGTGTTTTGCAGGTGGAAACTCGCTGTCTGAGCTGAGAACCTAATTCACAAATACCTGAACCGTTTCAACAGGTACAGAAAGATGAGATATAAATCTAATAACAGAGCTCTGGAATTATATTTGAATGAAAGGCAACATATTGATGCAATGCACTGTAAAAATAGTAATAAAACAATCAAACTAAAATATATATTTATAATCAGTGTTGGGCAGTAACTCTCTACTGTAACGTAGTTACTGTAATATTACTTTTTGCAATAACTAGTAGTGTAACTAATTACTAATAAGTTTTCAGTAATAATATTAAAGTTACCATCCATAAAACAGCTTATTTACTTAGTTACTTTTGATGCCTCAACCCCTCTGATTTAAAATCCAACAATCAAATAATTCCTCGATTTATTTTCATAATTTTCACGACTCGAACATGCATGTGATGTCCCCAGTGCAGCAGGCAAGCTTGGAATATGGAAAAGCTTGCATTCAGCAGATAGAAATACTGCATTACATTGAAAAAAGATGATTTGAACACTGTTGTGTAAGTTGTGGCTTTACTTTACTCTGGCACTACATCCCGCTGATCAGCATGTGCTAAATTATATTACTATAATTACATTTTTTTGGGGGGAAATTAAAGTTTTTTACAAACTTTACTTATGTGATTACATAATGCAATATAATTGTATATGTGTAACAGCGAAATTACAATTAGCTTCAAGCTACACATGACAATTAATGAGATTAATACAACACTTCTACTTGAATGTCACTATCAGTCACTATTGAGTGTCTGTAATAACTTCTGACTGCGATCCAATGTGGATTTTGGTCAAATGGTGAGGAGAAGATACACGGAAAATACACAGTTACAACTTCTGTGGGGCGTGAAGAAAAAGTAATATAACTAGTAGTGTGTCAGAGAGTCACAGTCACTGCCGGCAACCGCAATCACCAGATCCCAGACAACTGAGTTTTGATCACCTGCAGCTGCTGTCCCTCATCAACACTCCTACAAACTCCACACGCTCTCTGACACTCATCGTCCAGTCTACGGTTCACCACACTGAACAGTACCTGACTTCCTTTGCACATACCTGTGTTTTCTTGCCTTTTAGACTCTCCAGCGATTCCCCAGTGTTTACTCCGGGACTCAGGGTTCTCCAACATTTATCCAGCGTCGACTCCAGCTCTCCCCAGTGCCCAGACTTTATTCCCCTGTGAACGATAAGCATATCAGTTCTTGCACAGATCCACCGAAGATATCTATTCACAAGATACTCACCAGCTCATCACTCTTCTCTCTTCCAGCAATTCCCACAATAAATATTACAGTGTGTGTTATTTACCTGTTATTTCCGACTCTCATTGTGATAGAAGACCGGTCCTAAACCGACACCAATATGGATCCCTGGCCTCCATCTCCGACGGAAATCTTGGAGGAGCTGGTCAACAGTCTTCATGCTTCCCTGCTACCAGCTCCTGCCCCTACAGCATCTGCCTCGGCCAGTCCCATGGCGTTACCAGTTGTCTATGCGGGTGATCCGGCTGGCTGTGGCGGCTTTCTTCTGCAACTCTCCCTCTATATTAAGATGCAACCACAGAAATGTCTCACTGAGTGCTCCAAGGTAGCCTTTCTGATCTCTCCTCTCTCAGATCAAGCTTTGATTTGGGCTAAAGCCATATTGAACGCCAATACTGCCATAATAATGTCCTATGAAGCATTTGCCAATCATTTCAAGTAGGTTTTTGGAAGCGCTACCCGAGCGCTCTCAGAGGTGGACCAGTTACTGCATTTGCGACAGGGCAGTTTTTCAACCTACGAGTACACATTGAAATTCCGCACTCTGGCGGCCACCTGCGGCTTGAACGAGTCAGCCCTGCTCAGTGCCTATCGCTAGGGACTAGACGTTCGCATCTGCGGCCAGATGGCAATTTACGACAATACTGTGGGGTTAGAGAGTTTTATGCAGAAGGCTAACCGCATCTCTCAACACCTATCAGCCTGCCACCCTGCTGAAGCCGCGCACCAGCCAGCCTCACCCGCAAATGTTTCCCCAGTACCAGAACCCATGCATGTGGATATGCCTCGTCTATACCCCGTGAACGAGCCCGCCGATGGACGGCTGGGCTGTGTCTCTATTACGCTTCTCCTGATCATTATATCCAAGCCTGTCCCATTAAACCTCCACGTTCAGCGGTGAGTACACTCCAAACTGACCCTATCATTGCCAAGCTTACTATGCTGAATATATAACTGCTCACCTCAGTTCAATCCATTGCAGCCTCCGCTTTGGTCGACTCGGGCTCCTCGGGCAACTTTATCTCCCAAGACCTCATAGCCCGTCTCCACCTGCCCCGTCAACGGCATGCCCGAGAGCTCCGAGTCGAAACCATCATCAGAAAGGCGCTAGGATGTGGTTGTGTGAGGTTTGAGACCCCTCCCCTAAGACTTCGGATTGGGAACTTGCATGAGGAGGAGATCGTATTTCTGGTATGGGAGGAAGCCACCGTGGATCTCATCCTTGGACGCCCTTGGCTCATCATCCATTCCCCAGAAATCAGATGGGAGACAAGCGAGGTAATTCGCTGGAGCGAATTCTGTCACCAACACTGTCTAAAAGGAATTCCTCGTTCTCGTCTCCAGTCGCCTGCCGCTCAGGTATCCTCCATGCGGGTAGAGAGCCCCGAACCCAGTACAACTCCCATCATCCCATCTGATTATAGAGCGTTCCAGGATGTCTTCAGTAAGCAAGCAGCCACCAAATTACCACCTCATAGGCCATTGGACTGTGCCATCGATCTGCTGCCTGGACACAAACTCCCCAAGGGTAGAGTATATCCATTGTCCATTCCGGAGCGCAAGGCTATGGAGGAATACATTCAGGAGGCTCTCAATCAAGGTTACATCCATCCATCCACTTCGCCAGCAGTGTCAAGTTTCTTCTTTGTGGGTTAGAAGGACGGGGGCTTGAGGCCCTGTATTGATTACCGAGCACTGAATTCACAGACGGTCAAGCTCCCCTATCCATTTCCTTTGGGTCCCCGCCGCTCTAGAGGAACTCCGTGGGGCACGCATTTTCTCTAAGCTGGACCTGTGAAGTCCGTACAAGCTTGTTCGGATCCGGGAAGGCGATGAGTGGAAGATGGCATTCATTACTCCTTCTGGCCACTACGAGTACTTTGTAATGCCCTTCGGCCTAACCAACAATTATTGGTTATTCTGTCTTATATTGGAATTCTGTCTTCCAGGAATTCATGAAAGAGATGTTCCGGGAGTTCCACCATCGCTGTATGATATTTTATATTGACAATATCCTCATTTACTCTCGGAACCTGGCCGACCATCGCCAATATGTCAAGCAGGTCCTTCAGAAGCTCCGACAGTATCATCTTTACCTGAAGCTAGAGAAATGCGAGCCCCACCGTCCAGTTCCTCGGCTATGTCATCAGTCAAGAGGGTATCCAGATTGGACCAAGGGAAGGTGAAAGCAGTCAGGGAATGGCCAACCCCTCAATATGTCAAGGAGCTTCAAAGATTCTTGGGATTTGCCAACTTTTATCGTCGCTTCATCAAGGATTTCAGTTTGCTCACAGCCCCGCTCACCACCCTGTTTCGCGGGAAGCCCAAGTCCCTGTCCTGGAATCCCAGCGCACACAAAGCCTTTGAAACGCTCAAGACCGCTTTCAGCAAGGGCCCCATCCTTCGCCACCCCAATCCACACGTCCAATTCGGGCCAACACGGGAGTTGGGCCGTGCTGTCTCAGCAGTTTGGTGAGCCCCCTGGCCTTCAGCCTTGCACTTTCTTCTCTAGGAAACTAACCCCAGCGGAGCAAATCTATGATATCGGGAACAGGGAGCTGTTAGCCATAAAGCTGGCACTGTAAGAGTGGCGGCACTGGCTGGAGGGAGCTAACCACCCTTTCACGGTCATCACTGGCCAAAAGAATCTCCAATACCTCCGTGAAGCCAAGAGGATCAACCCCTGACAGGCTCGCTAGGCTTTATTCTTTACCCGGTTTCAATTCACCATTACCTACCGACCGGGAAGCCGCAACTGCAAGGCCGATGCTCTCTCGCGTCTCTACACACCTGATTCTCCAGTGGATCCCAAGCCGATTCTCCCTCCAGCCCTTGTTGTTAACCCCATCCTTTGAAACATCGACAGGGATATCCAAGGCACCACCCTCTCTGAACCTGCTCCGCTGGGAGGCCCAGAAGGGAAGCTCTTTGTACCGTCTTCCCAGCGACAAGCCCTTCTGGGCTTAGTTCACAAAGTACCGGGCTCTGGACATCCAGGCAGCCAACAGACCCTCTCGCTCCTTCAAGCCCGGTACTGGTGGCCCAGTATGTACCGTGATGTCATCCGGTACGTCCGTAGTTGTTCAGTCTGTGCCATGTCTTCTACTCCATGCCATATGTTGGTGGAAATCTCGTACCACTCCCAATTCCACGACGGCCCTGGTCTCATCTGGGAATTGACTTTGTGATGGATATCCCTGTATCGGAAGGCAACACCTGCATACTAGTAGCAGTGGACCGCTTCTCAAAAGCCTGTAAATTGATTCCCCTCCGTGGACTGCCTACAGCCTTGGAAACCGCCGAACACCTCTTTCATCAAGTTTTCAGGAACTTTGGAGTGCCGGAGGAAATTGTATCGGATCACGGTCCACAGATCATCTCCCGAGTGTGGAAGGCTTTCTTTCGACTACTAGGAGTCTCAGTGAGCTTGTCCTCTGGCTATCATTCCCAGACTAATGGCCAGGCTGAACACAAGATCCATGAACACAAGATGCAGGAACTCGGACGGTACCTACGGGCATACTGCCAAGAAGACCAGTTCAGCTGGAGCCGTTTCCTCCCGTGGGCCGAGTATGCACAATACTCACCACCGGCCTCACTCCCTTCCAGTGCATATTCGGCTACCAACCACCGCTCTTCCCTTGGATGGGAGAGCCTTCGGAGGTTCCAGCTGTTGACTACCGGTTCCGGGCGAGCGAGAGAGTGTAGGACTCGGCCCACATCCACCTCCAGCGGGCAGTGCGGAGACACAAGACCTTCGGAGATGCTCGGCATGCCCCAACTCCCCTCTATCAACCTGGAGACCGGGTGTAGTTGAAGTTCGCAGACGACCTGCGACTCCGCCTGCCCTGTAAGCTGAGAACCACACTATTCTTATAATTTTCACTTTTTTTCTCAAAATTCTACAAATGTAATCTTGTGTAAGACTTTATTCTTGTACTGATGCAATCTTACTATTGTCATTTTTACTTTATCAAAATATTACTTCAAACTCACAGTGCTATGACTTTATTCTCGCAATTTTGACTTTTCAGATTTTTACAAGTTTAATCTCATATAAGACTTTACTCTTGTATTGCTATGATTTATTCTCATAATTCTGACTTTATTATCAAAATATTAAGATATTAATCTAACACTTCTACAACTTTATTTTTGCAATTTTGACTTTACACTCAAAATATTATAACTTTGGTCTCATATATTAGCACACAGATGTTGTTGTAAATGGGGCCCTCAGCTGATTTGTTTTCAGTCAACACAAAAAAGGCTCCAGCTAAATGAACTGGTCTTTTGAATCTTGCTGCTGCCTCCAGATTACTAAAGGGAATAGCCAGACAAAAGCTTTAGTGGGACGTTTACATGAGACTGGCCTCTGATTGCCTGCATGTACATATATCACAGTCCAGACACACAATAAAAGTCACAGAACTCACTCCCCACTGCCCCAGGACTTTTACAACGGTACCGGTACATGTTTGTTCGCATCCCAGACCCTCTATAGAGAGGAAACAACAGTGTCCCTGATATGTTTAAAAAAAAAAAAACATTACAGAAGATAATTTTTATATTTAGCACCATGTGTCACATGTTTCTTTTATTACATGTTATAATTATAAAAATACAAATATATTAATAAAACATTTATGTCATTAAATAATAAAATGTTGAAATCTTAACAGTTTAACATCTTCAAAGCAGTCTATGAAACTTATATAAACCCGTGAGTGTGGAGCGACACCTTGCCTATAAGTCAAATGCAGTGGGTTTGTTTCAACAAATGTGTGGATCAATCATAATTAACACCTTTGAGCAAAATATTAATTGTCTCAAGAGAATAGTTTGAAGTCAAGTCTATTTAATCAAATCAAATTGGATGAAATAGTCAAAGTGGCAGACAGATTCAGCTCAATTTAGTCAAAGACGAGTTATGTGCTCAGTTCTCCTGTAGGGGTCCTTCCTGCTCTTCAGGAGTTTTTCAACCCTCTGAAACTTTGAAATGTCTTTATTAGTTATTGTTATGAAATGGTATTGCAGACCTTCTCAAATATGCTGTGGTCAAACTTCATTCCTTCACTTGATTATTTACACTGTACAAAAAATTATGTTATTTATTTGCTTATATGAGGACATCAACTTTGCATTTTTAAGGCATTTAAGCATCTATTGTCATATTATTACCAGTTTCTGTAAGTGATGTTTTACAGTGATTTTTACTCTGCTTTAAAAGTACTTTTCAAGTGTCTGTACTTTATCAGTGTTTAACTTTATAAAACTTTACTTCACAACATTCCAAAGAATAATATTGTACTTTGTACTGCACTACATTTCATATTAAATATAATTTAATACTTACTTATATTCGAAATCTATTACTTTCTTACTTTTACTCAAGTAAAAGTAATTCAAAGATTTACTTGAGTACAAGAAGGTACTACATTTTTAATGTTCTTAAGTATTAAAGGGTAAAACAAACAACTTTTATTTTTGAAATGTAATGCAGTAAAAGGTATGACATTATGCTTTGGAATGTAGTGAAGTGAAGTTTTCCAAAGAAAAACACTTTAAACACTTGAAATTGACTTAAAAATACTTCACTCCTGCCCGCCTCTGATACAAACCAACAACCACCTCAAAACACCCCAAAACCACCCAATTCACTGCTAATACTCACTGATGTTTGTGCAGGTGTTTTCCCTCCAAAACGATGTCACTTCCTGGATGATGAGTTAATTCAGGAACTGTTTATTTATTTATTCTAAATTGATTTTTATAAGAAGAAACCTCTAACTATCATTTAAAATAATATTTACACGAGAACAATTATTATTATTATTGCTATTATTATTGCTATTTTTATTGTTGTTGGTAAATTAAAACATTTTTAAATAAACGTTACATTATACACAACTAAACGACTGCACTTTGCATTTTACACTGCAAATTTACACACACACACACACACACACACACACACACACACACACATACACACACACACACACACACACACACACACTCACTCACTCACTCACTCACTCACTCACTCACTCACTCACTCACTCACTCACTCACTCACTCACTTCATATATAAGTGTGATTAATCAGGTTTCTTTTAGACACATGGCAGCTCCCGTGATAATGTTCCTCTTTGTTAGTGCTTAATAAGCATTTAATGGTTTATAGCTGCATGCTAGATTTGTACCATCTGGTATGTTGGTAAAACAACTATAAAGCAACTATAACGCAAATATATTTTTTCTTAAGATGAGATTTTTTTTAGTTTAGGCCTCAAGTAAAGCAAACTCTACAGAAAGATGCATGCAAGTATCACGGCCTGATTCTGTAACAAATATGTTACAGCTTTTCAAAGTAGTAACTTATAGTTTTAATTCTAACTCAGAAATGTGATGTTATTTCAATCTATTTATTTGAAATAAAACAACATTTATCATTTTCATCTGAATGTCAACCAATCTGTATGTTGTCACTTGACCTCATTACATTTAATATAATAAAAGATTATAGTTTTAAATATTATAGTTCATTAAGGATAAAACTAAAACCATTAAGAATATTTTTTTCTTGAAATTAAATGAACATTAGCTGAAATAAAATAAAATATAAAAACCTTCAACTTATTTAATTTAATAGTTGCCAGATTGTTCATTTTTATTTAGTTTAACTTGATGTAATACTATAACTAAATCTAAATAAACATAAAATAAACTTTAATTCAAAACATTAACAAATATATATTTGTGTGTGTGTGTGTGTGTGTGTGTGTGTGTGTGTGTGTGTGTGTGTGTGTGTGTGTGTGTGTGTGTGTGTGTGTGTGTGTGTGTGTGTGTGTGTGTGTGTGTGTGTGTGTGTGTGTGTGTGTGTGTGTGTGTGTGTGTGTGTGTGTGTGTGTGTGTGTGTGTGTGTGTGTGTGTGCATGTGTTTTTACTAAAGTAACGATGGTAAACAGGTTTTCACAGATGTGTTTTAGTGTGGCGTGTGATGAATCATGCTTCAGTTAGACACATGGCTTCTCCCGTGATAATGTTCCTGTCTCTTATATGCTTAATAAGCATTCAATGGTTTCTGTAGCTGAATGCAAACTCTTACCATGCAATGTTCTCACTCGAACTCAAATAAAGATGTAATATATATATATTTACAAGTGAGTTTCGAGACTCTGAGGTTTTGTCAAATGCAGACTTAAATTCTTCCTACACTTCTCATCTAAACTGATCCTCACTAAATTTGAGTCAGATCATCACGAGACCACTGCGGTCAAAGAGTGATTTATATAGCAAGCTGGCATGTAACGCAATGGTGAATATGACTAAAGATGAGCAAGAGGTTTTGAGGTGGAGAAACGTGACACGACTCACTCAAATCCTCCTCCGTCTGAAACATAGTCTTCTATTTGACTGCTACCTACTGTATGCAGAAAAACATCACAAGACTTGAGATTGTCATACGGATTTAGTAGTATACCAGTCAAACATTCTACATGTATTATTTTATTGTTGAGTATTACTATTTTCCACACTTCAGAATAACAATAAAGTTTCATAAAATACTAAAGAAATAATATAGTGACCAAATAAAAAGCTAAATCATAACTGTCTTATATCATTTCTAAAAACATTCTACCCATATATCTTAAAATGTAGTATCTTCTTGTTAAATGAATCCCATGAATTTGTTTTAAAAGAATGATACATTACATTTCTTTGCTCGCGTAGTTCTGCGGATGCAGTTTGACAAAAAAATATTATTTTAATTAACCAAAACTAAGTATATTAAAGCCATAAAAAATAAAAAAGCAATGAAATCAACATAACTGTATACTGTATGTATACAACAAACCTTAAACTTTTTTTAAATTAAAATAACTCAAACTGAAATATATATTTTTTTTAAAAGTATAAGACAAAAATGATACAATCTTTAACTAAAATTTCAAATCTTAAAATAAAAATGCATTAAACCATAATAGTATCTCTCTGATACTAAAATAATACTGGTGTGAGCTGATGGAAAATGTTAAATTGGTGGAGAATCAATATTTTCTTGGCTGTTTATGACAAAGAACGAGAAGTCATGTGCTTCATATTTTGTTTGAAGGTGTTTCTTTCTTTTTCGCAGCACATTCAAACTGAAAGGCTTTTGATTCATCTGACTGTCAATTTATCATCAAACTCTTTTTTTTTGAAGAATAACAAGACACAAAATTATTTGAATGAAATATTTGCCCATAAACAACATTATTTTAGAGGGTGTAAATAAGACTCGCCATTTGAAATATGAAATTTATTTCCCTTTATTTTAGAAGTTCCATTATTTTCTAAGAAACAGATTAGGAATGCTTATTCATATCCATGTGCAATTATTTCACCACAATACAATGTTTGTCAAAGTAAACAAAGATGTGTTGGTCCTATAAAACTCCTCTACATACAGTAGGCACTGGACTGGTGATCATTTGATGGATATTGATTAAACCTTTTTGTAATTATTTGAACATATCACATATATATTTTGTATACAGCAAGGCATTGTATTATCTGTGTGCATGTATTAGAAGTATTCAATAAGATCCTGTTGAGTTTTCGGCGTCTGGATGCTGTGCAGCTGCAGTTTTTCTCCACTGTGAGGAAGCGACTTATGAACCCTCAGATGAATGAATTCCTCGCCTCCTACATTTACCTGAAGAGGGAGATATGGAGCACGATAATACTCGGTTTACACATGCTTTGGCCTTTTAGAAAGTAGATATTGATGGTAATATGCAAGTTGTAACATAAAAAAGCTGATAAAAACAACAATAATCCACACCACACCAGTCCATCAATTAACATCTTATGAAGACAAAAGAATCAGAATGAGCTTTATTGGCACGGTATGTTTACACATACGAGGAATTTGTTATTTGTTAAAAGCTGCATGTTTGTAAAATACAAATCCACAGACTTTTTCAAGTTGTTATGGATTATGGACTGTATTTTGGCTAGAAGCAATGGTTGGAAGTTAAAAACGCCTGCAAACAGGCAGCTTTTGGCTTCATAAGTTGTTAACTGATGGACTGGAGCGGTGTGGATATCTTGTGGATTATTGTGATGTTTTTATCAGCTGTTTGACGGCACCCATTCACTGCAGAGCATCCATTGCTGAACAAGTGATGAAATTATACAGTTCTCCAAATCTGATGGAGAAAACTCATCTACAGCTTGGCCCGAGGGTGAGCACATTTTTAGCAAATGTTCATTTTTGAGTGATCTGTTGCCTTATATTATATTTACCTTGATAAAGTAGTTGGTTCCGGCCACGACCTGAGTAGTGAAAGATTTGGCAATGAAAGCGGCAAACTTCTTCCCTGCCTTCTCTTCTGCATGATGTTTGATCTGAATCAAAAGACACAAATTTCATATTTACACACAATTACATTTTATTTTGGGCCTTAAATAAGCTTCTTTTCATGAAACACATTTTCACGTCCCCCCCCACCTCCCTAGATTGAAAAAGCCTGTTTTACAAGATGTGATTTGTCAAGTTAGACTAATTACTCTGACACACATATATAATATATATAAATAAATAGAACAATTCATGTATTTTTTACTTTACTTTTTGAGTTTGCATAAATACCATGTATTGCCTGCAATCTCTGGTGCATCCAATCGTTGTACTTTTGACATACATTATGACTTTAAATAATTTAGGAAGCTGAATGCATTATCCTGCATTAACAATTTGTATTTATCATTTCATTATTTTATTGACACATAACATAGTAAATTCTAGATACTAATAAATAGCTTATAATAACTAATAAATACACAACACGTGCATTCCCATATCAGCTGACTTAAACTTAGGTAAAGTTGGTTTTATATTCGCACATTCGGACTTATGCATTCAATTACTTTGTTAAGCACACTACATTGGACATTCAGCGGACATTCGCAAGTAAATATGCCATTAAAACAATACTTGGCCATTTTGATCGATGGTGAAAAGACGTAGTAGGTTTACAATGATGTTGCTGATTAGAATTAGCAAAAAAACTAATTTATTACACATATAATTAGAAAGTTATTGAACGTGGAAATGTGTGAATGTTGTGAATGTGCGAATATAAAACCAACTTTACCTAAGTCTGACTTAAACCATCAAAACAAAAGCAGAAGAAACAGACTCACCTCATCGCAGATCTTCTGCACCTCGGGTGTGGCTTGCTTCACCGCGGATGGACCTCCAACCAATGTCGCCATTGCTGTAATGTGCCGTTGATTGGTGTCGAGAGATATAGAAAAGTGTGTTTTGTACAGAAATATCACTGCTACAGTATTTATGTTGTTTAGATCATATGACTATGAGTCATCACTGGAATGTACCATGTACTCGGAAGAGGCGGGGGATGATTAAAAAAAATAACTTTGCAAAAAAAAAAACTAATCATAGAATAATTAGGATATAACAGTAATTATTTATAATTTAATAATGGAAATAATTATTAAGGTTGGTGTTTAAAGCTAAACACATTTGTATATCATAACATCTGATGTATTAATGATATTTCCTCTTGTGGTTTAGTCTGAAGGCGGGACGCATTGACCGTCGTTCTTTCTGATTGGTAAACTCCGATGGTATAAATACAAACTTTTCCTGTTTTAATTAAACACGGTATATTTTTGACTAAATGCCTTTAAAATTACTTCATGAAGTTATTAAAGAGTATACTATTGTATAGTCTACTCAAGACAGCTGCAGAAGCACACATTTAAACGACGCAGTCACGTGGTATATGTTACTATTCTCAGCGCTGATCTGAACAAAGTGTGATTACTTGACAAAGATTTCTTTTAATTCCATAATTGGGAACAAGTTGCATGTCTATATCAGTCATTGCTCATTTAAATGAATAGGTTCAAACGATTATAGTGAAACATCTCCGATAAAACCTAAAACGCCCACATATATAATAGCGGACGAATAGGATAATTGGCTTTTGAGCCTCTGAGCGCCGCCTGGAGGAAAATATGCTTCACGTCTCAAGATAAACGCTATAAGCTACACTCAGATCCGTGTAATCGCCTCAATCATAGATACATACATAACCAGACCCGGCGCCAGACACAAATTCACGGACGGGCATTTTTTTTAGGGGGGGGCAGGAATGAGATCATCCTCATTGCAATGCATAATATCATTAATTATGGAAGAAGGAAGAATTGACGTACCACTCCACTGACGCAATACAACAGAGGAGTCGTAAAGATTGGACCTAGCCTACTGAAGCAGTCTAAACACACATCGCAGGGCTCGACATCAACGCTTGTCCGCGACATTTACATTTATGCATTTAGCAGATGCTTTTATCCAAAGCGACTAACAGTGCATTCAGGTTATACATTTGTTTTGTCAGTACCTAACGTAGGCTAACCATGTTCCGTACACTTTTCGCCCTTCCGCCGCACTCCGGCGACCACTCCTCCATTGTTGAAAGCAAGACAAGCATGTTTGTGTGATCATTCTCTGGGGGAATACCCATTGGACAGACTACACTTTGATTGATGTCTTTTGGACCAATAGTTTTTGAGAAAAGTGGGGAAAAGTACCGCCTCCACACGTGTGCGGAAGATGAGAAGCGTTAACGGTGTTCCGTACAGGCTACAATGATGTTCCGTACAGAGAGCATACTTTGCATTTAACGTATCAAATGTGAGATATTTATTTATTTTAACTGAAGAAAACAAGATTGCAATGAATAAGAAAGGTGAGTACCTTTTGATTTGTTTTAAAATGTAAGTTATTTGCTGCTTTAATAAGCTAGAGGAGCATGCGAGCTAGGCAATTGTGTCGTGATAATGATTGTCATGTGAGTTAAGCATGAACCATGTGAAAATAGTAAAATTTTGTAAATAAAGTTACCACATCTTTCAAAACACAAACAAGGGCAAACAATTTGAACTGATTCAACATATTTAATGATTAACCAATGTGACTACAACACATAAATGATCGTGTGTGTGTGTGTGTGTGTGTGTGTGTGTGTGTGTGTGTGTGTGTGTGTGTGTGTGTGTGTGTGTGTGTTTGTTTGTTTACTACCATTTACATTCAACACTAATTACTAGAAATTAACATGTTACATTTCTGTGTGCATGATTTGCATTGTGTGTGTACAACTATTTACATTTAACACTAAACTGATTAAAAATCACTTCCATCTGCAGATTGGGAGCACTCTCACCACCTAAGAAAATAAAATGTATGTAAAACTCATTAATACACTTGAAAAGAAATGCAAGTAGCTTAGATGATTAATTATCATTGTATTAATGTCAAAATGACCTGGGTTGTGTCCGCAGAGGAAAGATGCCAGCCTTGCAGAACCCAGCCTTGACATTTTGGACTGACTGCAGTGGAGAGCTGAAAACCGCTCGCACACAAAATCTTATGAAATTGTTTTTGTTGTTGTATTGTTATTATTTTTAATACAATTCTATAATCTTATTATTTATTTGAATGAAAATTGCATAATCTTATTTTAATAACTTATGTCTGAATATCATGTCATTGTGTTTGACTGTTTTTATGTTTGCATAATTTTTTATGAAAAGTTGGCAATGAAATAACGTTACAATCAATTGACTTTTAGTTCATGTTTAATTTAAAGCATGACCATTTAAAACGTTAAAACATAAATTCCATGTAACTGTTAAGTTAACGTTGACTTAATTGATCCTTTATGAATATAAACATCATCTCTGATCGCAGGATGATGAGCAAACAGCGCCTGCTGCACGTCTCTCATGCGGAGGGTGGTGCTAAGTGGTCGCCCACAATTGACGTTTAAATATTCCCTTTTCAAAGCATTTATTCAAACAAAAGGTTACTTATTTAACAATTTATGATAACAATATTCATTTCATAAAGGCTGTAATACTGTGAGATGAATAATTTCAATTAAAATTTACATTTTCGCTGCTCTGGTTGTCTCCCCTCCCAAGCGGCAATCTCACGTTTAGCTTGCCTACCTTCCATTTTCAAACGCAGGGGGCGCATCTTGCAAACTTACTGAAATCTCACAGAAACAAATGGTGGGAGGGTCTCTGTCGTCATTGGGGGTGAAAGAGGGGGGATTGAAGTTGACCCAGATGTATTTTTTATGTGTGACCCGGAAGTATTTATTCAGCGATCGCCGATCAAAGGTAATCTGTACGGAACATCGTTAGTGTACGGAACATGGTTAGCCTACGTTACACGTGTTCCCTGGGAATCGAACCCACAACCTTAGCGCTGCTAACACAATGCTCTACCACTGAGCCACAGGAACATATGGATACTGGACAAGAGGATTTTTTAAAAGGCCAACTGAAAGAGAATTTTACTTTCCCGACCGGACAAGTAGCCAAGCCTGATTAAAACACTAATAACAATCACCAAAACGCGATAATGATTCTTCATCATTTAGTTTAAATGGCGATAGATCGTGCATAATGTAATGACGCTAACAAGGCTGCGCTGCCTTTCTAGAAATAGAAACAAATGAGCGCAGCAAACACAAAGTGAGTTAACAAAGTGTTAACAAAGTGAGTTAAACTCAGTTAACATACTGCGGTGAAATTTGGAGTTTTTATAACATGATACAGTTAAGCAACATCACACGACCACTGTATAATCAAACGATTCACTGTAATCACAAGTGTGCTGAATACCATCACGATTGACACTGCTGTCCTCTCCTGCCAACTTTGGTGGTTTTTGATTAAAGAATCGCCGTAAATCCATAGCACTGCATTCAGCATTTAAAAATCAGACCAAACACATTTTTATTTTTATTCAGGAGTTATATATATATACAAAACGCTCCGGTTACTATGGTAACCTCGGTTCCCTGAAAGCGGGAACGAGACATCACGGAGATTACTCCGTTATGGGAACTCCTTCCCTCCAACCTTTCCTGAAGACCTATTGGCTCACGCCAGTCAATGACTGGCCAATTGTCGCGAAGCATGCAAATATGACGAGCTCGAGAGGCAGTATAAATGCAGCGCCCGCGACAATACGTCAGAATCTGAACTGAACGCCGCTTGGCTGAACTAGCAGCGATCACGGCGATCACCGTGATGTCTCGTTCCCGCTTTCAGGGAACCGAGGTTACCATAGTAACCGGAGTGTTCCCTTTCAAGCTGTCACGAGACATCACGGAGATTACTCCGTTATGGGAACGTTATTCAATCCCGCCGTGAGAGAGGCTACGGACAGCCTGAACCAGATACACAGCGCGAAAGCATTCCCACCAATAACAGAGCTCGAAGGGCGGGCTCACAGCTGATAGATGGAGATAAGCCAATGAGCGCCTACACCTCAGGTATACAAAATTTGCATATCTGGCAAGTGACTACATGGGCTGCGCTGAGAGCAGGGCAGAACACATCCAGCCATAGCAGTATTATAGGAGCTATACAGAGTAACTGTGCTTGAGCAGCATACCATAACATGACCATGTCCGCGGCACTGAACTCAGGGCCGACAACAACACCTCACAAGGGCTGCGTAATGTACTGTACAAGCAGCACCTCCCACAAAGGCAACTTAGCAACATGAATTAGTTACTCACCGACCGCTCTTGGGAGGCTAAGGACTGAACGTCCAGCTTGTAAAACCTGGCGAAGATATTCTGCGAAGACCACCGGCTGGCAAGCAATATCTTGAATACACATACATCTCAACCACGCTAGGTGGAACGATAGCCCTCAATGCACAGAGGGAATTTCCAAACCTTGGGTTGTATATGCCTCCTTGATAGCGTCCACAATCCATTGTGACAGACTTAGCTTCGATACGGCTCGGCCGTTCGTACACCCACCATAGCATCCAGAAACTGGATCGATTGCCGAAAACTGCTTGAACGGTCAATGTAAAATGTCACAAACACCGACGGGGCAAACTGCAGTCTGGGCGTCCGCACTCTGTGAGGGCGATGATTAGTAGCAAAGGCTGACGGCGAACCGTCTCCGTCCTTTCGCAGGGGGGTAGACAGTGATTTAGGCACGTATTCCAATCTCGGCCGGAGAGTGACACTGCAGTCCCGGGACCGAATCGAATGCAGTCGCTGTCCACAGAAAAAGCGTGTAATGCTCTATGCGCTTAGCCGAAGCAAAGGCTAGAAGGACTGTAGTTTTAAGGAATAGTTCCTTCAAACTACGGATGTTAAAAGCCCAATGGCTGCAATGAGAGAGCTCTTACCCCACTTCCTGGTCCCGGAGCGGAAGCGAAAGTGGACATGGGGGATGTAGTCTTTTTACCGAACGATTGCTCGCTCTGCGGGGAACGGCACAGCAATGGCCGCGACATAAACTTCAGTGTCGATGGTAACGATCCACTATCCAGTCTGTGCAGCGGGAAACTCAGAACATACGGTGCAAGTAGTCAGGTCGATATGAGCCGGACTCCTTCACAACACTCCCATTTGAAGCATACAAACGTTTTGTACAGGGTTTTCGCGCTCCCATGAGCGTGCGAGACTGTAAGGCGCCCCTCTCTGATACCCCTGAAGCGATCACACATGATGGCTCTATAGTTTCAGGTTCGACCTGGGATAGCATATATTTCCTGCCGGGGAACGGCAAGGCGGTGCCTCCAGCAGTTCCGTCAAGTCTGGGAACCCAGGCTGGATTCAGGGCGATGAGTATCCCTGATGCTCGCTCCACCCTGATCTCTCATAACACCAGCGGTAACATTCCTTGATCGGAGGAAATGCATACGGGCTAGCTGCTGGTCAGCGTGATGTCAGCGGGGAGTGAAGAACAACAGGCAATGCGTGTTCTCGCTCTGGCGAACAGATCCACCTCCGCTCTCCCTTAAAGATTTATGTATGAAACCACAGACGTGCTGTCGGTGCGAATCAGTACATTTTGCTGGTCCAGCTGTGGCTGAAAATCCTTTAGAGCTAAGAAGACTGCTTCCAGCTCCAGGCGATTTAAGTGCCACTGGCTCTGAGGTTCCAGCTACAGTCCCGAAGCTGGCATTCCCTCGCACACTAGTCCCCAGCCGTGAGCCGATGCATCCATCGTGATCATCTGGCGCATCTGGGTTGCGTCAGAGCTTCGATGTGGCCGCGATGCGCTAACCTCCCGAAGTCCACGCCGTTCACGGGACTCGAGATTCCAGCCATAGCTGCAGCGGGCGCATGTGTAATAACGGATGTAATACCGCTGAATCCACCACCTTGAGTACGAGCAGTCTCTGTAATACCCTCAACTGAACAGAGCTGCCCTGCCTGAAAGGCGCAGGGAAGACAATTGGCCGCGGCTCGATCTCGCGAGAGGCTGGATTCATTTCCACGCGGTCTCACGAGAGGCAGGCTCTCATCCCACGCGATCTCACGAGAGGCAGGGTCTCATCCCCCACGCGATCTCGCGAGAGGCGGGTTCTCATAGCTTAGGGACTCTAAGTGAATAAACAGAGAGTCTATGTGGCTGATAAGCGTATCCAGGGACCGAGCTAAAATCAGCCGATCGTCCAGATAGTTGAGGATGCGCCTTCCGCTCGATCTGAGTGGGAAGTGCTGCATTGATGCACTTTGAAAGTGCGTGGGGCCGGAGCAGCCCGGACGGGGGAACAGAGTATTGGAACGCTGTGCTTCTCCCTGACAGTTGACAGCTATTCAGAAAAACCGTCTGAGTATGCGGTGCTATCCGAATGTAAAAGTACGCGTCCTTTAAATCCACGGACGCAAACCAGTCCCCGGGGCGAATTCGCGCCAGGATCTGCTTAGCGTTAGCATCCTGACCGGACGCTTTCCAAGCGCTCTGTTGATGGGTCCGAGATCTAGAATCGGGCAGAGTCTACCCTCTCTCTAGGCACCCCAAACAGCGGCTGGACAAAAACAGCCGTCCCGCCTGTTCGCTGAAAATTGCTCTATTGCTCCTTCCCCGAGCAATTGTATAGCTCTTGTTAGGATAAGGGCATTTCGAGTCAGTGTTAGAGACTACGCCACGCCATTGAAACGGGGTGGTCTGTGTCTGAATTGAAGGGTGTACCCTCGCTCTTATGCAGAGCAGCCAGCGTGAGATTCTTGGTTTTTAATCGCTTCTCACGCGCTCATGAACTGACACAGCGGCTACAGCGGCTGGCAGCTATAACCCGTGTGGGCAGTGGGTCCGGTCGCTAAGGGGAGGGGCGAGCGGCGGTGGTGACTGAGCGAGGAGGAAGCTCCTCGTGCAAACGTATGCTTTAATGAACACACTTCGTACCACACATTTTACAATTTTGAGACAGCTTGAGGGCTCCTGCACTGGTCGTGGTGCCTCTTCCCGGGTCTCTTAACTTGTCAGAGAAGACCTCGATCCCGGGGTCTTCTACAACATAGCGGCTGTAATAACTACAGGCTGACTATGCTATACGACCTAGTTGAACACCACGTGAAGGGGCGTAAACAACTGGCGTAATAGTCCGGCGAAATCTGGGAGGCTGATAGGATGCGCCCTTTCAAGGCATCAGGTGACTCCTCGCCTTCGCGCAGTCTTCCACAATATAGCGGCTGTAATAACCACAGGCTGACTGCTATACGACCTAGTTGAACACCACGTGAAGGGGCGTAAACAACTGGCGTAATAGTCCGGCGAAATCTGGGAGGCTGATAGGATGCGCCCTTCAGGGCATCAGGTGACTCCTCGCCTTAGCGCAGTCTTCCACAATATAGCGGCTGTAATAACCACAGGCTGACTGCTATACGACTTAGTTGAACACCACGTGAAGGGGCGTAAACAACTGGCGTAATAGTCCGGCGAAATCTGGGAGGCTGATAGGATACGCCCTTCAGGGCATCAGGTGACTCCTCGCCTTCGCGCGATCCTCTAAGCGGCTGTAATAACTACAGGCTGACTGCTATACGACCTAGTTGAACACCACGTGAAGGGGCGTAAACAACTGGCGTAATAGTCCGGCGAAATCTGGGAGGCTGATAGGATGCGCCCTTCAGGGCATCAGGTGACTCCTCGCCTTCGCGCGCTTTTCGGCGCAGGGGTGTCATGTGACTCCTCACCTTCGCGCGCTTTTTCGCGCAGGGGTGTCATGTGACTCCTCACCTTCGCGCGCTTTCCGCGCAGGAGCATCAGATCCCATCGCCTTCGCGCGCTTTGTGAATTAGAAAAACATGTCCTCTACACACAAGGCGCCGCCGATGCTATCATGTGAATTATAAAAAGTTCACTACACACTGTAGCCGCTGACAAGGGGCTGTTACCATGTGAATTATAAATGTCCTCTACCCACTGTAGCCACTAATAAGGGGCTATTATCATGTGAATGAGAGGTTGTCCCGATCACACGGTAGCCGCTAATGAGGGGCTATTATCATGTAATGAGAGGTTGTTCCGAACACACGGTAGCCGCTAATGAGGGGCTATTATCACGTGAATGAGAGGTTGTCCCGATCACACGGTAGCCGCTAATGAGGGGCTATTATCGTGTAATGAGAGGTTGTTCCGAACACACGGTAGCCGCTAATGAGGGGCTATTATCATGTGAATGAGAGAGGAGCGATTGTGCTTTGCAAACAGCAGAACGCCGCTCTGAGGCGGGGGCTGCATGCTTACACAGTGGGTTCTTCCGTGCAGCATCTGCGGCGACGTGAGATCCCTTTGCTCCCGCATCTGCCCTCGGCTCTCCGCACCGCCATGGAAGGGGGGCGTGAGAAGCCGGGCTGATGTCCTGTCCTGCAGGTTCGACGGTGAGAGGAATGCGGACATTCAGTCTGCATGAGCTCATCACCTGAGTCCCGAAGGTCCACCGCTGATCAGAGGGCAGACGGACTACCTTAAGAAATGTCATACTCACCTGAACGCTGCAGAGGAGCAGCCATGAGGCCTGCCCTCGAATGAGCGAACCTTAACCGTGAGTTGTACCATTTTAAGCCATAACCTAGGTTCAGCAAGGTGAAGAAAAAGATTCTGACGTATTGTCGCGGGCGCTGCATTTATACTGCCTCTCGAGCTCGTCATATTTGCATGCTTCGCGACAATTGGCCAGTCATTGACTGGCGTGAGCCAATAGGTCTTCAGGAAAGGTTGGAGGGAAGGAGTTCCCATAACGGAGTAATCTCCGTGATGTCTCGTGACAGCTTGAAAGGGAACGATAACTTTTGATAACAGTAGCCTATTGATAAAATAATATATATTGTGCAAACAAGCAAGGACTGGTGGTTGGTGGGACGCTTAGGTGAAGGGAGCAGGTGCGGCGTTTCCGTATAGCAGAGTAAAGGTGCGTTAACACCAGACGCGAATGAAGCGTTAAGGCAGTTGCCATACCCTAGGTGTGTGGTGAACAATTATCCATACTTCATATCTCTATTATAATTCGTCATTATTATTTTAAATCAGAGGGTTTTAAAATGTTTAACCAATGCCAATCATTAAAAAGAGCTTGTCAGTAAAACTTCATAACGCCAATTTTTTCCTCAAGCTCTCAGCGAAAGCTCGTAACTTGATTGACGCGCCGCGCACAGCCTGGAGGAGACAGATCTCCGCTTTTTCGCAGTGCAAGCATAAATAAATAATAACTGATGTTTGAACAGTACAGCGTTTTCTTTACTCAGCAGGCTCGTGCAGGGCGGGCACTAGTGACTCACAGGGCGGGCCAGGCCCATGGCGACGGGAGTGTACATAACATAGTTCAACCAAACACGCTGCTTTAGATCAGTCATAGCTGCAGTTTTTAGACTTCATTCTATCAATACTTAAAAGCGCACGTATCTTATCCTGAACTCGATAGAGATGAACTGAGGTCAGGTGTGTGCGCTCGTGCTTCTGTCTGTCTCAGCAGACAGTGCCGATCAATGCGGTAATGGAGCTGACGCAGGGGCGCGGGAAGGTGTTTTATGTAGGGGGTGCTGTGGGGGGGTTAGTCAATTTCTGCGTATAAATATTACGCCAAATAGAAACAGAAAATCGCCTACGCACTTTCATGAGATCGTGTTAGACAACAATTAGCTATTTTACAAATGGGAATGGCTACAATGAATTCATAACAATGTTTTACATTCAAGCTACATTCAAGCTTAAAAACCCTTAAAATGTATTGTGAAACGTTCTTTTAAAAGCATCTGGAATGCACTAAAGTAATTGTAAAGCTGTTTCTAAAGCATTTGCTGCATGGATTAAAAAGATAGGCCAATAAATAATTCACATAGTCCTATCAGTCAGATAAAATTGCATTGCAGCAAATCCTTTAAATTTCAAGGACAAAGATTTACATACTTTTTTTTTTATTGTTGAATACAATTATAAAATAAAACGCAAATTGTAATCGGGCCTGTTTTAGGCTTTCCCTTATTTTTATATTTTAGATGGTGAGGTGATGGGGAAAAATGACTCGCCATCTCCTCATTGGACGCGCAGAGAGAAATATATGCATCTTAACAGATTACATAGGCTAATGAAGAGCTTTTGCTTTGAATTATTTCGTTTTAAAATAGTATTTTAAAGCTTTCTATAGATATATTTATCATATCTCTGAGCCAGTTTCGAGTTGCCGAGTTTCGATTCATCATTGAAGCGCTCTTGTTCAAAACCGGCAGAAAGTTTTCCTATATTGTGAATGCACACAAATAAAAGTAGACCCTTTACAGTTCCAAATGATATATTACTCTTACCTTTATTATTTTAAAGGTAATTTATTTTAAGTTGTTTTAAGTTGTTTTTACTGTAAGAAAAAAATCCTCCATGTCCTGTAAAGCTCGCTTCAGCTCTCCACACAAACTGTGGGATATTGCACATTTATATAGGTTAAACATTTAAACTAACACGGTGATATGCTTGAACTGTTTATAGGCCTATCTATCGATTTTATTTTAGTCGTGATGATTTGATAAGGCTAAATTAATCAAACACATAGGCGATCAACTCTGATGCTGGCCGCTTGGTCGTTGCTTAAAAGAAAAAACAAACATTTAACGAACACAAAATGCTCCCAAGGTTTTTCTAAATTAACATTATGAAGAAAAAAAACGAAACATAGTCTAATCACTTTTCCATTAGCCTACATACAAAACTGAACTATTTTAATAGGTAGCTATAAGCTGTTTTGGGAGAAGGGAAAGACTCATATCGCTGAGAACAAAAAAAAAAAGTTTTTTTTTTTCTTCCAGTACATCCATGATATTTCCATGTTCCGCTTTTAAGCCACACAGATCCCACAACACAAACATAACATTCACAAACATAAAAGCAAACATTGGCAGTGCTGCGTGCGTGATTTGGCAGGATGTGCGCAACGCCTGCATCAAACAGCCCTGCATCAGTTTAATAACTTTGATAACATTAATTCTTACAACTGTTAAATTAATGGGCAAATGGTAAAATATGTCGATCACATAGAAATAGATAGCAAAATAGCCAATGTAAACCAAATGTTATAAACATCGGAGCAACCTTATAGCCTATTTTTATTTTTTTTTCACAACAGTTTACAGTTGCCCACAGAAAAAACAGGGGGTGCTGCAGCAGCGGCTGTTCCCGCGCCCCTGAGCTGACGACTGCAATAAATGGACTGAAACAACTCACAATAACCCTCTGAATACTGGTAAATTATTTAGTTCTCACTGTAATTAAATTACAAAATAATAAGCAAAATGATACAAATGTCAGAGAAATGTTCTTTTTTAAATCTAGTTTAAGATGTAATATATTTGTATTCCACTGGCTTATATGCGAAACAAAACAATGTTGTGCTTTTAACAAACGTGGGACGAGTTCATCTGTCATAGTAAGCATGATGGTCAGTGACTCATGGGTCAGAGAAAGCCCTTTCCTGACACAAAGAGAAAACTTGGTTTTGGCAAAGCGTAAGTAGAAACAATGTTGTAACAATGACAATTTTTTTTGACGTTATGAGATACCAAGGTATAATTATGAGATACAAAAGTAGAAATGATAGATATATAGATAGAAAGTAAAATACGTGAAAAAATAGATAAAACGCCATAATTATGACATGAGAAAAAAAATCCAATTTATGACTGAGTCATAATGAGAAAAAACGTAAAAAATTAAGACACGAAAAGTTGCAATTATGACACTATATCATAATTATAAGATAAAAGTAAAAATTATGGCATATTAAGTAAAACGAGATAAACAGTCATTATATAATTCCATTACAGTCATTACAAACAGTCATTACATAATTATTACATAAAGTCAAAACTATAACACAGTCATGATGAGATAAAAACTTAAACTTTTTAAATTCTGAGTCACATACTGAGTCATAATAATAAGATAAAATGATGTGATAAAAAGTCAAAATATCGTGACAAAAAAGTCAAAATTATGAGATTAAAAACAATCATTATTAAAAGATTAAAAAACCAAATATGACATAAAAATGTGGCTGTCATGATCTCTTTTATCCCAGAATTTTTACATTTTATCTCATAATTATGATTTAGCATATAATAATTTCGAATCTGTTTCATAATTATGGATTTTTAAAAGTTCTTTACTAAAACTATGGACATTCTTCACATTTCTGGGTTTCTCTGCAGCAGAAGTCAGTGAATGGGAGAGTACCACAAATATATTTTTTTGCATCCCCATTTGCTCAAATAGCAAAAGAAAAACTCCACAATAGTGTTTTCATGACTTTTAATAAAAGGAAAATAACCGAGAGCGACTGCTAACGGCAGTCAGAAGAGAGAACAGTGTAAAATGTGTCGCTCCTCTCATAGTTGTGGCATTTGAAACACCCTCGCATTAGTGTAAAAAAAAGAAGAAGACAGCCTCTGGTCTCCTTTCCGTTGGCATTAGCTGTTATGCTTTTTTGGCTAATGGTTGCTGGATTGCCTTCTTTTGGCTTTGAAGTCCCTGCGTCCCAATGTGCATACTATCCTAGATACGCACTTTCATAATTTACGATATAAAGCTGCATAGATTTTTATTTTAAGACATAAAATTATGTGGTGTACCAGAATCGTCCCATGGGCCTTGAGTTTGACACATGTGGCTTAGATTTTCAAAAACTTGCAGTAGCCTATCCTCAAACAAAAGAAGTGTGTACATCTGCTCAGACCCTGATGTGACGCTAAGAACTTTTCCATGTCAAAGCCTGTTTTTACAAATATGAGCGCTGGCGTTGTTTAAGCGTAAGCACACTAAGATCAAATCTGCGCGTATGCATGCTTTATAAGGCCCCAGGACACTGGATCCTGCAAGTAAATATCCGTTTTGTCTGGTACCCAAAACACCTTGTCTGGTGCCAAAAATCAGTGTTGTATTGCTTTTTGTTCAGCACCCAAAACTATAGGTTTTAACAGATAAAAACAGCTTTTTTAATAAAAGCAGAGGGAGGCAAGACAGAGGAAACCAGGAAGAGCAGAAAGCAGGAGATGAAGTGATGGTGAGCAAAGCAGAGTTTATTTGAATAATTTTAGTTGTGTATGTTCCAATGCTCAAACTTGACGAGTACAAATCCAACAAGTGTTATTATACCACAAGCAATATCAATGGAAATTTCCTGCTTTTACAACATTGTCCTGTGATGTTAAAAACATCTGATGGAAATATTCTCTTATCACTTACTCATGAAGACAAATCTCCCTGGAACCACACAATCATAAGATTTAACTGCTGTAGCAAAACTTTACAGAATATTGCGGTTTAAACATTTTACAAGACGTAGCTGAAATTCGCAATGCATTATGGGTCAAATAAGGTTTTACAGTTGTTAACAGTATATTTCCACATCAACTGTTATTCATTTACAAGAAGCAGGTGTTGTCACTGTAGCTCCTGCTTTTTACACTAACTTACTGTAGTGTGGTATTATGGGATTGCGCGCGATTCATTCAAATCTGAAATCCAGCCGATTTCAATTGAAGATTAGAGGCTTTATTCATAATTCCTGGTAAGTTCACTTAATTTTACTTAAGATATATATCCTTTTGTATTTATTTAAGTTAATGTATAAGTGATATCATGTCACAATAGCCTCCTATCATGATGTTTAGATAACTGGCCTTGATAACTTATGTGCAGTAATGTTAAGTTAGTAATTTCAATCATAGCATAGTTAGGCTAAATGCTGCATTTTCCCTCATTTTGGCAGTTGAATTTTCTTTTTGAGAACATTTAAAGTAGTTACTAGTAGTAACTTTCAACGTAAAGCCCAATGCGAATGATTGTCATAATAACTAATATCGGTCAACATAACTGACAAACAGCAAAATATGTGAAATTGTATTTGTTTATGTGTTCAACTGTCCCGTATAGAGAATGAGGAGTTACGTCACATTCTTTTCACTCCGCGTTGCATTTCGGGAAGGCACCACCATATTAGCGGGATATGATGTCAGTTTCCATGGTTACTTCTCATTCTTTATACTGATAACTGCTTATCTTTTTTTTTTTGCTTTTGCCTTTAAGTTAAACAATTGTTAATTCTTCATTGTATCGTTTGCAGAGAAGGGAAGCTAATTTATCGCAGTGCATGATAATTCGATTTTTTTTCTCTTAGGTTTTGTAGAAATTCATTTATTTTGTTGATCTGATTAGCGTGAAAACAATGTCACTCGCTGGATGCGCACTGCTGCTTCAGCCGTCATATTAATTTCTATTTATTAGAAAGATGTTTACAGAATTGTATCTTTTATTATCACTGTCTCTGTGCATTAAGCATGTTCTTATGAGGGGAAAATGTTCACTAATTCACAAGTCTAGTGAGAGTCATACTAGCAAAGAAGGTAACGTTAATTATTAAACCAACAAAATCAAATCTTTCAAAAAACACAGAAATGTGAATCTTTTATTGAGTGAGGGACAGTAGGTTTAATCAGTGACTAACAGATTTACTATTTGGCATCTTCTCCATGACCTGCTTCCTTTAGTGTATTTACACAGAAAAAAAGGCGACGATATGAATTACTATTGCAATTCTCGATGCAGTATGAATGATATACAATGGTGACATTTTTCACAATCACGACAAAAAAAATAAAAAATACTGCCCTAAACTCAATAGTGGAAAGGCAGCGCTATCCTGCAAGTACGGCAGATAAACAAAGCTGTTTCCCAGAATTCAACGTGGCGTTACGTCACATTCTCTATTGACATGACGCCTTACCAGTGGTGTAGTCTACGTGATACGCAGGTATATGCCGTATACCCACAAGCAATGGTCAAAGATTTCCGTATATCCACTTAAAAAAGCGTGAGGATATGTAACAACATCTTTGTGACAGAAATCAAATTGAAAATCAAAATCAAATTGTTTTCTGCAAACTCCACCAGATTCTTGTTCTGCGTCTCCCCAAGTAACACTGAGGTGATTTTCATGTTGTTTTACTGTGTCATTTTTTAATAATTGCATACCAAATAAAAAAAAAAATGCTATTTATTACCTCACAGTATCACATATTTTAAAAATTCATAAAAATATATAATCTAATTGTTTTTTGCAAATTCCACCAGATTCTCTCAGGGCTCTGCCCTTTTCCCTTGGTCACGCCCCCTTGTTTAGCCCTTGTCTTGTCCTCGTTTCCTTAACTGTGCTCACCTGGCCCTCGTGTACTTTCCTCCCTTTATATTGTGCTGTTATCCTCTTGTGCCATAGAGACAGATACTGATTTGCTGATCTATAGTCTAATCTTGCCCTGTCATTTTGTATCCTTACTGCAGTTTTGTTCTTGATTTTATATCTCTGATTTTATTTGGTTTTGTTCCTCAGCAATCTTGCTTGTGTTTACTTATAATACTTTCTTTATTTGTTTAATTTTTGTCTTATTTCTAGTCTTCAACTGCTCTGATTTTATTCTTAATTTTTAATTAGTTTAAATTCAGATATTTCCTTTTAGCTTTTGTTTTGCTCTTTATTTTCTTGTTATTTTGTCCCTTTTATTATGTTTCTTGAGTTGCTGAGTAGTGGTGTTGTTTTGCGTGCTGTCTTGTTGTGTGTTTGTGCTGTGTGTTCCCTCCAGTCCTGCTCTACCAGCCTGAGACTCCCTGCCTGTTGGTTCCCCCAGGCAGTCTGCCAACCAGGCTTGGTGTGGAGAATCTTTCATTGATACTAGCCTGCTTTATGCCCCTTCACTCTGATTGCATGCTCTACTGTTCTCCGCTCTTGTCTTCTCCCCATTCTTCTGCCTAGTTTGGTCACCGACTGGGATTGTTCTCCAGACCGTCTACCTCTGGAGGCATCGTTCTCTCCCGCTGGTTGGAGTGGTTTCAAGACGGTTCACCCCGTGCACCCCCCTGAACTTGTGCTTAAATAAATATTTGTTTCACTCACTCTGGATTTGGGTTCCTTCCTGCTGACCTTGACATTACGAATCCGCCACATAAGACCCAGCAGAATGAGTCTCTTGATCCTGCCACCTGCAAATTCTCAGGAGAGACTGGCCCATCAGCGAGGACTATGAGCTCTTCGTCAGCAGGGGCTGGAGGTGAGGGCCTTCGCTCAGTTCTTTTGGACTATGTCCAGGGGCCTTGAGTGCCAGGATCCAGCCCTTAAATATATCTTCCATCTCTGTCTGGACAATCCACTGCCTCAGTGGGAGATGGAACATCTGAGGGTTTTGAATTTTTGGAATTTTTCCAACTCTATGCACCACCGCAAGGATTAGCAAATCCTTTCACCACCAGAGTCCACCTGCACTGACCAACCCACCATCCCTCCCTCATCAAATCAAGATAATTTTACTCTTTTTCCTCCCACATTAAAATGCCGGCTGAGAAGGAAAAGGGCTGCCCAGAATGCTGTAGCCATCACTGTCTACTGAGTCAACCGCAGTCACTGCAGAGGTGGGCAAATCAACTCCACTCTTCGCTGAGCTGGTTAAGAATGCTACAGTCACCCCTGAATTCAATTCAATATTATTTGTATAGCGCTTTTTATGATACAATCGTTGCAAAGCAACTTCACAGGAAATTAAGTTTCTAAAATAGATTTATATTGTAGAAACTCATTATATATAACTTATGGCAAAATTTGGTTAATTCAGTAAAATCGCTGATGGTTGGCTTCCTCTGAGATCCTCCGAGGGGTTGTCATCATCTCTTCTTAGGGGTTAGGTCATCTCAGATCATTTAAAGGTTGGATCCAGACTGAAGCTTGTGTAATTCCTAGTTACCACGGGATGTTAATCCTGTGGCATAAACAAATAAAGACAATTAGCGTAGCAGTTGTTCCATCCAGGAACAACCCTGGATGAAATTCAGTTCAACCCAAGCTAAAGCATAATAATGTGCTTTTGATCAGATATACTGGTAGTACAAGATTGTTAGATGCATTATATGAATGCTTGGCTAAATAGATGTGTCTTTAATCTAGATTTAAATAGAGAGAGTGTGTCTGAACCCCGAATGTTATCAGGAAGGCTATTCCAGAGTTTGGGAGCCAAATATGAAAAAGTTCTACCTCCTTTAGTGGACTTTGCTATCCTAGGTACTACCAAGAGTCCAGAGTTTTGCAACTTTAGGGAGCAGGTTGGATTGTAGCGTGATAGAAGATTAGTTAGGTACGCAGGAGTTAAATAATTTAGGGCCTTATAGGCAAGTAATAATATTTTGGTAACTGAACTTAATAGGTAGCCGGTGCAGAGACCATAACATTGGAGTAATATGATCATATTTTCTTGACCTGGTAAGGATTCTAGCTGCAGCATTTTTTACTATCTGTAGCTTGTTTATTGAAGATGCACGAGAACCACCTAGCAGTGCATTACAATAGTCCAGTCTAGAGGTCATGAATGCATGAACTAGCTTTTCTGCATCAGAAACACTTAACAACTGAATCAGTTGGGTCAGTTCCAGTCATTCCTATGTCTACCAACCCAGAGGGCGTCAAGTCTGCTCCAGTTCTTCTAGAACTAGTCGAGTCAACTGTAGTAACTCCGGAGTCAGTCAAATCAAGCCTTTCCAGAGTCTCTCAAGTCTGCTCCAGTTCTTCTAGAAATGGTCAAGTCTGTTCCAGCCTCTGAGTCCACTGCAGTGTCGGCTTCAGGCCCAGTGTTCATTCCAGAGCAACCTCTTAAGCAGAGGAGGAAGAAGGGTTGTGTTTTACAGTCCACTGTTTTTCCTGCAGCCCCGGACGACAGTTCTGCGGCCCCTGAGGGCGCTCCGTATTCAGCTTCTGAGTCTATTTCTGATACCCTCGAAGGTGCTCCAGAGGCTGCTCCAGTCCGGGAGCCCACAGAGACCGCTCCAGAACCCGCTCCATTCCGGGAGCCCACAGAGCCCACTCCGGTGCCTGCTCCAGTCCAGAAGTCCACAGAGCCCGCTCCAGTCCGGGAGCCCACAGAGCCCGCTCCAGTCCGGGTGCCCACAGAGCCCGCTCCAGTCCGGGTGCCCACAGAGCCCGCTCCAGTCCGGGTGCCCACAGAGCCCGCTCCAGTCCGGGTGCCCACAGAGCCGTTCCAGTCCGGGTGCCCACAGAGCCCGCTCCAGTCCGGGTGCCCACAGAGCCCGCTCCAGAGCCCGCTCCAGTCCGGGAGCCCACAGAGTCCGCTCCAGAGCCCGCTCCAGTCCGGGAGCCCACAGAGTCCGCTCCAGAGCCCGCTCCAGTCCGGGAGCCCACAGAGTCCGCTCCAGAGCCCGCTCCAGTCAGGGAGCCCACAGAGCCTGCTCCAGAGCACGCTCCAGTCCGGGTACCCATAGAGCTCGCTTCAGCCAGTCATGTCATGCCCACAGAGTCTAGTCCAACTAGTCATACCATGCCAACAGAGATCATCCCTGAGTTGCTTGTCCTTCCTGTTATGGCCAGTGAGGCCACCCAGAAGCAGTCCGCTGTCACTGTTTCATCCATGGATGACACAGAGGCCCTTCCTGAGCAACCAGCTCTCACTGCCACAGACTCAGAATCTGCTCCAGACATTAGACTCAGTCTTTGAGTCCTCATCAGTCCCAGACCCAACTCTACCCTCAAGATTCAACTCAGAGTTGTTTCCTATTTCAGATTCTGCCCCAGTCCTAGAGTCCTTGGAGTCTGCCCTGGAGTGTGCTTCAGTTTCAGACTTGGCTCCCCTCCCTGTGTTTACGCTGGAGTTAGCCCCAGTCCAGGAGCCACCCAAGTCCATCTTGGAGTCTACTCAAGAGTTCATTTCAGAGCTAGTTCCAGTCCAAGAACAGCCAGAAAACATCCCAGAATCATTCCCAGGGTCTGTTTCAGAGCCAGTCTCAGTCTAGAAGCAGAGTGTATCCCAGAGTCCAATCCAGAAGCAGCCAGAATGTATTCCAGAGCCACTCCCATCAGATTCCTCAACTCTCTCTGTTAGTTTTGTCATAGGCAAGGAGGCTGTCCCCTGCCTTGCTCCAAAATCACCAGAACTCCCCACCTTTTCTATCAGTGGAGTTATGGCATTGGAGTTAACTCCTAAACCCATTCTCAGCCCAGAGCCTGTCCCTAATGCTAAGGCCATTCCTGCTCCCCAGGCAGTTGACAGCACCCTGCCCTACTCTACCATTTTCAAGCAACCATTATTCAAGCCAGTCAATACCCCCAGATACACCACTTATGTTTCTCCCACATCGCATTCAAACAACCTAACACTTGTGGTTTTCCCACCCCCTCCAGCAGCCTTCCACTCTGCCCTGCCAGGCTACAAAACTATATTTATTCCCACCCTCCCCACCCCCTCTCCTGTGCTGCACGGCGGCTATGGCTCTGCTATGCCTGCTCCCTTCAAGCCCGCCCAGTTGGTACCCTCTTGGTTCCCTGTTGCGTCACCACCTCCCTGCACTAGTTTGGATGCCAGTAGGCATCCATTGGGAGGAGGGTACTGTCAGGGCTTTGCTTGTCGGTGTTGTCTTTGTTTAATATTTATTTGGTTGTCTTGTGTCTTAACACATTGCTTTGTCTTTGTTTGTCTACCACGTGTTCCTGTGATCCCAACTCCTTGTTTTCCTTGATCCCGCTCCCGTATTTAAACCTTGTCTTGTCCTCGTTCCCTTAACTGTGCTCACCTTGCCCTTGTGTACTTTCCTCCCTTTTATATTGTACTGTTTTCCTCTTGTGTTTGCGGGTTCGTCTTGTGCAACAGCGACAGATACTGATTTGATTCTCTGTATTCTAGTCTTGCTCCTGTCATTTTGTTTCCTTACTGCAAGTTTTGCTCTTGATTTTATATCTTCCGATTTTGTTCCTCGGTAATCTTGCTTGTGTTTACTTACAATATTTTCTTTATTTGTTTATCAGTCTTGTTTCTAGTCTTCAACTGCTCTGATTTTATTATTTAGTTTTTCATTAGTTTAAATTCAGATACTTTTACTTTTACTTTTAGTTTTTGTTTTACTCTTTATTTTCTTGTTATTTTGTCCCTTTTATTACATGTTTCTTGTGTTGCTGAGCAGTGTGGTTTTGCGTGCTGTCTTGCTGTGTTCCCTCCAGTCCTGCTCTACAAGCCTGAGACTCCCTGCCTGTTGTTTCCCCCAGGCAGTCTGCCAACCAAGCCTGGTGCGGAGAATCTTTCAATGATACTATCATGCCCTTTCACTCTGATTGCATGATCCCTACTGTTCTCTGCTCTTGTCTTCTCCCCATTCTTCTGTCTAGTTTGGTCACCGACTGGGATTGTTCTCCAGACCATCTACCTCTGGAGGCATCATTCTCTCCTGCTGGTTGGAGTGGTTTCAAAACGGTTCACCCCGTGCACCCCCCTGAACTTGTACTTAAATAAATTATTTGTTTCACTCACTCTGCATTTGGGTTTCTTCCTGCTGAACTTGACTTATTATTATTATTATGCATCTCCCCAAGTACCACTGAGGTGATTTTCATGTTTTACTGTATAATTTTTGTAATAATTGCATAACAAAGTCATGACAAATGCTATTTACATTGGTGTATCACATATTTAAAAAAAATCATAAAAATATATAATCAAATCGTTTTCTGCAAATTACACCAGATTTTGTTCTGCATCTCCCAAGTACCACTGAGGTGATTTTCATGTTTTACTGTATCATTTTTGAATAATTACATACCAAAATCACAACAAATGCTATTTATTACCTCACTGTATAACATATTTTAGAAATAAAATAAAATATAAGATCTAATTGTTTTCTGCAAATTTCTCCAAATTCATGTTCTGCATCTCCCCAAGTACCACTGATGTGATTTACATGTTGTTTTACTGTATCTTTTAATAATTGCATACCAAAGTCAAGACAAATGCTATTTATTACCTCATCGTATCACATATTTATAAATAATCATAAAAATATATAATCAAATTGTTTTCTGCAAATTCCACCAGATTCTTGTTCTGCGTCTCCCCAAGTACCACTGAGGTGATTTTCATGTTGTTTTATTGTATCATTTTATAAATAATTTAATGGTAAAATCAAGACAAATGCTATTTATTACCTGACTGTATCGCATATTTCAGAAATTCAAACAAATATAAAATCAAATAGTTTTTTGCATATTTCACCAGATCCTTGTTCTACATCTCCCCACCTACCACCAGGTGATTTTTATGTTATTTACTCTATAATCAGAGGTGGAAAGTAACGAATTACATTTACTCGCGTTACTGTAATTGAGTAGCTTTTTTGTGTACTTGTACTTTTTTAAGTAATTTTTTTAATCTGTAATTTTACTTTTACTTAAGTATATTTTGTGTGAAGTATTGTACTTCGCTACATTTTAAAACACATTCGTTACTGAGTAAAAAAAAATCGCTCCGTGGAAACAACTGCAGCAAATAATGGGCAGAAGAAGAAACTGGCGCTAAAATCACAAGAAAGATGCAGACGGACAAGACAGACGTTATTGGTGCAGACCCAGCTGAAGACCAAACCCCGTCGTACTCTGCTGAAGTTGAACTCGAAGGAAATGAAGTGAACCCCTGGCCATATTCATGCTCTATTATGCAGTGTTAGCTGTGTTTGCCTCGGGAGACCGAACTAGCAGCTTATAACATCTCGACATCGCCCTTCGCAAGCATGTAGAGGTAACGTAAGGTAAATACTTGCATCGTTGCATTGGTGGTTAAAATGAAGCTTTGACAGTTTAACAAAAGGTTTTGCACAAATGAGCCAAAAAGACAGTGGTGCAGGGTGTGCAATATCATCTGAGATAATATAGTAATTGTTGTTTTTAACGATGTGCGATTTGACATTATCAGTATTTTGCCAAAAACCAAACAAATCACTCTAAACAGTGTGCCGTGAAATCTAACGTTAGATTAGACTAGTCCGCGTGCATATGAACTGCTTTCTTTCACTGCGTGATTCAGTCTGTTAAAATGCGTTTAGAATGATCACAAAATTGAAGATATAGAAGCAGAAAATGTATATATTTATATAATTTAATATATAGTAAGTCAACATCACATGAAGAATGCCGTTTTTCTCAAAAAAATCACCATGATTACATAGGCCTGTGGTTTTGCTTTTTACAACAGTTCAAGTTAATTAAGAGACTTGCGTTTTAGACACCATATTGCCTGTTTTTGCTCTATTTCGACAACAAAAATAATACCAAACACAGCCACCATACATAGTTTTGCGTCTCTGACTCTGAGCAATGACGTGTTTCATTCCTTGAATTAACCGTTTAAATGATTCCGTTCAATCGCAATGACTCACTTATGAGGGACTTGCTGACACCTACTGGTGGTTCTAATTTAACATTTAAAGTATCTTTTGATTTTTGTATTTCAAATGACTATTTAACATTTGTGACCCTGGCATGGAGCACAAAACCAGTCTTAAGTCGCTGGAGTATATTTGTAGCAATAGCCAACAATACATTGTATGGGTCAAAATTATACATTTTTCTTTTATGCCAAAAATCATTAGCATATTAAGTAAAGATCATGTTCCATTAATATATTTTGTAAATTTCCTACTGTAAATATATCAAAACTAAGAGCTTAATTTGAACAACTTTAAAGGAGATTTTCTCAATATTTGGATTGTTTGCTCCCTCAGATTCCAGATTTTAAAATATTGTCCGATCATAACAAACCATACATCAATGGAAATATTATTTATTCAGCTTTCAGATGATGTATAAATCGCAATTCAGGAAAATGGACCCTTAGGGTTTTGTGGTTCAGGGTCACATTTTATGTCTTATTTATCAAAACATTATTTCTGCATTTGTAACTGCAGGCTAAATGCATTCATGTCAGTGTGTAAATACATATATGCCACTTCAGATGAAGCTTCTGCGTTTCCTCTGCATTGCAAAGATGAATTTTGTTGATACTGATTTAATTTCCCTGGTAACAGCCTAAATGTGTTATTATTCTAAATAACTGATTCCTTTAATTAAAAACAACTAGTTTGAGATTTATAGGCCTATCCCAGGGGTGTCAAACTCTGTTCCTGGAGGGCCGCAGCCCTAAAGAGTTTAGTTCCAACCCTGCTCCAACACACTTACCATGTAGTTTTCAAATAAGCCAAAATGATTAGTTTAGCTGTATCCGATGTGTTTAATTAGGGTTATATCTACACTGTGTAGGGCTGTGGCCCTTCGTGAACTGAGTTTGACACCTTTGGTCTATCCCATTTTTTCCTCCCTCTCATTGTTAAAATGTAACTAAGTAATTTTTACTCTGAGTAAATTTTAAATGAGCTACTTTTTACTTTTACTTGAGTATATTTTTAGACTGGTACTTTTACTTGTACTTAAGTAAAATTTCAGTAATGTAATGGTACTTTTACTTGAGTAGAATATTTTTGTACTCTTTCCACCTCTGTCTATAATTTTTTAATAATTGCATACCAAATTCAAATGCTGTTTATTACCTCACTATATCGCATATTTAAGTGTCTCTAGTCTGTTTGTGTTGTAATATTTTGTGATTAAACTGATGTATTGCTGCCCATTTTGGCCAGAACACTCATGCGAAAGAGATTTTTAAGCTCAGAGAGTCCCTTCTGGTTAAATAAAGGTTAAATACAATAAAATAAATACTTCACGACAATAGGCCAGTCATTTGGATTGGGGTGAGCCAATAGGACTTCAGGAAAGTTTGAACGGAAGGAGTTCGTATAACAGGGAATTTCTCCGTGATGTCTCATTTTACATTTTTAAAGATTGTGATACCTTATTTTATTGACTTTTATTTTTTTGCATTCAATTTTGGCTGGGTGGATAATAATATTTTTTTCTGTGGTGTGATAAACTCAGAACACACCATTAATATTGACTTTACATGGACTTGGAATGGAATGTTAATCCAATAAAATGAAAGAAAGAAAATCACTCACTACTCTTGACTGAATTACTTTGTAGTTTTAACAATAATTGATCCACATGTCAAACCAAAACTTATTTAGACACCAGATATTTTTTTAAATATTTTTTTTACTAGTGGGTGCAGGACACTACAGTTAATTTATGTAAGTGAGGATAGCAAACAAAATAAGCTGTGGCATATTATGCCCCAAAATTCTTCATACAGTGGACTACAGTCAAATGTATAAAATGTTTGGGACCAAAAATTATCCAGACACTTTGACCTGACCATGTTTTGCTTAAATGTTTTTTCTTTAATTGCTAATGCAACCTTTTTACAAATACTGATCAAAATAAAGCATTGCTTAGTAATTGGTCAAAAAAGTATTGATAGTTGTGTAAATATTTTCATACTAATAGTTGTCTGAAATTTTCGTTGACCATTACACCTTTCTATCAAAGTTATCTGACATTATCAAGATTAATTTGTTCTGACACAGTTTAACTCTGAGCTCTTGTCATATTTTATTACAATTTTCTAAACTATAGCAAATAAACTGTGATAATGTGAGAAATATTTAATGTGTCTGAATAAATTTTGGTTTGACTGTATATTTTATTTTTAGAGTGAGGACTATGCAGTGCTATTTTACATTTGATTATTCAGTTTCTGTACCTGGAAAACTAAAATAATAAATAGAACAAACATACAAATAAAACTATTTCAAACAGGGCCCACTGCTACAACCTACACTGGGGCCTCGCAAACCCCAGCTACGGCCCTGAACATAAGTCAGCGTTTTCATGCAGTCTGAAATTCCTAATAAAGCTGAACACAATCGTTTTCATGCAGTCTGAAATCCCTGGTAAGGCTGAACACAATCGTTTTCATGCAGTCTGAAATTCCCGGTAAGGCTGAACACATTCGTTTTCATGCAGTCTGAAATTCCCGGTAAGGCTGAACACAATGGTTTTCATGCAGTCTGAATTTCCGAGAAAGGTCTGGCTGCAGACTTGCACTTGCACTCTCAGACACCTGCCACTTTCATGCTTTCCCTGGGAAAATTGTATTAAAGTCAAAATCATAGATATTTAAGATATTTAATTTGAATAAAATGTAGCATCCCATTTGTTGACAACTATATCATCATTCACAGTGCTATCTTTACAGTTAGCTTGTTGATGATTCTGGATTTTCAGTTAAATACATGCTGTTTTACTGTGTATAAACCACACTAAAAACTTTAAATGATTATTGCCCTACTATAGGTTATTATGTTATTATAATAGTTTTCAAGGATTCAAGGTTTTATTTGTCACATACTCAATTTGTCAAGGTTCTGTCACTTCGGTCATGTCCTTTTTGAATGTGAGTGCACGGCTTCGAGTGTGTTCAAGCCGTGCGCTCTCTCGTCTGCGTGCCTTGTTTCGTTTCGTGTTGGAGCACGGTGTTCGGACCCCGGCACTCTGTCTTGAGTTTCGGTTTCGTGTCGGGGTTCGGTACGCTCTGTGTTCTGTCTCGTTGTGTGAGTGTGCAGTCTCGAGTTCGTTCGGCTGCGTATCCTTCTGTCCACATGTGTTTTGTGGTGTTGCACACAGTTCGTGTTTTTATCGGCTGCGTGCTTTCATGTTATGTCTTGTGCTGTGTGGCACGTAGCTTGTGTTTTTCATGAGCTGCGTGCTTTCATGTTCTCATGTCTTGTGTGAACACGTGGCTTATGAGTATTCTCATTAGCTGCGTGTTTGTGTCCTGTTTTGCACATGGCTGGTGATTTGTTTTGCTGGCCATGTGCTTGTGTTTTTGTTTTGTGTGAGTACATGGCTTTGTCTTAGTTTTCTGTGTGCCATGTGCTCTCATGTCAATTTGTCTTGAGTTGACCCCACCCATCTTGTTACCTGAGTATTAGTTAATTGGCTCCACCTGTCCTTCCTATTTTCTTGCCTGGTTTGATTCCCTATTTATTCTCCCTCTGTGATCTGTGCTGTGGGGGCTCGTTTTGTGTTCTCTGTTACTCCTAGTTGGTCAAGTCAAGTTGCTGGTCAAGTCAAGTGTTTTGTTAGCTTTTTGTTTTGTTTTCACCCTATCATGGGTCTCTTGTTTTCTAGCCCTGTTGGCTGTTGTTTCGGCTTGTTTTTGCTCAAGTTTTCTGTTGATCTTTACTTTTGCTATTAAAGACTTTTTGAAATCTCCCTGGCTGTTCTGCGTATGGGTTATGTCTGCAAAAAACCCTGACAAAATTATACAGAATATAATCAGTAGTGAAATGTATGTCAGGTCAGGTCCGCTCAATGGACAGTGCCAAATATGTAACACAACACAAGAGAATATACATAAATATATGTAAAAAGAAAAGATGAATAAATATTATATATAGAATAAAATAAAATGTGCGGGATAGTATACTGTGGATTTAATAAATAAAAATATAAGAGGAATGTGCAAACAGGTTGTACAGGGTATATACATAGCAACCAGCAATCCAATAATAGTCAAGATGGTGCCGTTGATGACAGCCTTCGTGGCGTTGTCTGCATTGTTTTTATGTTTTTTCTTAGTTTGTATTTCTTTAGTTATATCCCTGCAATCAGTTTCACCAGAGACAAATTGCTGGATATTCGGAAGTACACACCACCCGATACTTCACTGGTTTTCATCTATTCTATTTGTTTGCTGGACATTGTAGTTGGCAGAGCAGCGGTGATGTATAGACACAGCAGGATGCGCAGACGAGGGAAGCAAGCTGGCGCGCTTGTGAAGCTCAGAAAGCGTGGCTTCCAGACAGCACTGCCTAGCATCCATCTAGCGAATGCTAGAATCAATGGGGAAATCACGCGGCAGCGGGACGTGCTTCTACATCAATGAGAGGTGGTGTACAGATGTAACAGTGTTAAAGAAGATGTGCTGTTCTGATCTAGAAATGCTCTTCATTAACTGCAAGCCATTCTATTTGCCATGGGAGATTTGTTTGTTTATTCTCGTGCTTGTTTGCATGCATGCACAAGCACATGTGAGCTCAGCTTTGCAGGAACTTGCTGATCAGATCACAGAGACAGAACAAAAACATCCGGACTGTTTTCATCATTCTTGGGTACTTTAATAAAGCAAATCTCTCCCCTGAACTGCAAAAATACAGAGAGCACATCACATGTCCCACCAGAGACAGTAATATATTGGATCACTATTACACAACAATAAAAGATGCATTGCACTCTGTCCCACAGGCATCTCTGGCGCTCTCTGATCACTGTTTGGTTCATTTTATACCGACCAACAGACAGAAACTAAAATCTGCTAAACCTGTATTAAGAACTGTTAAAAAATGGACTAATGAAACAGAAATGTTTTACAAGCCTGTTTCGACCTTACTGATTGGACTGTTTTTGAAGCTGCTACCACCGATCTGGACGAGCTCACAGAGACTGTAACATCATATATCAGTTTCTGTGAGGATATGTGCATTCCTACCAGGACTCATTTAACCTACAACAACGTCAAACCATGGTTCACTAAAAAACTCAGACAGCTCCGTCGGGCCAAAGTAAATGCTTACAGGAAGGGGGATACAGTCTTGTATAAACAGGCCAAATACACACTGGAAAAGGGGACATAGGGGATTTACTTGGAAGCCCCGATCATCTCTGACTTAAGAGAAAACGCCAATGAAATTGGCTAGTGGATTTTGCATACCTGAGCCACTCCCCGTGCATACGGTATAAAAGGGCGACAGGTGCGTCCACTGATTAGGTTTTACGCTGAGGAGCTGAGACGAATCACTGGCAACCAGCGATGGTTCAAGATTGTGGCATGGGGACATAACGTCTCCATTCCCTCCATCAGGGAATGCGTGACAGACAAATGCCATGCAAGAGGCTGCAACCTTCCTACCGCCCCAGCGCAAATTCGCTAACCTTGGTGCCCACCGGGACCACTGAGTACATCGCTGCTGGAGATAGCCAAGCCGCTGTTCCTTTCCCCACGGAATCGGAAGGGATTTCGACCTTCAGTGAAAGACAGCTTCAGGTCTTTCCTATTTGTTGTTACAGCTTGCCGTAACGGCAGGGAAGCGAGCCTTCCAGAGAAGGGCGCTACGGAGGCCACATCCTTCCCGAAGGGAGGTAACATGTGGAGACACCGATATTGACTGGCCCAGGCTAGGGGCAGTACTACATACGACTGGACTCTGGGGCAGATCCTACCTAGGAGTAGGGAGGAGGGCTGCCAGCAGAACCTGGCTGAAGCTCTGTCACAGGGAAGACATGGGTTTACCGTGAGGGAAACCTTACCGTGGATGAATACACATATGGGATTACCCGAAGGGGAATCAGGCCATACGGACACCTAGCCCAGTACAGGGGCTGACCGGAGACCCGGGCGAGCTAACACCAGTACTGGGCCTGGCATCAGACTGCTCCGCCCAGTCTGACTGCCGGGGGTGCTTGGAGGATTCTACCAGGGTTCACCGTCTGGGGAACTGAACTGGGGGAGAAAAAAGGCCCCAGGGGGCACGGCTCGTCTTGCGACTGGTACGCCAAGACGACGGCCTCCACTATCCAGTGGGCCAACCTCTGTTTGGAGACAGCCTTCCCTTTCTACTGCCCTCCGTGGCAGACAAAGAGCTGCTCAGAGCTTCTGACGCTCCGGGTGCGGTCCACGTATATGCGCAATGCTCTTACGGGACACAGCAACACTAAGGCTGGATCTGCCTCCTCCGAGGGCAGTGCTTGCAGGTTCACCACCTGATCGCGGAAGGGCGTGGTGGGAACCTTGGGCACGTATCCAAGCCAGGGTCTCAAGACAACGTGAGAGTAGACCGGCCCGAACACAAGGCACTCTTCGCTTACCGAAAACGCCTGGAGGTCCCCGACCCATTTGATGGAAGTGAGCGCGGTCAGGACCGCTGTCTTAAGAGACAGGAACTTCAGCTCGACTGAGTCCAGCGGCTCAAAGGGGCCCCTCTGAAGTCCAGCCAGGACGATAAAGAGGTCCCAAGAGGGCACAAGGGGTGACCTGGAGGGATTCATCCTCCTGGCCCCCTTCAGGAACCTCACGATGAGATCATGCTTTCCCAGGGACCGGCCATCCACTGCATCGTGGTGAGCCGCGTCCTGTCCAGGAGCCACACATGGAGGTTCCATAGATCTGGACGCGGATGCCATATGGTGCCGAGCCCCTGATAGAGGATGTCCTTCCTCAGAGGAATGTGCCAGGGAGGTGCTGTCGTGAGGGAAATCAGTTCGGGAAACCAGGTCCGGGTGGGCCAATGGGGCGCAACCAGCAGGACCTGCTCCTCGTCCTCCCTGAGCTTGCACAGTGTCTGTGCGAGTAGGCTCACTGGGGGAAACGCATACTTGCGTAAGGCCCGAGGCCAGCTGTGTGCCAGTGCGTCTATGCCGAGGGGGCCCTCGGTCAGGGAAAAGTACAGCTGGCAGGGGTAGTACTCTGGGGAAGCAAACAGGTTCACCTGAGTTTCCCCGAATCGACTCCAGATCAGCCGGATCGTCTCGGGATGGAGTCGCCACTCTCTGGGGAATAAGAGCTGTCGTGAGAGCGCGTCAGCAGCACGATTGAGCTTCCCCGGGATGTGAACAGCGCGCAGTGACTTGAACTGCGTGGGACTCCAGAGGAGAAGATGGCGGGTGAGCTGTGACATGCGGTGTGATCGTATACCTCCCAGCCGGTTGATGTACGAGACAGCCGCAGTGTTGTCCCTGCGGACTAACACGTGCTTGCCCAACAGCAGTGGCCGGAACTGCCATAAGGCTAAATGCACTGCCCACAGCTCTAGGCAGTTGATGTGCCAAAGCAGTCGGGGCCCTGTCCAGAGCCTGCCCATTGCATGTAGTGCCCCAGCCCATGCTGGAGGCATCTATTGTGGCAACAGTATGCCAGGACACTTGTTCTAGGGGTACCCCGGCCCGTAGAAAGGCAAGGTCCGTCCAGGGGCTGAGGGAGCGGCGACACTGCTGGGTGATACCCACTCGCAGTGTACCACAGTGCCATGCCCGCCTCGGGACCTGGGAGTGTAGCCAGTGCTGAAGTGGTCTCCAATGCAGCAATCCGAGCAGCGTGACTGCAGCTGCGGATGACATATGCCCCAGGAGCCTCTGAAACTGTTTCAGTGGTACCACATTCCTGCCTCTGAAGGAAATCCGGCAGTTCAGCACTGCTTGGGCACGTTCCTCCGTGAGGCGTGCCGTCATACTCACCGAGTCTAACTCCACACTGAGAAAAGAGATTCTCTGCACAGGGGAGAGATTGCTCTTTTCCCAGTTGACCCCGAAGCCCCAACTGGCTGAGGTGCCGAAGCACCAAGTCCCTGTGATCGCCCAACTGCTCTCTGGATTGGGCTAGGATAAGCCATTCGTCGAGGTAGTTGAGGATCCTGACGCCCACTTCCCGTAACAGGGCAAGGTCGCCTTCTTCGACCTTCGTGAACACACGAGGAGACAGGGAGAGGTCGATCGCTGCAAACCAATCCTGGGGCTGGATGCAATTGATAATGCGCCTGCGCGTCCGCATCTTGAACTTGTGTAAAGCCCGGTTCAAAACTCGCAGATCCAGGATTGGTCGAAGGCCACCACCTTTCTTGGGTACGATGAAGTAAGGGCTGTAAAACCCCTGCCTCCTCTCGGCTGGAGGGACCGGCTCGATTGCATCCTTTGCCAGGAGGACAGCAATCTCCTCGCACAAGACAGGGGCGTTCCGGACTGCCACCGACATCTCGAGAATGCTGTTGAACTTGGGAGGTCGCCTGGTGAACTGAATCGAATAGCCGTGTTAGCCAGCGAGACATGCTGGGCAGCGTGAGCCATGCCTCCAGACGCTGTGCAGCGAAAGGGAGTGGGGTGGATGGTACAGAAGGCGGTGCGTTCTGAGGCATCCTCACCGAACTCCCTGGGTCCCAAACGGAACTGGCCAGAGGTGCATGGGGAGGAATGTCGTCCCCGAAACGTACTCACTTGGCTACTGGCAAAATGGGTCGTGGGCGAGAGTGAGAAAGCAGGGCGTCACACACTGTCGTCCCATGGACCTGAGAACCCGGAGGAAAAGGAAATTGCTCTTTCTTGAGAAAGTGGGTCCCTTGGACCAGCGGTGGAACAGAAACGGAAGATTCTCCTCCCGGCCCTCCACGGGGGGAAGGAGCTGCGCTGTTCTCGCCGTCTCCTGAGAAAGAGCAAATTCCAACATCTCCGGGTTGCCCGCGTCAGGGCAGCTTCGTCTACTTCCTGGACGACTTGGGGCCTGGCTGGGACGCGGGGGGCGCCACTCTCCTGCGAGAGGCTCGACGCGCCGGCCCAGGTATCGATTCGACCTGGGGCAGAGCAGCTCTGGAGGACGCAGGAGGGCACCCACTGCGACGGGCAGACTGAGGCCTGGCCCCGGGGGCAGCGGTGCTGGATCGCCTCGGTCTGCTGATGTACTGCTGAGAACTGCTGGGCAAAGCCCTCGACGGGAGATGGGGGCGTCGAGAAAGCATGCCTTGTCGATGTCCTTCATCTCTGCCAGGTTAAGCCAGAGATGGCGCTCCTGGACCACCATGGTGGACATCGAAAAAACACCCCACACCGGACAGCTGGACACCTCTCCACACAACCATTAACACCTCGAGTAACCCCCCCTCTCTGTATATAACATTTAAATTCACATCTCGCACACTTCAATGCACTTTGCATGGAACATATACGTTCGCTTCAAACTGGAATAATGGCGGAATATCCTGTGATGTCCACTTCGCAGGGCACTTAACGTTCGAATAGAACAAACGTCTGAAGCGATAAGAGAAACATACAAAATGTGCAGAGCGCGGGGGGGGGGGGGCATATGCATTGGAGACTGGAATTGAGAACCGCTGCTGTACGCCAATGACTGCACATCTAAAGACCCCTCTGTCAAGCTCCTGAAGTTTGCAGACGACACCACACTGATCAGCCTCATCCAGAACGGTGACGAGTCTGCTTACAAACAGGAGGTTAAGGAGCTGGCTGCCTGGTGCAGTCTTAACAACCTGGAGCTTAACACGCTCAAAACTGTGGAGATGATTGTGGACTTCAGGAGAAACCCCCCTGCTCTGCCCCCACTCACCATCTTGAACAGCACTGTGACTGCAGTGGAGTCATTCAGATTCCTGGGCACCACCATCTCCCAGGACTTGAAGTGGGACATTCACATAGACTCCATTGTAAAAAAAGGCCCAGCAGAGGGTGTACTTCCTTCGCCAACTGAGGAAGTTCAACCTGCCACAGGAGATGCTGAAAAAGTTCTACTCGGTCATCATTGAATCTGTCCTCTGCACATCAATAACTGTCTCTACTTTGGTGTTTTTGCGCTCGAGCTCAGTACAGTCTTCTGAGCTTTTAGCGCCGCCGTGTCCACTTTTTGTGGAACAGCAGTTGCTCTGGCCATGTGATGTAATGTGATGTGATGTTTTCGGCGCACAAATGTTCGCTGTCTGTTTGGAAGCATTCATAGGAAGCTGTTGTTTTATTCCAGCGTGCTTTGAAATTTGTTTAGCATTTTCATGCTCAGTGTGGAAAGGCCTTTATTCTGTGAATGATTAAGTAGCCGACTACATTAGTTTTGTTGACAAAAAAGGCCTCAAAAAGCTCTATCGTTAAATAAAAGTTATATATGTATGTATGTCTGTGTGTGTGTGTGCGTGCAACGTTTTATATATACTTATTTTAAAAGCCTCATGGAAAAGTTTTGAACTTTAGTTAGGTCAGAAATGCAGGGGTAAGTTGAGTTAACTTTGTTAAAATAGTCTGTGTAACGTTTTTGTATGACTTTGCAATGTTTTGTCAGAATTAGATGATAAAATTGATCTATTGATGTCATTTTTCAAGTACATTCCTGCGACGTGCCGAATCCAAAAATAACTTCCATTGTCATGCTGTTTTTCCTCAGATAACATTAGCTGCATTAGCTACCCTTAATGTTAAACCACAATATTGGTATGTAATATTATTCTTAATTACTTTTACTTAAATGTAATGTTGTTTTAACTACAGTAAAGTTAGACTTAATCTCTCATGGTGTATGAGGTCATTTTACTTTTCCTCAATTTTAGTGAATGCTCGTGTTGCTTTAATCAGGATACAAGAGGTTTATCCAGGTTAAAAGTAAGTTAGAGAGGCCATGTAAAGTGTTCTTTATATGTTACTGTTAGAAATAATTTTTATTTGAGATTGATTAATAATAAGCAGATCACTTGATTTCCAGGCTGGCATACTGTATGGTTTTGCTAGATTTTAACCCAATTTTTCATTCTTATTTTACAGAATCTGCTTCGCCTCCAAATAAATTTGAGAAATGGTGGATTCGCAGCAATGGGTCTACAAACTTCCCAGAAATCTTAAAGGAGTTCCCCAGGCTTCTAGAAAAACTCGGCATGGTTAGAAATAATTGTGATTTTATGGTTTCGTTTACAGAAATTTGAAATGGTTAAATTGTTAGTGCACTGTAAAAAATCCAATTAACAGAATGTTGGAAGGGAAAAAATATTTAAGTTGAACTAATTTTATTTCTTAGGCTTAGTTGAGAAGACATATTAAGTCTGCACAGGCTTATATTAAAAACATTAAATCAATGGTTATTTTCAAATCCAGTCAACATTCAGAATGCTAAATGTTGACTAAACTAAAGGCCAGTACACACCAAGCCGACTTCAAAGAACTAGCGGCGATGAAAGCCGACGATGTTGCCGCCTTGTGTCGGCAGCGTCGGACCAAAAAACTGTGCTCGAACACACCGCACAGACTTCGGGCGACGGCAAACTAACGTGCGTTCTGCACATTTGTTAGAAGAATTAACTCTATTTCAGCAGCTATCAACAATATATACACGTAATTCAAAAGGAGAAACCGAAACAAAGATATACGAAATAAACGCAGATATAGGAAATGTAAACAAAGCAGTGCTTACTTACCAGTTTGAATATCAGTAACGTTGATAACTTTAATCATTTTAAGCGGCTCATGTTGTTATGAAAAAATTCATGCATTTGTTGTGTTTTGTACGATATTTCTCACATATTTCTCTTTAATGAGGTTGTAATTTGTTATAGTTATATATAACATGTACGATATTATCGTATATGGTACTACTCAGAAAAGTCATGATGCGTTAAGGGAAGCCTTAACTGTGCTGCAGATTGCTTATCCAGGCTGCCATTGCCAACAGAATCAGATGGTGCTCTGGAACCAGAAATAGTTGCTTTTGTTACTGGATTGCCTACATTCTCTATGGAGGATTTCCTTTCTTCTTCGGAATCCTGTCCAGAGTTAGCCATGCTGCGTTCACAAGTCAGTCAGAGCTGGCCAAAAAAACAGCCGTGAGCTGGATCCTGTTCTGGTGCCTTTGGTGGCCTCAGATGGATGCTCAAGTGCAATCCGCAGTTTCTTCCTGCCTGAACTGCAAAATGAATGATAAATCAGCAAAAACTGCACCTGCTCCACTTCAGGCTGTCAGTCTGCCATCCAACCCATGGCAGAAACTAGGAATCGATATAGTCGGACCATTTGAGAGTGGACCCTCGGACTGCCATTTTGCCATCTCCTTAGTGGATTACCACAGCAAGTTGCCTGAAGTGGCATTTTCACCAAATGTTACTGCAGATGTGGTCATATCCTTCCTTCAATCAGTCTTCAGTAGGGAGGGCAATCCTCAGTTTCTCTCCAGCGTGTATGCAGCTTTCTTAAAAAAGAGGGGAATAAGTCACATACGTAGAAGTCTGTACTAGCCACAGTGCAATGGCGCTGTGGAACGTTGGAACAGAGTTCTAAAGGAATGCATCCTTTCTGCAGAACAAATGGGAAACCATGGAAACATGTAGCGACTGAGTTCTTGCTAAATTTCAGAGCTACTCCACACAGTACTACAGGTGTTTCTCCTTCTGAACTTTTACACCACGGCAAAATGCATACAAAGCTGAACATTTTTCCTGTGGGCCCTAAGAGTGACAAATGTGCTCAGATTAACTACACTGTGAGAAACAAGCAGCTTAAGAGTAAAACGTACAAAGACAAAAGACGTGGAGCCAAGTACCACACTTTCAAACTTTCAAACTTTCGTCTTGAGTGAAAAAAATAAATGGAATGCATCCAAACTAACACATTTCACAGGTCCTGTTGCTACTCAATGCGAGGACTTGCAGTTACAAATTACATTTAATCCTAGGAGTAGTGGTTGAAGGAATACAGCAAAGTTACTTGTTGAACTGTTATACATGCTTGAAAAAAAGCATCTTGTTTTGGGTTATACTGTAAGTTATGTGAACTGTTACAATTGCCTGAGGTGATTGAAAGGGGCATCAGAAGTAAATCATTTCATTTACACTGTTAAATGTATGTAAGGTTAATGTTAGCAACAGTGTACAGTAATGGTTATTTGCTATTTTGGTTACTTAAGTTCCCTATCAGTCAGTCATGTTCGACGTAACGTCAGTGTGACTGAATAATGGGATCTCGCCCAAGAGCCCAATCATCTTCGAGTGTTAACAAAACTAGCCAATGATAGCTGGTGTGCGTGTTTCAACACACGCACCCCGCCCCGCAGTGCGGGTATAACAGGTTCTGAAGATGACAATTCGGCTGCGCAGCCTTCTTCAGGAAGAGTAGCGTTGCCCGAGTCAGACCCAGAACTGACTGCTATGCCTTTCTGGGCCGCTGAGAGCATTGGGCTGCACTGGAGGCCTCCGCCTTCTCCCGAACGCTCAAGGCTGGATGATTGGTTCCTGGGGCAACCGCCTCCGGTTCCATTCTTCCTGGAGGTGCATGAGGAGGTAACTAGGTCTTGGAAGGCACCTTTTTCTGCCCGAAACAGGCCTTGTAAACGTTTATTTAAAAGGTGTAAATGTTTTATTTAAAATGTATATATTTATACACAAATGTACACAATATATAAAACAGCGAATACGCTTTGTATGAGAGAAATTTAAGTGACTGGAATGTGGTCTTTCCACCTCCTTTAATCCATAAAACACTTAATATCAAAAGCTGAGTGACTACTACTCTGTTATGTGAAAATATATGAAGAGATTGCGCTTTTTTCTCTTTTATAAGTCTTAATACGACTAGCGTTAACTGAAATCTATGAAATGTGTATTTTAATGTAAACCACAGTAAAGCGTTCATTTGAAGTTAACATGGGCATGTTGAATGTGTTTTTGTGTGTGTATATTTCTGCAATTGTCCCGCGAAGTAAAAAGACGACATTAAACATGATTAACAACAAGCCACGGTATAATGTCGCTCTTTTCAAATGGGGGATATTACCATTACAGTGTTTCTGTTGTTGTGAATGGTGCTTCGGAAGAGAAGTTTGTGGTTCATTTCACAAGGCAGATCAAAGCGTCTCAGTCAGTTCCCTAGGTAGTGAATCACTAGATCGTGTGCACTGGGAAAGACCATGGCTCAGTAAACACTGGAACAACTGATCAATCAATTTGTAAAATGTCACCACTCCTAAGGACCGTTATATTTTGATATTATTTTTATGCTATTTGAGGTAGCCCTATAATATGAAATATACATGTTCCCTATCTGTCGGTCACTACGAATTATGTCGTGACGACATAGGGGATTTACCTGGAAGCCCCGAACATCTCTGACTAAAGAGAAAACGCCAATGAAATTGGCTAGTGGATTTTGCATACCTGAGCCACTCCCCGTGCATACGGGTATAAAAGGGCGACAGGTGCATCCACTCATTAGATTTTTGCTTCGGAGCCGAGTGGATGAGAAGAGTGCTGATCTCCACAAAGCCGTTCATCTTTGTTTTGTTCCCGGTTGGCGTAATGGTGCAATCAGCGGAGTCTCTCTCATCAGCGATTCCCCTGGGCACTTCAACTGAGAGAGCAAATTCTAAAAGAGCAAATCACGGACGATCGCATCTTTTTCAAGATGCCGTTTCGTCCGTGTCCTTCTGGTTGCGGTCGTATCCTGTCTGCGGATGACGGACACGATCGTTGTCTTCAGTGTCTGGGCTTCCGACACGCTGAAGCTGCGTTCGTGGATGACTCATGCGTCTGTTGTGGGCGTATGAGCATGATTTCGCTGCGATCTCGCCTTTCCTTTATGAAAGGATTGGCACCCTCTGCCGCCACCCATGCTGATCTCTCTGGCTCGAGCAGAGGATCGCCGGCTGACGCTCTGGGAGATCTGAGGGTTACTGTAAGAGCCTCTCCGCCGGGTACATCCCCACGGACCTCTTACTCCTCACGCAGCGAACATCCCATCCGGTTCCCGGGTGATTTCGCTGGTCCGTCCCACGGGGCGCCCAGCATTTCATTCGGTGCGCCATCTGTGGATAGGATGTCGATTGCAGCATCGGGGGATGGGTTCACGTCCTCCGAGGATGAAGATGCGGTGGGGCTGCCCCCCTCGGGTGTTGTCGCCACCGCCGCACCGGACCCGGAGCTGACGGCCATGCTTGCCTGGGCAGCTGTGAGTATCGGGCTGGAGGTCAACAGACCGCCCAGTCCTGAGCCCTCGCGGCTAGGCGCTTGGTTTCTCGGAGCGGGGCGCGGCTCACAACCGCGATCTACTCCGGTGCCTTTCTTCCCGGAGGTGCATGAGGAGCTGACGAAGTCGTGGATGGCCCCTTTCACGGCCATAAGCCGCTCGTCCGCCTCCTCCGTCCTCACTACCCTCGACGGCGGAGTGGCCAGGGGGTACGCGGGCATTCCCCAGGTGGAGAGAGCGGTCGCGGTGCACTTGTGCCCACGAAACGCCGCCACTTGGAGGAACCGTCTGCGTCTCCCGTCCAAGGCCTGTAAGCTGACAGCCGCTCTCGCGGCCAAAGCTTACTGTGCTGCGGGCCAGGCAGCCTCCGCCCTGCACGCCATGGCTAACCTGCAGGTTCACCAAGCCAAGGCGCTCAAACAGGTGCACGAGGGTAGTACCGACCCGGGGTTGATGCAGGAGCTGCGCACGGCGACTGACTTTGCTCTACGAGCGACGAAAGTCACGGCGCGGTCCCTCGGGAAGGCGATGTCCACCATGGTGGTCCAGGAGCGTCATCTCTGGCTCAACCTGGCAGAGATGAAAGACGTCGACAAGGCACGCTTTCTCGACGCTCCCATCTCCCAGGCAGGGCTGTTTGGCGACATCGTCGAGGGCTTTGCCCAGCAGTTCTCGGCGGTACAGCAGCAGACCGAGGCGATCCAGCACATCCTGCCCCGGCGTGATGCACCATCCACCGCTGCCCCCGGGGCCAAGCCTCAGTCTGCCCGTCGCCGTGGGCGCCCTCCTGCGTCCTCCAGAGCTGCTCCGCCCCAGGCCGAATCGACACATAGGCCGGTGCGTCGAGCCTCTCGCAGGAGAGCGGCGCCCCCCGGAGATGTTGGAGTTTGCTCTTTCTCAGGAGACGGCGAGAACAGCGCCGCTCCTTCCCCCGGTGGAGGGCCGGGAGGAGAATCTTCTGTTTCGTTTGTTTCTGTCCCACCTTCTCAAAGAAAGAGCAATTTCCTTTTCCTCCGGGTTCTCAGGTCCATGGGACGACAGTGTGCGACGCCCTGCCTCCTCACTCTCGCCCACGACCCATTTTGCCAGTAGCCAAGAGAGTACGGTTCAGGGATGACATTCCTCCCCACGCACCTCTGGCCAGTCCCGTTCGGGACCCAGGGAGTTCGGTGAGGATGCCTCAGAATGCACCGCCTTCTGTTCCATCCACCCCTACTCCCTTTCGCTGCACCACCACAGGTACGTCGATTGTGCCGTTGGAGCCGCTTGCACAGCGTCTGGAGGCGTGGCTCACGCTGCCCAGCCTGTCTCGCTGGCTCACGCGCACAATTCGACTCGGCTACGCGATTCAGTTCGCCAGGCGACCTCCCAAGTTCAACGGCGTTCTCGAGACGTCGGTGGCAGTCCGGAACGCCCCTGTCTTGCGCGATGAGATTGCTGTGCTCCTGACAAAGGATGCAATCGAGCCGGTCTCTCCAGCCGAGATGAGGCAGGGGTTTTACAGCCCTTACTTCATCGTACCCAAGAAAGGTGGTGGCCTTCGGCCAATCCTGGATCTGCGAGTCTTGAGCCGGGCTTTGCACAAGCTCCCGTTCAAGATGCTGACGGACAGGCGCATGATCAAATGCATTCAGCCCCAGGATTGGTTTGCAGCGATCGACCTGAAGGACGCTTACTTTCATGTTTCGATCCTTCTGCGACACAGACCGCTTCTACGGTTTGCGTTCGAAGTTCGGGCATGGCAGTACAGGGTCCTCCCCTTCGGGCTCTCCCTGTCTCCCCGTGTGTTCACGAAGGTTGTAGAGGGCGCCCTTACCCCGTTACGTGAAGTGGGCGTCAGGATCCTCAACTACCTCGAAGATTGGCTTATCCTAGCCCAATCCAGAGAGCAGTTGGGCGATCACAGGGACTTGGTGCTCCGGCACCTCAGCCAGTTGGGGCTTCGGGTCAACTGGGAAAAGAGCAAGCTCTCCACTGTGCAGAGAATCTCTTTTCTCTGTGTGGAGTTAGCTGTGCCTGGTTGCTCCCAAGGTTTTCTACTCAGTTTCTTTTATGTAGAAGTTCTCATTTTTATGTAGTTCACTGAGTGTGTAGTTCCCCAGCTATTTTTTATGATGCCCAAATAATAAATATTAGTTGAGGTAACCTATAAACACATGGAGTAAACGGTTCAATTTTAATTGACATAACTTGCTGTAGTCTTTTAAATGTTTGACCAATTAAAACATTTTAATTGAATGTAATATAAAACTAGTTCACTAAAGGTTGACCAACTAAAAAAATAACATTTCAAATAACACTTTGAAGTCAGAAATTGACTGAAGGTAAAATTTCTGTGGAACTTGTTACTGAATAATAATTAGTTGAAGCCTCTTGAAATTTTTTTACAATGTGGGGTTGTGCAGATAGACGACGCGACAGTATAGTGTATTGAAGATAGTCAGAGATATCACTGAGGGCTTATGTCTTTGTCAATAGTCAAGGTGATATTACAGGAGCTGCCACACATCTTTAACATGTTAGCACATTGTTTTCTGTGAGTGTATGCGCAGCACCTCTGACAGAACATCACTAACATCTACATATTCCTAATAAATTACATTATGTTTGTCTAAGGGAGTCATTCATTTAAGCTGACTAAGTCAAACTTCAGCAATGCCATTGTCACATGGTCTGCCTGTGTCATTTGTTTCTGATCCAATCTATTTAAATCCAATCCGGTCCAAGCTATTTAAAGGAATGAAGACAGAGAACACAGGAAAACGTGTTTCAATGTGCAGTTTTGATTTTGAGATCAGTTTCACAGTTTGCACTGTATTATTCTTATAGTTTAGATGGTAAAAGGGAGAGTACTTTCAAAGTGCTGCCCACTCTGCTTCCCCAATCAATATACAAGAACGGAGGAAAGGTCTTCAGACCCACAACCACAGAATCCTAGAAGTCATTCATTTGACGTAAGTTGTATATTTTTTTTACTTTTTCTACTCTATACACAGTACTGTGGAAAAGTTGTAGGCCACTGGTATTTTCACCAGTTAAAAAAAATGGTTTTAAGTCAGTTATTTCTATCTTTTGCTGTAGTGTGTCAGTAGGAAATATAAAGTAAATGTAAAGTAAAGGGAGGCTGCTAAAGGCAATTCAGCATGGTAAACATGAATTCAAAGCTCCAACAAGCCAACAGGTAAATCATTATATAGACAATTTAGCACAATTTAATTCTTGCAGTTAAGTATATTTCCCATTATGATAACTTATCTTAGTTATTAGTAATCTAACACATTTATAATATTTAGATTAAACCCCTTTTAATAGGCCTATAGTAGTTAAAAAGGCAATATAAATGTTCTAAATTAGCTGTTTATTGGTATATAATATAGATTTATGCTTTATAATGTTAAATTAAATATATAATATTTATACTTCCATTGAAGATAAGGCAAAAGCAGGCTCAGAGAGTGAGGGAGAGCCCACTCTATCAAAACATCTACAATAAGCCATTGTATGCTTTCACAAGCGTCAGCAACTGCACGCATTCACATGGTGTTTTAATGACAGCTCAGGTCATGTGACCTTGGCAACATAAATAGTGGCTCAGAATCAATCTGAGAGTCAGACTGCCTGATAACATTTATACTTCATCCAGACTTCAATCATCCACACTGCAGCGATGCCTGACTGGAGCCCGGTGAAGCCTGTCACTCCAGAGGTGAAGCACATATGCTCAGAGGTATGAAACACAAAATTACTCATTGGGAAAAGTGGTGGCTGTTGGGTTTTAAAATAGAGGAGACACACTGATTGGTCTGGGGATCCTTGCCTATTAATATTATTAACATATTTGCTTAAACATTATATAAAATGGCGTTTTGGTTGCTTTTAGTCAGAAAACGTAAAGAAAAGGATTCATACAGCAAGATAATATAATTTCACTTTTACCTGACCTAAGCAAATCTATCACGTCTTAAAAGTCTGTGTAAAAAAAGAGCTGCCTGTTGTGCCATTTAATTACAGTTTTTTCAATTGCTAACAAGCGTTTACCGATACTTAAAGTACTTTTTCTAAACTCAACACAGCAACACACCTTCATCCCACAATTAGCCAATTAGTTAATTTTATGGCCAAAACCACATTTTGTTAAATAAATACAAACTCTACATTTCAAAATTCTGAATACCCTTTTCTACATATACTAACTCTATCAAAAAACACCAAGCCCGATTCAAAGTCAAGTCATTCGGTCAAAACATTGGCACTGGTTTTCTATCCAATAGGAACATACAGTCAATCATAATGCATATACTGTCAAAATGCTAACAATTAATGGAATTACAAAAACTGCATTATTTGTCATGTCTCAGTTCTACCTGCATATAATAGTAATTATTTTTTATTTTAGAAATTATATTAGTTTTAAATTGTGTTTTTACATTTTTACATTGTGTTTATTCTTGTGCTTAGGACTTAGGCACATCCTTATTTTGCTGAGTTAGATGTGTTCCTGGGTCAACATATATTGTTGACCCTGGAACAAAATTTTTATCCAAAAATTGAATCTTGACCATTTCCCTACAACTAAACCTAACCTTAACCATGAGTAATCCCTAAAATCAGAGGAAATGATAGATGAATGACACTGATGTACAAGCAAAAAACACAGATTATAAGCCTAAACTTCACAAAAATTATAAACTTGTTCTTCAAATCTGATTGGTTAATAACAATGTTGTTCCAGGGTCAACAAAGATGTTGACCCAGGAACATGCCGCACTTGGTAAAATCAGGTTCTGCATCACTTAACGGTTGTAACGTTAATTACATCAGCAGATTCGGCACATTCACGTTTTGCAATAGAAATGCAGCGCTGTCCACTGATTGTGAAAATATTTTTTTGTTCTAACTTAATGTATTTTGGTGCTCTGAATGAGCTGGGGAAATATTTGTTGTTATTTTTGAATATATCCCTCTGTTTTGATTTTCAGAATAAAGTCCAAATTGTTTTTACATAAATTATTTAATGTATAATTAACATACATTTTATTTAATGTATAACTCCAGAGATTAGTGAATTTATTCTTTTGTTTATTCAGGTGAAGTCACAAGTGGAGAACATGGCTAAAGTCAATTTTGAGGTTTACATTCCTGTAGACTTTATATGTAAAGATGAGGAGGGAACAAACTACATGTATGTGGTAAAGGTAATTGTGTATTTTTAAGGATTTTAAGCTTGTGAATTATTTCAAGACATTTTGATTTAATAATGTGTCAAGTGATTTGCCTTTTGACTGTGATGAAGCACAAATCAATGTATACAATTTATCTGCATTTGATTCCCTGCAAGATAAAACATTTTGTTGCAACTGTAGTATCGCTGGGAAAATCTAGTCTGAAGCAGTCACTATCTCTAATATTTGAATGAGGTGAAGAGATCACTTTTATCAATTGCTGCTTTAGTGCATCACATCTGGTTTGGGCAAGATGATATTGTATAGTGTTTTTTCTGTATTAACTGTTTTTATCTTTCTTTCAGGTGGACGTTGGAGGAGGCCAATGTGTTCATGCAAAGATATACCAAGCTGGTGGAGGTGAACTGAGTGTGGGAAAAACCCTCTACCCAAAAGCCCACAACGATCCTCTAAAAGCCTTCTGAACACTTATAACCGCATACAGAAATAGTCTGTCTTATCAAATATCACACTGTACAGGAAAGATATACTGTATACAGGAATTATTATAAACTATTCCATACCTCAGTATTAAAGTATTGGTGCATAACATGTTTCTTAATAACAACCTGTGTGTGTGTTGCTTCAAAAGAGCAACAATGCATTTGTGTTGCGTTGTTTTTCTTTTGTACTCATTAAACCATTAATGCATTCATCCGTTTGTAATCATTTAATCATTTATAATAATCATTAAAATCACAATTTATATATTAATTTCATTCATTTATGGATACATCATTTGTTATATTATTACTGTACATTTTTCATTTACTACACTGTAAAAAACACTGTAAAAAATACTGTAGAATTTACAGGATTTTACTGGTAAAAAAGTTACAAACAAAATCCTGTAAAAATTATGTTAATTGCTGTAAAATTAATTACAGTATGATACTGGAAAGCAAATTACAGTTAATTGTTTTATGTGAAATAGTAATTTATAGTATTTTTACAGTAACACCGAATTACATTTGTAGTTTATTTTACAGCAACATTTAGTAATTTTACTAAAGTACAGTATTTACCTGGAAACAAGTTACCAATAAAATCCTGTAAATATATTTTACAGATTCTTTTGCAATTTCACTAAACTACAGTATTTATATGGTAACTAAAGTTGCCAATAAAATCTTGTAAATACCCCTAAATCAAAGATGATGTTGTAATCATTTAACAATGAAAATGCTGTAAAGAATAATTTTAACAGTAAACTGAAGGGGTGGAACGGTTCGCGATAAAAAAACAAAAAAGGTACGGTTCTTCTCATATGCTTCGGCACACGCTAGGACCGCAGTTCAACTTAAATCTGCAAAATCTGCAAAATGGTTTGTTATAAATAATACGTAACAAAAACAGGGTTCGCAGCAACAACAAAGAAATCACTCACTGCTCTTGATTGGATCGCTTTTGTAACTTTATTAAAGAGTAATCTTTCATTTATAAAGTCAAATATACAATGCTGTTTTACATTTGATTACTTTATTTAATTTCTGTACCTAAGAACTGATGCTAAAGACCTATGTAATAAATCTAGAAGCTATTATTTCAGCTTTGGGGAATCATTTATTAAAGATTCAATGTTGCTTTGATTAAAGTGATATTAATCTTTAATTTATGATTTATACTTTATTAATGACTCGTCCAGCGACTATTAACATCAGTATATCTTTAACAATTTTGTTTATCTTGCTTTGTGGCCAACGATAAAAATACACAAAATTAGTACTTTATGCAATTTGAGCTAGGTAACGGAATCTATGGCAAATAGTTTAAACCTGAAAATCACACAGCCCAAGACATCATTCTTTATAAATGAAACAAGGTTCATTTGCTAATGGTTATTCTACGATACATGGACTAAACGTAATAAAACACTTAAACATACACACACACACACACACACATTCAGAGTTTCAAGCAGAGACTTTGCTATCCTTTCTGCGTACAGATCAATTCATCAGTTCAGTAAGAATAGAGATTTGTTCGGTCTACTTGCTTTAAGTTGAGATGGACTGCTGGTGTTTCCTTCCCGAACGCTCAAGGCTGGATGATTGGTTCCTAGGGGTGCAAGCCGATCGTCAGCAACCGCCTCCGGTTCCATTCTTCCCGGAGGTGCATGAGGAGGTAACTAGGTCTTGGAAGGCACATTTTTCTGCCCGAAACAGGCCTAGTAAACATTTATTTAAAATGTTGAGTTATATGTTCTCATTAATTTTTATGTTATGTTGTTCACTATTATTATACTGACTGTTGTATATGCCAAAAATGTGCAAGAGTTCATAGTGCGCATGTGTGAACAAAACAGGACTTTTATTTTGACTCGCGTTAAGCGAATGTGTATACTTAGTACTCTGCACTTTTGTTTTTTTCTTCACCTGCTGCTGCTCCCTCGTGCGCTGATGTTATGCCAGTGTGTTGAGATGTAAAACCAGCAAATAAATAATACAAAGAAGTTATATCGGAACTATTCTTTAATGGATGAATGACAACAACATATTGCACATAGACATGACGGATAGAAATGAAACCTTAACAGGTTATGGGCCCAGGCGCGCCAATGCTACAGGAGGAAGATGGCAGAGGCTAGTTTTCGACGGAGATGAAAACAACTACGAATTATGGGAAGTAAAATTTCTTGGTCATCTGAGAATAATGGGTTTAAAAGAAACAATACTGTCTACTGGGGATATAGACGAGGAAACGAATGAGGAGTGCTACGCTGAACTAATCCAGTTTCTCGACGATAAAAGCTTGTCACTGGTGATGCGAGAGGCGACTGATGACGGCAGGAAAGCTCTGCAAATACTTCGAAGTCACTACGCCAGTCAGGGTAAGCCTAGAATTATCGCCCTATACACTGAACTAACTTCGTTAAAGAAGGAATCTGACGAGACAATAACAGACTACATAATCCGAGCTGAGAAAGCGGTGACTTCCCTAAGAAACGCAAAAGAAGTAATAAGTGACGGACTGATAATAGCTATGATCCTAAAGGGCCTACCAGATTCCTACAAACCTTTCGCTATCCATACTACACAGAGTAGTGAAGAATTGACTTTCACCCAGTTCAAAAGCAAACTGAGAAGTTATGAAGAGACAGAAAAATTTGATGATAAACCCAAATCGGACAATGTGATGAAAGTGGACATAGCATCCGTGACCTGCTACGGATGTGGAAACCGCGGTCATATTGTGCGTGATTGCCGCCAAAAAGGCGTACCTAAGTGGTGCAGCTACCATAGAAGTTCAACACACAGTGACCAAACATGCCGCCGGAGAAAGGACGGGCACAAAGACGAAGCAAAACAGGCAGCAGAAAAACAAGAGGAACATGAGGAAGAACAAACATTTGTGTTCAAAGTCAGTCAAACATTTCTTCCAGACAATATTATAAGGAATGGACTAATGGTAGACTGTGGAGCAACATCTCACATATTAACAGAGAAGAACGTTTTCACAAAATTCGACGAGAGTTTCGACCCAAAGTCACACTACATGGAGCTGGCGGATGGAGCCAGGATGAATAACGTGGCATTAAAGACTGAGGTCAGGCCAGCCTCCACTTTGAAAAACACAGTCATTCTAGCCGCCACGTTATTTTCCGGTGCGCGCGTATACTATGCGTTCCGGTAATAGCGTGTAAAAACTCAGATCACAGGAAATGCGATCTCCGGCATTCATTTATTGAGGCGTTTTCTCTGTCAAT
>CM049820.1:3617581-3689169 GCA_027422435.1 Schizopygopsis pylzovi
GCTCTAAAAATAAAAGTCCCTGCTTCCACAGAACAATTTCAATTCAGATTGACAGTCCACTACCCCAGGATGCCACTCAAGCAGTTTCAAGATAATCTGATGTAGAATTAATAATAAAAGCTCTCCAAATCTCACATTATACCTGATCTGTCTTTGATTTTGAATGGCTCTAAAAATAAAAGTCCCTGCTTCCACAGAACAATTTCAATTCAGATTGACAGTCCACTACCCCAGGATGCCACTCAAGCAGTTTCAAGATAATCTGATGTAGAATTAAATAATAAAAGCTCTCCAAACTGACATTCTACCTGATCTGTCTTTGATTTTGAATGGCTCTAAAAATAAAAGTCCCTGCTTCCACAGAACAATTTCAATTCAGATTGACAGTCCACTACCCCAGGATAGCACTCAAGCAGTTTCAAGACAATCTGATGTTGAATTACATAATAAAAGCTCTCCAAACTCACATTATACCTGATCTGTCTTTGATTTTGAATGGCTCTAAAAATAAAAGTCCCTGCTTCCACAGAACAATTTCAATTCAGATTGACAGTCCACTACCCCAGGATGCCACTCAAGCAGTTTCAAGATAATCTGATGTTGAATTACATAATAAAAGCTCTCCAAATCTCACATTATACCTGATCTGTCTTTGATTTTGAATGGCTCTAAAAATAAAAGTCCCTGCTTCCACAGAACAATTTCAATTCAGATTGACAGTCCACTACCCCAGGATGCCACTCAAGCAGTTTCAAGATAATCTGATGTAGAATTAAATAATAAAAGCTCTCCAAAACTGACATTCTACCTGATCTGTCTTTGATTTTGAATGGCTCTAAAAATAAAAGTCCATGCTTCCACAGAACAATTTCAATTCAGATTGACAGTCCACTACCCCAGGATGCCACTCAAGCAGTTTCAAGATAATCTGATGTAGAATTACATAATAAAAGCTCTCCAAATCTCACATTATACCTGATCTGTCTTTGATTTTGAATGGCTCTAAAAATAAAAGTCCCTGCTTCCACAGAACAATTTCAATTCAGATTGACAGTCCACTACCCCAGGATGCCACTCAAGCAGTTTCAAGATAATCTGATGTAGAATTAAATAATAAAAGCTCTCCAAATCTCACATTATACCTGATCTGTCTTTGATTTTGAATGGCTCTAAAAATAAAAGTCCCTGCTTCCACAGAACAATTTCAATTCAGATTGACAGTCCACTACCCCAGGATGCCACTCAAGCAGTTTCAAGATAATCTGATGTAGAATTACATAATAAAAGCTCTCCAAATCTCACATTATACCTGATCTGTCTTTGATTTTGAATGGCTCTAAAAATAAAAGTCCCTGCTTCCACAGAACAATTTCAATTCAGATTGACAGTCCACTACCCCAGGATGCCACTCAAGCAGTTTCAAGATAATCTGATGTAGAATTAAATAATAAAAGCTCTCCAAATCTCACATTATACCTGATCTGTCTTTGATTTTGAATGGCTCTAAAAATAAAAGTCCCTGCTTCCACAGAACAATTTCAATTCAGATTGACAGTCCACTACCCCAGGATGCCACTCAAGCAGTTTCAAGATAATCTGATGTAGAATTAAATAATAAAAGCTCTCCAAAACTGACATTCTACCTGATCTGTCTTTGATTTTGAATGGCTCTAAAAATAAAAGTCCCTGCTTCCACAGAACAATTTCAATTCAGATTGACAGTCCACTACCCCAGGATAGCACTCAAGCAGTTTCAAGACAATCTGATGTTGAATTACATAATAAAAGCTCTCCAAATCTGACATTCTACCTGATCTGTCTTTGATTTTGAATGGCTCTAAAAATAAAAGTCCCTGCTTCCACAGAACAATTTCAATTCAGATTGACAGTCCACTACCCCAGGATAGCACTCAAGCAGTTTCAAGACAATCTGATGTTGAATTACATAATAAAAGCTCTCCAAAACTGACATTCTACCTGATCTGTCTTTGATTTTGAATGGCTCTAAAAATAAAAGTCCCTGCTTCCACAGAACAATTTCAATTCAGATTGACAGTCCACTACCCCAGGATGAGACTCAAGCAGTTTCAAGATAATCTGATGTAGAATTACATAATAAAAGCTCTCAAAATCTCACATTATACCTGATCTGTCTTTGATTTTGAATGGCTCTAAAAATAAAAGTCCCTGCTTCCACAGAACAATTGCAATTCAGATTGACAGTCCACTACCCCAGGATGCCACTCAAGCAGTTTCAAGACAATCTGATGTAGAATTACATAATAAAAGCTCTCCAAATCTCATATTCCACGTCTTCTGTCTGTGAATTTGGATGGCTTTAAAAATAAAAGTCCCTGCTTCCACAGAACAATTTCAATTCAGATTGACAGTCCGATACCCCAGGATGCCACACAAGCAGTTTCAAGATAATCTGATGTAGAATTATATAATAAAAGCTCTCCAAATCTCACATTATACCTGACCTGCCTTTGATTTTTGATAGCTCTAAAAATAAAAGTCCCTGCTTCCACAGAACAATTTCAATTCAGATTGACAGTCCACTACCCCAAGATGACACTCAAGCAGTTTCAAGACAATCTGATGTTGAATTACATAATAAAAGCTCTCCAAATCTCACATTATACCTGACCTGCCTTTGATTTTTGGTAGCTCTAAAAATAAAAGTCCCTGCTTCCACAGAACAATTTCAATTCAGATTGACAGTCCACTACCCCAAGATGACACTCAAGCAGTTTCAAGACAATCTGATGTAGAATTACATAATAAAAGCTCTCCATATGTCACATTATACCTGATCTGTCATTGATTTTGAATGGCTCTAAAAATAAAAGTCCCTGCTTCCACAGAACAATTTCATTTCAGATTGACAGTCAACTACCCCAGGATGACACTCAAGCAGTTTCAAGACAATCTGATGTTGAATTATATAATAAAAGCTCTCCAAATCTCATATTCCACGTCTTCTGTCTGTGATTTTGGATGGCTTTAAAAATAAAACTCCCTGTTTCCACAGAACAATTTCAATTCATATTGACAGTCCGCTACCCCAGGATGCCACTCAAGCAGTTTCAAGATAATCTGATGTAGAATTATATAATAAAAGCTCTCCAAATCTCACATTATACCTGACATGCCTTTGATTTTTGATAGCTCTAAAAATAAAAGTCCCTGCTTCCACAGAACAATTTCAATTCAGATTGACAGTCCACTACCCCAAGATGACACTCAAGCAGTTTCAAGACAATCTGATGTTGAATTACATAATAAAAGCTCTCCAAATCTCACATTATACCTGACCTGCCTTTGATTTTTGGTAGCTCTAAAAATAAAAGTCCCTGCTTCCACAGAACAATTTCAATTCAGATTGACAGTCCACTACCCCAGGATAGCACTCAAGCAGTTTCAAGACAATCTGATGTTGAATTACATAATAAAAGCTCTCCAAAACTGACATTCTACCTGATCTGTCTTTGATTTTGAATGGCTCTAAAAATAAAAGTCCCTGCTTCCACAGAACAATTTCAATTCAGATTGACAGTCCACTACCCCAGGATAGCACTCAAGCAGTTTCAAGACAATCTGATGTTGAATTACATAATAAAAGCTCTCCAAAACTGACATTCTACCTGATCTGTCTTTGATTTTGAATGGCTCTAAAAATAAAAGTCCCTGCTTCCACAGAACAATTTCAATTCAGATTGACAGTCCACTACCCCAGGATGAGACTCAAGCAGTTTCAAGATAATCTGATGTAGAATTACATAATAAAAGCTCTCAAAATCTCACATTATACCTGATCTGTCTTTGATTTTGAATGGCTCTAAAAATAAAAGTCCCTGCTTCCACAGACCAATTGCAATTCAGATTGACAGTCCACTACCCCAGGATGCCACTCAAGCAGTTTCAAGACAATCTGATGTAGAATTACATAATAAAAGCTCTCCAAATCTCATATTCCACGTCTTCTGTCTGTGAATTTGGATGGCTTTAAAAATAAAAGTCCCTGCTTCCACAGAACAATTTCAATTCAGATTGACAGTCCGATACCCCAGGATGCCACACAAGCAGTTTCAAGATAATCTGATGTAGAATTATATAATAAAAGCTCTCCAAATCTCACATTATACCTGACCTGCCTTTGATTTTTGATAGCTCTAAAAATAAAAGTCCCTGCTTCCACAGAACAATTTCAATTCAGATTGACAGTCCACTACCCCAAGATGACACTCAAGCAGTTTCAAGACAATCTGATGTTGAATTACATAATAAAAGCTCTCCAAATCTCACATTATACCTGACCTGCCTTTGAGTTTTGGTAGCTCTAAAAATAAAAGTCCCTGCTTCCACAGAACAATTTCAATTCAGATTGACAGTCCACTACCCCAAGATGACACTCAAGCAGTTTCAAGACAATCTGATGTAGAATTACATAATAAAAGCTCTCCATATGTCACATTATACCTGATCTGTCATTGATTTTGAATGGCTCTAAAAATAAAAGTCCCTGCTTCCACAGAACAATTTCATTTCAGATTGACAGTCAACTACCCCAGGATGACACTCAAGCAGTTTCAAGACAATCTGATGTTGAATTATATAATAAAAGCTCTCCAAATCTCATATTCCACGTCTTCTGTCTGTGATTTTGGATGGCTTTAAAAATAAAACTCCCTGTTTCCACAGAACAATTTCAATTCATATTGACAGTCCGCTACCCCAGGATGCCACTCAAGCAGTTTCAAGATAATCTGATGTATAATTATATAATAAAAGCTCTCCAAATCTCACATTATACCTGACATGCCTTTGATTTTTGATAGCTCTAAAAATAAAAGTCCCTGCTTCCACAGAACAATTTCAATTCAGATTGACAGTCCACTACCCCAAGATGACACTCAAGCAGTTTCAAGACAATCTGATGTTGAATTACATAATAAAAGCTCTCCAAATCTCACATTATACCTGACCTGCCTTTGATTTTTGGTAGCTCTAAAAATAAAAGTCCCTGCTTCCACAGAACAATTTCAATTCAGATTGACAGTCCACTACCCCAAGATGACACTCAAGCAGTTTCAAGACAATCTGATGTAGAATTACATAATAAAAGCTCTCCAAAACTGACATTCTACCTGATCTGTCTTTGATTTTGAATGGCTCTAAAAATAAAAGTCCCTGCTTCCACAGAACAATTTCAATTCAGTTTGACAGTCCACTACCCCAGGATGCCACTCAAGCAGTTTCAAGACAATCTGATGTTGAATTATATAATAAAAGCTCTCCAAATCTCATATTCCACGCCTTCTGTCTGTGATTTTGGATGGCTTTAAAAATAAAACTCCCTGTTTCCACAGAACAATTTCAATTCATATTGACAGTCCACTACCCCAGTATGACATTCAAGCAGTTTCCAGACGATCTGATGTTGAATTACATAATAAAAGCTCTCCAAATCTCACATTATACCTGATCTGTCTTTGATTTTGAATGGCTTTAAAAATAAAAGTCCCTGCTTCCACAGAACAATTTCAATTCAGATTTACAGACCACTACCCCGAGATGACACTCAAGCAGTTTCAAGACAATCTGATGTTGAATTACATAATAAAAGCTCTCCAAAGCTCACATTATACCTGATCTGTCTGATTTTGAATGGCTCTAAAAACAAAAGTCCCTGCTTCCACAGAACAATTTCAATTGACCAGTGGCGGGATCGAGGCTCCAGGGTCTCTTCAGCGAGAGGCATGACCGACGAGGACTCAAAAGAGGACCCGACCGTTTTGGCGCCAACCCTGGATGAATTTGGATGAATTTGCCCGAAAAAATGACTAAGTATGTCATATGGGCTTCGGTCATAACAACAACCCTCTTCGAAGTGCCGGGCCGGGTTAGGCCTGGAGGTCGGTCCGATAGAAGAAGCCGTTTCTATGCGCCGTCGCGATTTCGGCGAACCTGTGACTTAGGTTTTGAACGCTTTGGCAAAAATACACACGAACCTCCAAAGCAGAGGGGCGATGACAGGGATCGACCCTGCCCGGCCCTCGAAGGGTGCCGTGCAAATTCGCCCCCCTCTGATCGATTGGAATGCGAAGCGCATCCGAGCTAGGGCCCCGCCCGGTCGATTTAGTGATGGTCATCTATTTTCAAACAGACCTCACCGGCCGCTATAGGTAGACGGGTTTCTAGGGCAAATTGGGAACTTGTCCATTATAACGCGCACGAGACGGCCCCCACGGGGGCCCACCCTTCATTGGGAGATGCAGACGGCTGGTCTATCTTCAAAGGTCCGCCACCGACAGAGGCACAGGGGCTTGCGGTGAGGGTTTTAGGTGTCCACCCCTGACGCTATGGGCGTAAGCCGCACTCCTGCCATCCCCGTGAAACGCACTTTTCCACCTTATGGCTGCGATCCAGCGGCCACCCCCAACGTCGGTATGTGTCACCCGATGGAGGAGAGGCCGCCGCAACGTCGCCCTATAAGCGGCCACACTGGTTCAGGACCTTTCGGCTAGGGGACTGACCCCCCGACCCGGACGTTCCGCGTGGAGCGAGACCCGTGTATAGGACTCAAGCGCGCTGCCGTTGTTCCCCTTTCCCCCTCGCCGGAGGGCCCATTACCTGGTTGATCCTGCCAGTAACATATGCTTGTCTCAAAGATTAAGCCATGCAGGTCTAAGTACACACAGCAGGTACAATGAAACTGTACCGAATATGAGAAGGGTTCCATGTGAACAGCAGTTGAACATGGGTCAGTCGGTCCTAAGGGATGGGCGAACGCCGTTCGGAAGGGAGGGGCGATGGCCTCCATTGCCCCCGACCGATCGAAAGGGAGTCTGGTTCAGATCCCAGAACCCGGAGTGGCGGAGACGAGTGCCGCAAGGCTCCCAGTGCGGTAACGCAAACGAACCCGGAGAAGTTGGCAGGGGCCCCGGGAAGAGTTCTCTTTTCTTTAGGAAGGGCCGGGCACCCTGGAATGGGTTCGTCCCGAGATAGGGGCCCACGTCCCATAAAAACAGAGGGGACATAGGGGACTTTTATCTTTAGAGCCATTCAAAATCAAAGACAGATCAGTTATAATGTGAGATATGGAGAGATTTTATTATGTAATTCAACATCAGATTGTCTTGAAACTTATTTTTAGAGCCATTCAAAATCAAAGACAGATCAGGTAGAATATCAGTTTTGGAGAGCTTTTATTATGTAATTCAACATCAGAATGTCTTGAAACTGCTTGAGTGTCATCCTGGGGTAGTGGACTGTCAATCTGAATTGAAATTGTTCTGTGGAAGCAGGGACTTTTATTTTTAGAGCCATTCAAAATCAAAGACAGATCAGGTATAATGTGAGATTTGGAGAGCTTTTATTATGTAATTCTACATCAGATTGTCTTGAAACTGCTTGAGTGTCATCCTGGGGTAGTGGACTGTCAATCTGAATTGAAATTGTTCTGTGGAAGCAGGGACTTTTATTTTTAGAGCCATCAAAATCAAAGACAGTCAGGTATAATGTGAGATTTGGAGAGCTTTTATTATGTAATTCACATCAAATTGTTTGAAACTGCTTGAGTGGCATCCTGGGGTAGTGGACTGTCAATCTGAATTGAAATTGTTCTGTGGAAGCAGGGACTTTTATTTTTAGAAGCCATCCAAAATCACAAGACAGATCAGGTAGTAATGTCGAGGATTTGGAGAGCTTTTATTATGTAATTCAACATCAGATTTCTTGAAACTGCTTGAGTGGCATCCTGGGGTAGTGGACAGTCAATCTGAATTGAAATTGTTCTGTGGAAGCAGGGACTTTTATTTTTAAAGCCATTCAAAATCAAAGACAGATCAGGTATAATGTGAGATTTGGAGAGCTTTTATTATGTAATTCTACATCAGATTATCTTGAAACTGCTTGAGTGGCATCCTGGGGTAGTGGACTGTCAATCTGAATTGAAATTGTTCTGTGGAAGCAGGGACTTTTATTTTTAGAGCCATTCAAAATCAAAGACAGATCAGGTATAATGTGAGATTTGGAGAGCTTTTATTATTTAATTCTACATCAGATTGTCTTGAAACTGCTTGAGTGTCATCTTGGGGTAGTGGACTGTCAATCTGAATTGAAATTGTTCTGTGGAAGCAGGGACTTTTATTTTTAGAGCCATTCAAAATCAAAGACAGATCAGGTATAATGTGAGATTTGGAGAGCTTTTATTATGTAATTCAACATCAGATTGTCTTGAAACTGCTTGAGTGCTATCCTGGGGTAGTGGACTGTCAATCTGAATTGAAATTGTTCTGTGGAAGCAGGGACTTTTATTTTTAGAGCCATTCAAAATCAAAGACAGATCAGGTAGAATGTCAGTTTGGAGAGCTTTTATTATTTAATTCTACATCAGATTATCTTGAAACTGCTTGAGTGGCATCCTGGGGTAGTGGACTGTCAATCTGAATTGAAATTGTTCTGTGGAAGCAGGGACTTTTATTTTTAGAGCCATTCAAAATCAAAGACAGATCAGGTATAATGTGAGATTTGGAGAGCTTTTATTATTTAATTCTACATCAGATTATCTTGAAACTGCTTGAGTGGCATCCTGGGGTAGTGGACTGTCAATCTGAATTGAAATTGTTCTGTGGAAGCAGGGACTTTTATTTTTAGAGCCATTCAAAATCAAAGACAGATCAGGTATAATGTGAGATTTGGAGAGCTTTTATTATTTAATTCTACATCAGATTATCTTGAAACTGCTTGAGTGGCATCCTGGGGTAGTGGACTGTCAATCTGAATTGAAATTGTTCTGTGGAAGCAGGGACTTTTATTTTTAGAGCAAAAATCAAAGACAGATCAGGTAGAATGTCAGGTTTGGAGAGCTTTTATTATGTAATTCTACATCAGATTATCTTGAAACTGCTTGAGTGGCATCCTGGGGTAGTGGACTGTCAATCTGAATTGAAATTGTTCTGTGGAAGCAGGGACTTTTATTTTTAGAGCCATTCAAAATCAAAGACAGATCAGGTATAATGTGAGATTTGGAGAGCTTTTATTATGTAATTCTACATCAGATTATCTTGAAACTGTTTGAGTGGCATCCTGGGGTAGTGGACTGTCAATCTGAATTGAAATTGTTCTGTGGAAGCAGGGACTTTTATTTTTAGAGCCATTCAAAATCAAAGACAGATCAGGTATAATGTGAGATGTGGAGAGCTTTTATTATGTAATTCAACATCAGATTGTCTTGAAACTGCTTGAGTGGCATCCTGGGGTAGTGGACTGTCAATCTGAATTGAAATTGTTCTGTGGAAGCAGGGACTTTTATTTTTAGAGCCATTCAAAATCAAAGACAGATCAGGTAGAATGTCAGTTTTGGAGAGCTTTTATTATTTAATTCTACATCAGATTATCTTGAAACTGCTTGAGTGGCATCCTGGGGTAGTGGACTGTCAATCTGAATTGAAATTGTTCTGTGGAAGCAGGGACTTTTATTTTTAGAGCCATTCAAAATCAAAGACAGATCAGGTATAATGTGAGATTTGGAGAGCTTTTATTATGTAATTCTACATCAGATTATCTTGAAACTGCTTGAGTGCTATCCTGGGGTAGTGGACTGTCAATCTGAATTGAAATTGTTCTGTGGAAGCAGGGACTTTTATTTTTAGAGCCATTCAAAATCAAAGACAGATCAGGTATAATGTGAGATTTGGAGAGCTTTTATTATGTAATTCTACATCAGATTATCTTGAAACTGCTTGAGTCTCATCCTGGGGTAGTGGACTGTCAATCTGAATTGAAATTGTTCTGTGGAAGCAGGGACTTTTATTTTTAAAACCATCCAAATTCACAGACAGAAGATGTGGAATATGAGATTTGGAGAGCTTTTATTATGTAATTCAACATCAGATTGTCTTGAAACTGCTTGAGTGGCATCCTGGGGTAGTGGACTGTCAATCTGAATTGAAATTGTTCTGTGGAAGCAGGGACTTTTATTTTTAGAGCCATTCAAAATCAAAGACAGATCAGGTAGAATGTCAGTTTTGGAGAGCTTTTATTATTTAATTCTACATCAGATTATCTTGAAACTGCTTGAGTGGCATCCTGGGGTAGTGGACTGTCAATCTGAATTGAAATTGTTCTGTGGAAGCAGGGACTTTTATTTTTAGAGCCATTCAAAATCAAAGACAGATCAGGTATAATGTGAGATTTGGAGAGCTTTTATTATGTAATTCTACATCAGATTATCTTGAAACTGCTTGAGTGGCATCCTGGGGTAGTGGACTGTCAATCTGAATTGAAATTGTTCTGTGGAAGCAGGGACTTTTATTTTTAGAGCCATTCAAAATCAAAGACAGATCAGGTAAATGTAGTTTGGAGAGCTTTTATTATTAATTCTACATCAGATTATCTTGAAACTGCTTGAGTGCATCCTGGGGTAGTGGACTGTCAATCTGAATTGAAATTGTTCTGTGGAAGAGGGACTTTTATTTTTAAACCATCCAAATTCACAGACAGAAGATGTGGAATATGAGATTTGGAGAGCTTTTATTATGTAATTCAACATCAGATTGTCTTGAAACTGCTTGAGTGGCATCCTGGGGTAGTGGACTGTCAATCTGAATTGAAATTGTTCTGTGGAAGCAGGGACTTTTATTTTTAGAGCCATTCAAAATCAAAGACAGATCAGGTAAATGTAGTTTTGGAGAGCTTTTATTATTTAATTCTACATCAGATTATCTTGAAACTGTTGAGTGGCATCCTGGGGTAGTGGACTGTCAATCTGAATTGAAATTGTTCTGTGGAAGCAGGGACTTTTATTTTTAGAGCCATTCAAAATCAAAGACAGATCAGGTATAATGTGAGATTTGGAGAGCTTTTATTATTAATTCTACATCAGATTATCTTGAAACTGCTTGAGTGGCATCCTGGGGTAGTGGACTGTCAATCTGAATTGAAATTGTTCTGTGGAAGCAGGGACTTTTATTTTTAGAGCCATTCAAAATCAAAGACAGATCAGGTAAATGTAGTTTGGAGAGCTTTTATTATTAATTCTACATCAGATTATCTTGAAACTGCTTGAGTGCATCCTGGGGTAGTGGACTGTCAATCTGAATTGAAATTGTTCTGTGGAAGAGGGACTTTTATTTTTAAACCATCCAAATCACAGACAGAAGATGTGGAATATGAGATTTGGAGAGCTTTTATTATGTAATTCAACATCAGATTGTCTTGAAACTGCTTGAGTGGCATCCTGGGGTAGTGGACTGTCAATCTGAATTGAAATTGTTCTGTGGAAGCAGGGACTTTTATTTTTAGAGCCATTCAAAATCAAAGACAGATCAGGTAGAATGTAGATTTGGAGAGCTTTTATTATGTAATTCAACATCAGATTGTCTTGAAACTGCTTGAGTGGCATCCTGGGGTAGTGGACTGTCAATCTGAATTGAAATTGTTCTGTGGAAGCAGGGACTTTTATTTTTAGAGCCATTCAAAATCAAAGACAGATCAGGTAGAATGTCAGTTTTGGAGAGCTTTTATTATTTAATTCTACATCAGATTATCTTGAAACTGCTTGAGTGGCATCCTGGGGTAGTGGACTGTCAATCTGAATTGAAATTGTTCTGTGGAAGCAGGGACTTTTATTTTTAGAGCCATTCAAAATCAAAGACAGATCAGGTATAATGTGAGATTTGGAGAGCTTTTATGTAATTCTACATCAGATTATCTTGAAACTGCTTGAGTGCTATCCTGGGGTAGTGGACTGTCAATCTGAATTGAAATTGTTCTGTGGAAGCAGGGACTTTTATTTTTAGAGCCATTCAAAATCAAAGACAGATCAGGTATAATGTGAGATTTGGAGAGCTTTTATTATGTAATTATACATCAGATTATCTTGAAACTGCTTGAGTCTCATCCTGGGGTAGTGGACTGTCAATCTGAATTGAAATTGTTCTGTGGAAGCAGGGACTTTTATTTTTAAAACCATCCAAATTCACAGACAGAAGATGTGGAATATGAGATTTGGAGAGCTTTTATTATGTAATTCAACATCAGATTGTCTTGAAACTGCTTGAGTGGCATCCTGGGGTAGTGGACTGTCAATCTGAATTGAAATTGTTCTGTGGAAGCAGGGACTTTTATTTTTAGAGCCATTCAAAATCAAAGACAGATCAGGTAGAATGTGAGATTTGGAGAGCTTTTATGTAATTCTACATCAGATTATCTTGAAACTGCTTGAGTGCTATCCTGGGGTAGTGGACTGTCAATCTGAATTGAAATTGTTCTGTGGAAGCAGGGACTTTTATTTTTAGAGCCATTCAAAATCAAAGACAGATCAGGTATAATGTGAGATTTGGAGAGCTTTTATTATGTAATTCTACATCAGATTATCTTGAAACTGCTTGAGTCTCATCCTGGGGTAGTGGACTGTCAATCTGAATTGAAATTGTTCTGTGGAAGCAGGGACTTTTATTTTTAAAACCATCCAAATTCACAGACAGAAGATGTGGAATATGAGATTTGGAGAGCTTTTATTATGTAATTCAACATCAGATTGTCTTGAAACTGCTTGAGTGGCATCCTGGGGTAGTGGACTGTCAATCTGAATTGAAATTGTTCTGTGGAAGCAGGGACTTTTATTTTTAGAGCCATTCAAAATCAAAGACAGAACAGGTATAATGTGAGATTTTGAGAGCTTTTATTATTTAATTCTACATCAGATTATCTTGAAACTGCTTGAGTGGCATCCTGGGGTAGTGGACTGTCAATCTGAATTGAAATTGTTCTGTGGAAGCAGGGACTTTTATTTTTAAAGCCATCCAAAATCAAAGACAGATCAGGTAGAATGTCAGTTTTGGAGAGCTTTTATTATGTAATTCAACATCAGATTGTCTTGAAACTGCTTGAGTGGCATCCTGGGGTAGTGGACTGTCAATCTGAATTGAAATTGTTCTGTGGAAGCAGGGACTTTTATTTTTAAAGCCATCCAAAATCACAGACAGAAGACGTGGAATATGAGATTTGGAGAGCTTTTATTATGTAATTCAACATCAGATTGTGTTTAAACTGCTTGAGTCTCATCCTGGGGTAGTGGACTGTCAATCTGAATTGGAAGTGTTCTGTGGAAGCAGGGACTTTTATTTTTAGAGTTATCAAAAATCAAAGGCAGATCAGGTATAATGTGAGCTTTGGAGAGCTTTTATTATGTAATACAACTTTAGATCGTCTGGAAACGGCTTGAGTGACACCCTGGGGTAGTGGAATGTATTAGTTCATTCGTTTATTAGTTATTGACAGAGAAAACGCCTCAATAAATGAATGCCGGAGATCGCATTTCCTGTGATCTGAGTTTTTACACGCTATTACCGGAACGCATAGTATACGCGCGCACCGGAAAATAACGTGGCGGCTAGAATGACTGTGTTTTTCAAAGTGGAGGCTGGCCTGACCGCAGTCATTAAAGCGAGGCGACGCAGAGGTGTTACTGCTGGACGAAGAAGGGAAATGCGTCAAGATCACTCTAAAGAAGGCCTTGTTCATACCATCATACCCACAGAGCATCATCTCCGTTCAAGCTGCTACAACAGATGGGGCCAAGGTGATCTTTCAGGAAGGACAGAATGAACTGATAAGCAAGGATGGGGCTGTGTTCCGCATAGAAGAGCATGAGAGACTGTACTACCTGAAAACGGTAAATAAAAACAAACAATGTGTTGATGCAGCAGTTACTGATATGATGTCCAGGGACAAAGTGAATCTAACTTGTGATGTTAAAACATGGCATGAGATCATGGGACATTGTAATGTTAGTGATTTGTTGAAATTACCTGAAGTGGTAGAGGGTATGAAAATTGCAGGTAATACCAAACTAGACTGTAACGTTTGTACTGAGGGAAAGTTCATTAACAGCAGAAATAGGAAAACTGACACAAAAGCTAGTGAGGCCCTAGAGTTGGTACACACTGACTTAGCAGGTCCCATTGAACCAACTTCCCAAGATGGTTATAAGTATGCAATTTCATTCACAGATGATTTTTCAGGGGCAATATCTGTTTACTTCCTTAAGAACAAGAGTGACACTACTCTAGCGACAGAGAAATTCCTTGCAGACAGTGCACCATACGGTAAAGTCAAATGCATAAGATCAGACAATGGCACAGAATACACAGGCAATGCATTTCAGTCACTTTTACGAGAAAAGGGTATAAGACATGATACATCATCTCCGTACTCTCCTCATCAAAATGGTACAGCTGAGAGACAATGGCGAACCATATTTGAAATGGGAAGGTGTCTGCTAATAGAGAAGGGATTACCAAAGGTTCTGTGGCCTTATGCTGTCCAAACTGCAACTCACATCCGAAACAGATGCTATAATGACAGAATTAAGAGTACTCCATACTTCATGTTGACAGGAAGAAAGCCAGACCTTTCAAAAATGTGGGTTTTTGGATCAGAATGCTATGCGTACAAACACAATCATAAGAAATTGGACCCTAGATGCGAGAAGGGAATTTTTGTGGGGTATAGTAAAAATAGCCCAGCTTATCTGGTTTACGATCCACTGACAGAAAAGGTGTCAAAACTTAGATTGGTGAAATTCATTAGGAAGAGCAGTGCTGAACAGCAGACACAAACCGATGAAGATTACTCAGAAATCAGAGGCTACAGAGACAGAACACAAGGTAGTGAGAACAGTGGTGATGCCCCACAAAGTGAAGAAAGCACAGAGAACCAGGTCCTAGATGTAAAAATGGAGAGTATTGATACAGACAATACAGAGGTGTCAGAATATGATGGAACTATGGAAAAAGTAGACACAAAAGATAACAAAAACAGTACAGGTTCAACAGCCACGGCTAGTCAAAAACATTACCACTCAAAAAGAGAAAAGAGAGCCCCAAAGTATTTACAAGATTACCTGACATACTCCAAAGACAATGTAACCAAAGTGAGTGTTGATTATTGTTACAGGGCAGTGTGTGGAGTCCCCCAAACGTATAGAGAGGCCCTTATGTCACCTGAGGCTCCCGGATGGGAACATGCTATGAAGGAAGAGATGGACTCACTTAAAGAAAATGACACATTTGAATTGACAACTCTACCAGAGGGCAGAAAGACAGTAGGGGGAAGATGGGTATATGCCCTTAAAGAAAATGCAGAAACAGGAAAAATCTTCAAGGCTAGATATGTTGCAAAGGGATACAACCAAACTGAAGGCATAGACTATCATGAGACATTTGCTCCTACAGCAAATCTAACCTCAGTACGGGCATTAATGCAGATAGCTGCTCAGAAAGACCTATTAGTTCATCAGATGGATGTCAAAACAGCATATTTACATGCTCCAATAGAGGAAGACATATACTTAGAACAACCTGAGGGTTTTGAAGAGACATCTGACATAGGAGACAAGTTAGTATGCAAGTTGAAGAAATCTTTGTATGGTCTAAAACAGTCTGGAAGAAACTGGTACGAACTTTTAAATGATCATTTGGAACAAAACAACTTTGAGAGAAATCAGTCTGATCACTGTGTGTATAGAAAGCAGATTGAAAATGAGACAATCATAGTGATCATCTGGGTAGATGATTTGATAATTGCAGCAAGCAGTGAGGATCTGCTCAACAGTTTTAAAGAAATAATGAAGTCCAAATTTAACATGAAGGATCTAGGGAAAATATCTTATTTTTTGGGAATTCAGTTTGAGCAAAAAGAGGGAGAAATTAAAATGAATCAGAAAAGATATATTCTCAAAATGCTTGAAAGGTTTGGAATGTCAAACTGTAAACCAAAAGCTACACCAAGTGAGTTAAAAGTGGAGTGTAATAGGAATGAGGAAGAAAACAACAACGAAATTGAGAACCCCAAAGAATACCGTGAACTTGTTGGAAGCTTGATCTATGCAATGACCTGTACCAGACCAGACATTAGCTGGATAGTCAGTAAACTGTCACAAACCCTTGCAAAACCCAAAACACACGACTTAGTAGCTGCTAAACATGTCCTGAGATACCTAAAAGGTACAGCTGACTACGAGCTGTGTTTCAAGAAAACAGAAAAGACTTTAAGTCTAATAGCATTCAGTGATTCTGACTGGGCATCTTCTGTAGAAGATAGGCGTAGCATTTCAGGATACTGTTTCAGCCTGTCAGAACAAGGCCCTGCTATTTCATGGAAGTCTAAGAAACAGCCTACAGTGGCACTGTCGACCTGCGAAGCTGAATACATTGGTCTAGCAAACACTACTCAGGAAAGCATGTACCTAACTCAGCTGCTAAATGGCATGGATAGTAGTGTTTACACTTGCACCACGATGTATGGTGATAATCAGGGAGCCATTGCACTGAGCAAAAATCCAGTGAATAGATCTAGATCTAAACACATTGATGTTAAATATCACTTTATCCGTGATGCTGTCAGTGAGGGAAGAATACATATTGTGTACTGCCCAACAGAAGACATGGTAGCAGACATTTTGACGAAATCTGTATCAAAAATTAAAATTCTAAAGTTCAAAGGTTTTCTGTTTGGGAACTAAATAGTTGTGATGACATTGTACATGGCTTAAGATTATGAGAACAAGTGGGGGTGTTGAGTTATATGTTCTCATTAATTTTTATGTTATGTTGTTCACTATTATTATACTGACTGTTGTATATGCCAAAAATGTGCAAGAGTTCATAGTGCGCATGTGTGAACAAAACAGGACTTTTATTTTGACTCGCGTTAAGCGAATGTGTATACTTAGTACTCTGCACTTTTGTTTTTTTCTTCACCTGCTGCTGCTCCCTCGTGCGCTGATGTTATGCCAGTGTGTTGAGATGTAAAACCAGCAAATAAATAATACAAAGAAGTTATATCGGAAATATTCTTTAATGGATGAATGACAACAACATATTGCACATAGACATGACGGATAGAAATGAAACCTTAACATAAAAGGTGTAAATGTTTTATTTAAAATGTATATATTTATACACAAATGTACAAAATATATAAAACAGCGAATAAGCTTTGTATGAGGGAAATTTAAGTGACTGGAATGTGGTCTTTCCACCTCCTTTAATCCATAAAACACTTAATATCAAAAGTTGAGTGACTATGATATATTTTAGCAAATTTTGGCATGTTTTATGATATTTTTGAGTTTCTGTTACGTGAAAATATATGAAGAGATTGCGCTTTTTTTCTCTTTTATAAGTCATTATGCTTAATACGACTAGCGTTAACTGAAATCTATGAAATGTGTATTTTAATGTAAACCACAGTAAAGCATTCATTTGAAGTTAACATGGGCGTGTTGAATGTGTTTTTGTGTGTGTGTATATTTCTACAAGTGTCCCGCGAAGTAAAAAGACGACATTAAACATGACTAACAACAAGCCAAGGTATAATGTCGCTCTTTTCAAATGGGGCATATTCACATTACAGTGTTTCTGTTGTTGTGAATGGTGCTTCGGAAGAGAAGTTCGTGGTTCGTTTCACAAGGCCGGTCAAAGACCGCGGTCAAGCCAGCCGCAGTTCAGAAAAACACGGTCAAGCCAGCCGCGATTGAAATTAAGGTGCGCGTGTATTACAATGATTACGGTAATCAAAGGAACAACACAAAGGGGACGCGCTTTTAGACATTCTAACTTTTCTCGCTTTTCTTCTAGACGCCCAGAACTGAGATATAATGACATTTTTCATGATTTTTTTTGTACATCTGCTTTAATAGCAGATGTACAAAATAGCATATGTGTTATTTATTGGTGTCTTTGACGGTTCTGTATTACTATATTTTTCTACCTTTCAAATCATTGCAAGATTCATAGAAAAAGAGATATGGGACATTAATCAATTTAGAGGGCTATAAAAAAACTCTTTTCTAATAAGTACTAGAAATGAATGGTCAGTTCTTATAGAGGACGTCCCATACTATATGCACATCTCACATGAAATCAATTTACTGCAGCGTTTTCAAGATATAGGACATTATTCGAATTAGAGGGGTATAATGACACCATTTCTAATAAGTACAAGAAATGAGTGGTCAGTTCTTATAGAGGACATCCCATACTATATGCACACCTCATATGAAACCATTTTACTATAGCATTTTTGAGATATGGGACATTAATACATTTTAGAGAGCTATAAAGACCTAATTTCGAATAAGTACCCGAAATGAATGGTCAGTTCTTATATGGGACGTCCTATACTATATGCACACCTCATATGAAACCATTTTACTGCAGCGTTTTTGAGATATGGGACATTATTCGATTTAGAGGGGTATAAAGACACCATTTCTAATAAGTACAAGAAATGAATGGTCAGTTCTTATATGGGACGTCCCATACTATATGCACACCTCATATGAAACCATTTTACTGCAGCATTTTTGAGATATGGGACATTATTTGATTTAGAGGGGTATAAAGACCCCATTTCTAATAAGTACATGAAAGTAATGGTCAGTTCTTATATGGGACGTCCCATACTATATGCACACCTCATATGAAACCATTTTACTGCAGCGTTTTCAAGATATGGGACATTATTCGATTTAGAGGACTATAAAGACACCATTTCTAATAAGTACAAGAAATGAATTGTCAGTTCTTATATGGGACGTCCCATACTATATGCACACCTCATATGAAACCATTTTACCGCAGCGTTTTTGAGATATGGGACATTATTCGATTTAGAGGGGTATAAAGACACCATTTCTAATAAGTACAAGAAATGAATGGTCAGTTCTTATATGGGACGTCCCATACTATATGCACACCTCATATGAAACCATTTTACTGCAGCGTTTTTGAGATATGGGACATTATTCGATTTAGAGGACTATAAAGACACCATTTCTAATAAGTAAAAAAAATGAATTGTCAGGTCTTATATGGGACGTCCCATACTATATGCACACCTCATATGAAACCATTTTACTGCAGCATTTTCAAGATATGGGACATTAATACACTTTAGAGAGCTATAAAGACCCCATCTCTAATAAGTACAAGTAATTAATGGTCAGTTCTTATATGGGACGTCCTATACTATATGCACACCTCATATGAAACCATTTTACTGCAGCGTTTTTGAGATATGGGACATTATTCGATTTAGAGGGGTATAAAGACACCATTTCTAATAAGTACAAGAAATGAATTGTCAGTTCTTATATGGGACGTCCCATACTATATGCACACCTCATATGAAATCATTTTACTGCAGCGTTTTCAAGATATGGAACATTATTTGATTTAGAGGGGTATAAAGACACCATTTCTAGTGAGTACAAGAAATCATTCGTCAGTTCTTATATGAGACGTCCCATACTATATGCACACCTCATATGAACCCATTTTACTGCAGCGTTGTCAAGATATGGGACATTAATACACTTTAGAGCGCTATAAAGACCCCATTTCTAATAAGTACACAAAATGAATAGTCAGTTCTTATATGGGACGTCCCATACTATATGCACACCTCATATGAAACCATTTTACTGCAGCGTTTTCAAGATATGGGACATTATTCGATTTAGAGGACTATAAAGACACCATTTCTAATAAGTACAAGAAATGAATCGTCAGTTCTTATATGGGACGTCCCATACTATATGCACACCTCATATGAAACCATTTTACTGCAGCGTTTTTGAGATATGGGACATTATTTGACTTAGAGGGGTATAAAGACACCATTTCTAGTAAGTACAATAAATCATTCGTCAGTTCTTATACAGGACATCCCATACTATAAGCACACCTCATATGAAACCATTTTACTGCAGCCTTTTCAAGATATGGGACATTGTTCGATTTAGAGGACTATAAATACACCATTTCTAATAAGTACAAGAAATGAATGGTCAGTTCTTATATGGGATGTCCCATACTATATGCACACCTCATATGAAACCATTTTACTGCAGCGTTTTCAAGATATGGGACATTAATACACTTTAGAGAGCTATAAAGACCCCATTTCTAATAAGTACACAAAATGAATAGTCAGTTCTTATATGGGAAGTCCCATACTATATGCACCCCTCATATGAAACCATTTTACTGCAGCGTTTTTGAGATATGGGACATTATTCGATTTAGAGGGGTATAAAGACACCATTTCTAATAAGTACAAGAAATGAATAGTCAGTTCTTATATGGGACGTCCCATACTATATGCACACCTCATATGAAATCATTTTACTGCAGCGTTTTTGAGATATGGGACATTATTAGATTTAGAGGGGTATAAAGACACCATTTCGAATAAGTACAAGAAATGAATGGTCAGTTCTTATATAGGATGTCCCATACTATATGCACACCTCATATGAAACCATTTCACTGCAGCGTTTTCAAGATATGGGACATTAATACACTTTAGAGAGCTATAAAGACCCCATTTCTAATAAGTTCAAGAAATGAATGGTCAGTTCTTATATAGGACGTCCCATACTATATGCACACCTCATATAAAACCATTTTACTGCAGCATTTCTGAGATATATCACATTAATTGACTTCAAAGGCCTATAAAGACCTCATTTGTAATAAGCAGAAAAAACGAATGGTCATTTTTTTAAAGGGGACGCCCAATCCTCTATGCATACCTCAAATCAAACATTTGTACTACAGCATTTTTTAGATATATGTCATCATTCTACTTCATACATATATAAAAATCTCATTTTTAATTAGTAGAAAATACTAATTGTCAGTTTTTATATGGGACGTCCCATACAATATGCATATGTCATTTCAAACCATTTGCATTTTGGAGATAAATGTCATTATTCTATTTTATACACCTATGAAGATCTCATTTCAAATAAGTAGAAAAAAATATTGGTCAGTTTCTATAGTTTCCATAGGGGATGTACCGTACAGTAAATCTCATCACTGCTGAGCCAATGTTGGGGGTGCAGAATTGAAGTAATGGCACTGCCTTTGGGGGCTTGCTGTGTTCTAGAGAGTCTACGTGGAGGCAGATTTTCAGTGGGGTTCTTCCCATGCCAGCATGGACCAAGGTTCCTGTCTCTTAGCATTTCCAGGTGATGTTGATTTTGCCAAGGGCCAACATCCTGAGGCATAGGATTAGTTTTTATTAATATAATTTTAAAAAGAATAAATAAATATGAGACATATTGTCATAAGTTAACAAGTTGAATAGTAATCAAAACAAAAACATTTTGCTATTAGAATTACACAAGAAGTTGTAACACTGTATCATACTTGGTGTCACAGCCTAAAAATACACCGTAGTACCCATTGTTCATTTTTTTATCAAAGCAGTTTTACTTTGTATTAACTATTCGGGATTATAAAATATTACTACAGTTTTATAATGTTTAAATTATATAATGAAGTATAATGTATTTATAACACCAATAAATAAAATATTGGGTCTGTCATTTTAAATACCTACAGTCTTAACATTGTGACAGAAATTACAATAATTATAAACATAATGACATCAAACAAATGAAATAAAAGATTTATATTACTGCATTTGAAAAGTGTTAAATTGCATAAATACAATATAAATAAATTAATACCTTTTTGGCTTTAGTGTCACCAGGTTGGATCAGTATATCTTCTGTTGTTTCCGTCAGTGATATGAAGTCCTATATAAGAACTGACCATTAATTTCTTGTACTTATTAGAAATTAGGTCTTTATAGCTCTCTAAAATGTATTAATGTCCCATATCTCAAAAATGCTGCAGTAAAATGGTTTCATATGAGGTGTGCATATAGTATGGGACGTCCCATATAAGAACTGACAATTCATTTCTTGTACTTATTAGAAATGGTGTCTTTATACCCCTCTAAATCGAATAATGTCCCATATCTTGAAAAAGCTGCAGTAATATGGTTTCATATGAGGTGTGCATATAGTATGGGACGTACCATATAAGAACTGACCATTCATTTCTTGTACTTATTAAAAATGTGGTCTTTATAGTCCTCAAAATGTATTAATGTCCCATATCTCAAAAATGCTGCAGTAAAATGGTTTCATATGAGGTGTGCATATAGTATGAGACGTCCCATATAAGAACTGACTATTCATTTTGTGTACTTATTAGAAATGGTGTCTTTGTACCCCTCTAAATCGAATAATGTCCCATATCTTGAAAACGCTGCAGTAAAATGGTTTCATATGAGGTGTGCATATAGTATGGGACGAACCATGTAAGAACTGACCATTCATTTCTTGTACTTATTAGAAATGGTGTCTTTATACCACTCTAAATCGAATAATGTCCCATATCTTGAAAAAGCTGCAGTAAAATGGTTTCATATGAGGTGTGCATATAGTATGGGACATCCCATATAAGAACTGACAATTAATTTCTTGTACTTATTAGAAATCAGGTCTTTATAGCTCTCTAAAATGTATTATTGTCCCATATCTCAAAAATGCTGCAGTAAAATGGTTTCATATGAGGTGTGCATATAGTATGGGACGTCCCATATAAGAACTGACAATTAATTTCTTGTACTTATTAGAAATGGTGTCTTTATACCCCTCTAAATCAAATAATGTCCCATATCTTGAAAAAGCTGCAGTAAAACTATTTCATATGAGGTGTGCATATAGTATGGGACGTCCCATATAAGAACTGACCATTCATTTCTTGTACTTATTAGAAATGGTGTCTTTATACCACTCTAAATCGAATAATGTCCCATATCTTGAAAAAGCTGCAGTAAAATGGTTTCATATGAGGTGTGCATATAGTATCGGATGTCCCATATAAGAACTGACCATTAATTTCTTGTACTTATTAGAAATCAGGTCTTTATAGCTCTCTAAAATGTATTATTGTCCCATATCTTGAAAACGCTGCAGTAAAATGATTTAATATGAGGTGTGCATATAGTATGGGACGTACCATATAAGAACTGACCATTCATTACTTGTACTTATTAAAAATGGTGTCTTTATAGTCCTCAAAATTTAATAATGTCCCATTTATGGAAAACGCAGAAGTAATATAGTTTCATATGAGGAGTGCATATAGTATGGGACGTCCCATATGAGGTGTGCATATATTATGGGACGTCCCATATAAGAACTGACCATTCATTTCTTGAACTTATTAAAAATGGGGTCTTTATAGTCCTCAAAATTAAAAAATGTCCCATTTATGGAAAACTTTGAAGTAATATAGTTTCATATGAGGAGTGCATATAGTATGGGATGTCCCATATAAGAACTGACCATTTATTTCGTGTACTTATTAGAAATTAAGTCTTTATAGCTCTCTAAAATGTATTAATGTCCCATATCTCAAAAATGCTGCAGTAAAATGGTTTCATATGAGGTGTGCATATAGTATGAGACGTCCCATATAAGAACTGACTATTCATTTTGTGTACTTATTAGAAATGGTGTCTTTGTACCCCTCTAAATCGAATAATGTCCCATATCTTATAAACGCTGCAGTAAAATGGTTTCATATGAGGTGTGCATATAGTATGCGATGTCCTGCATAAGAACTGACCATTCATTTATTGTACTTATTAGAAATGGTGTCTTTATACCCCTCTGAATCGAATAATGTCCCATATCTTGAAAAAGCTGCAGTAAAATGGTTTCATATGAGGTGTGCATATAGTATGGGACGAACCATGTAAGAACTGACCATTCATTTCTTGTACTTATTAGAAATGGTGTCTTTATACCACTCTAAATCGAATAATGTCCCATATCTTGAAAAAGCTGCAGTAAAATGGTTTCATATGAGGTGTGCATATAGTATGGGACATCCCATATAAGAACTGACAATTAATTTCTTGTACTTATTAGAAATCAGGTCTTTATAGCTCTCTAAAATGTATTATTGTCCCATATCTCAAAAATGCTTCAGTAAAATGGTTTCATATGAGGTGTGCATATAGTATGGGACGTCCCATATAAGAACTGACAATTAATTTCTTGTACTTATTAGAAATGGTGTCTTTATACCCCTCTAAATCGAATAATGTCCCATATCTTGAAAAAGCTGCAGTAAAATGGTTTCATATGAGGTGTGCATATAGTATGGGATGTACCATATAAGAACTGACCATTCATTTCTTGTACTTATTAGAAATGGTGTCTTTATACCACTCTAAATCGAATAATGTCCCATATCTTGAAAAAGCTGCAGTAAAATGGTTTCATATGAGGTGTGCATATAGTATGGGATGTCCCATATAAGAACTGACCATTAATTTCTTGTACTTATTAGAAATCAGGTCTTTATAGCTCTCTAAAATGTATTATTGTCCCATATCTTGAAAACGCTGCAGTAAAATGATTTAATATGAGGTGTGCATATAGTATGGGACGTACCATATAAGAACTGACCATTCATTACTTGTACTTATTAAAAATGGTGTCTTTATAGTCCTCAAAATTTAATAATGTCCCATTTATGGAAAACGCTGAAGTAATATAGTTTCATATGAGGAGTGCATATAGTATGGGACGTCTCATATGAGGTGTGCCTATAGTATGGGACGTCCCATATAAGAACTGACCATTCATTTCTTGAACTTATTAAAAATGGGGTCTTTATAGTCCTCAAAATTTAAAAATGTCCCATTTATGGAAAACTTTGAAGTAATATAGTTTCATATGAGGAGTGCATATAGTATGGGATGTCCCATATAAGAACTGACCATTTATTTCGTGTACTTATTAGAAATTAAGTCTTTATAGCTCTCTAAAATGTATTAATGTCCCATATCTCAAAAATGCTGCAGTAAAATGGTTTCATATGAGGTGTGCATATAGTATGGGACGTCCTATATAAGAACTGACCATTCATTTCTTGTACTTATTAGAAATGGGGTCTTTATACCCCTTTAAATCGAATAATGTCCCATATCTCAAAAATGCTGAAGTAAAATGGTTTCATATGAGGTGTGCATATAGTATGAGACGTCCCATATAAGAACTGACCATTCATTTTGTGTACTTATTAGAAATGGGGTCTTTATACCCCTCTAAATCGAATAATGTCCCATATCTCAAAAATGCTGCAGTAAAATAGTTTCATATGAGGTGTGCATATGGTATGGGACGTCCTATATAAGAACTGACCATTCATTTCTTGTACTTATCAGAAATGGTGTCTTTATACCCCTCTAAATCGAATAATGTCCCATATCTCAAAAATGGTGCAGTAAAATGGTTTCATATGAGGTGTGCATATAGTATGGGACGTCCTATATAAGAACTGACCATTCATTTTGTGTACTTATTAGAAATGGTGTCTTTATACCCCTCTAAATCGAATAATGTCCCATATCTCAAAAATGCTGCAGTAAAATAGTTTCATATGAGGTGTGCATATGGTATGGGACGTCCTATATAAGAACTGACCATTCATTTCTTGTACTTATTAGAAATGGTGTCTTTATACCCCTCTAAATCGAATAATGTCCCATATCTCAAAAATGCTGCAGTAAAATGATTTCATATGAGGTGTGCATATAGTATGGGACGTCCCATATAAGAACTGACCATTCCTTTCTTGTACTTATCAGAAATGGTGTCTTTATAGTCCTCTAAATCGAATAATGCCCCATATCTTGAAAACGCTGCAGTAAAATGATTTAATATGAGGTGTGCATATAGTATGGGACGTCCCATATAAGAACTGACCATTCATTTCGTGTACTTATTAGAAATGGGGTCTTAATACCCCTCTAAATCGAATAATGTCCCATATCTCAAAAATGCTGCAGTAAAATGGTTTCATATGAGGTGTGCATATAGTGTGGGATGTCCTCTATAAGAACTGACCATTCATTTCTTGTACTTATTAGAAATGGTGTCTTTATACACCTCTAAATCGAATAATGTCCCATATCTTGAAAAAGCTGCAGTAAAATGGTTTCATATGAGGTGTGCATATAGTATGGGACGTCCTCTATCAGAACTGACCATTCATTTCTTCTACTTATTAGAAATGGGGTCTTAATACCCCTCTAAATTGATTAATGTCCCATATCTCTTTTTCTATGAATCTTGCAATGATTTGAAAGGTAGACAAATATAGTAATACAGAACCGTCAAAGACACCAATAAATAACACAAATATTAAAGCAGATGTACAAAAAGAAAATCACGAAAAATGTCATTTTTATCTCAGTTCTGGGCGTCTAGAAGAAAAGCGCTTTAAAAGCGCGTCCCCTTTGTGTTATTCCTGTGATTACCGTAATCATTGTAATACACGCGCACCTTAATTTCAATCGTGGCTGGCTTGACCGTGTTTTTCTGAACTGCGGCTGGCTTGACCGCGGTGATCAAAGCGTCTCAGTCAATTCCCTAGGTAGTGAATCACTAGATCGTGCACAAGTTTGTGCACTGGGAAAGACCGTGGCTCAGTAAACACTAGAACAATTGATCAATCAATTTGTAAAATGTCACCACTCCTATGGACCGTTATATTTTGATATTATTTTTATGCTATTTGAGGTAGCCCTATAATATGAAATGTACATGTTCTATTACAAATCCAGTCAGCATAAATGCTCCATGTGGTGCAATGGATTGTGGAATGGATTTGTGCCAAAAAAAGGTTGCAACTTCTGTTTCAGAAATATAAAGTAAATGTAAAGTAAAGGGAGGCTGCTAAAGGCAATTCAGCATGGTAAACATGAATTCAAAGCTCCAGCAAGCCAACAGGTAAATCTTTATATAGACAATTTAGCACAATTAAATTTTTGCAATTAAGCATATTTCCCATTATGATCACTTATTTTAGTTACTAGTAATCTAACACATTTATAATATTTAGATTAAAACCCTTTTAATAGGCCTATAGTAGTTAAAAAGGCAATATAAATGTTCTAAATTAGCTGTTTACTGGTATATAATAAAGATTTATGCTGTATAATGTTAAATTAAATATCTAATATTTATACTTCCATTGAAGATAAGGCAAAAGCAGGCTCAGAGAGTGAGGGAGAGCCCACTCTATCAAAACATCTACAATAAGCCATTGTACGCTTTCACAAGCGTCAGCAACTGCACGCGATCACATGGTGTTTTAATGACAGCTCAGGTCATGTGACCTTGGCAAAATAAATAGTGGCTCAGAATCAATCTGAGAGTCAGACTGGCTGATAACATTTATACTTCATGCAGACTTCAATCATCAACACTGCAGCGATGCCTGAATGGAGCCCGGTGAAGCCTGTCACTCCAGAGGTGAAGCGCATATGCTCAGAGGTATGAAACACAAAATTACTCATTGGGAAAAGTGGTGGCTGTTGGGTTTTAAAATAGAGGAGACACACTGATTGGTCTGGGGATCCTTGCCGATTAATATTATTAACATATTTGCTTAACCATTATATAAAATGGCGTTTTGGTTGCTTTTAGTCAGAAAACGTAAAGAAAAGGATTCATACAGCAAGATAATATAATTTCACTTTTACCTGGCCTAAGCAAATCTATCACGTCTTAAAAGTCTGTGTTAAAAGAGAGCTGTCTGTTGTGCCATTTATTTACAGTTTTTTCAACTGCTAACAAGCGTTTACCGATACTTAAAGTACTTTTTCTAAACTCAACACAGAAACACACCTTCATCCCACAATTAGCCAATTAGTAAATTTTCTGGCCAAAACCACATTTTGTTAAATAAATACAAACTCTACATTTCAAAATTCTGAATACCCTTTTCTACATATACTAACTCTATCAAAAAACACCAAGCCCGATTCAAAGTCAAGTCATTCGGTCAAAACTTTGACACTGGTTTTCTATCCAATAGGAACATACAGTCAATCATAGTGCATATACTGTCAAAATGCTAACAATTAATGGAATTACAAAAACTGCATTATTTGTCATGTCTCAGTTCTACCTGCATATAATAGCAATTATTTGTAATTTTAGAAATTATATTAGTAATTTTTGTAATTTAGCCTTCAGTTTACCTTCATCTGAAAACCATTTTACATGTTTTAAATTGTGTTTTTACATTTTTACATTGTGTTTATTCTTGTGCTGAAATGAGCTGAAATGTGGTACTTTGTTCACTAAAATAATTTCAATCTTACTATATCCAAAAACTTGCTGACTTTGCTGTTATTTAATAGATTAAATTTAAAATTAACTTTTTACTCCTTGTGCTTTTATTTAGGCTTCAAAATTTGTCAAAGTTATATTATTTTGTGAAGATTATCTTGATGGACAAAACATGTAAGTTTCATAAACTATGATTGAACACAGAGCTTATTTTTTGCGATTATCCAAAAGCTTATGGAAAAATCCTATTAGCTTTTTGTGGAGGGAACCAGTTTCATGCTAACAGCCAAAACGCAAACAAAGTGACGTCATAGTTCCCATACTCTATTCTCTGGCTAGCCTTGCAAGGCTTATTTTCTCAATTCTCCTCAGTGCTAAAAGTGAACGCTTGATGCTGATTTGTTTTTTTTACCAATGGCGGCACGAGAACTCAGCGCTCCCCCGGCCTCCCCCTCCACTTCTCTATCACTTAGCGGTTGTAACGTTAATTACATCAGCAGATTCCGCACATTCACGTTTTGCAATAGAAATGCAGTTATTTCCAAATTGAGTAGCATGTTATGATATTACAGCTCTGAAATTACAAACAAATACACATTTTGAGACATGAACTGAAATTAATTGTGAATTTTATTAACATTAAATTGTCCTCCTCCTATTTTTACCTCAAACTTTTGGGGAGCCTGTCCCTCCTTTACCTCCCCCAATGAGCCGCCACTGATTGTGAAAATATTGTTTTTGTTCTAACTTAATGTATTTTGGTGCTCTGAATGAGCTGGGAAAATATTTGTTGTTATTTTTGAATATATCCCTCTGTTTTGATTTTCAGAATAAAGTCCAAATAGTTTTTAATGCAATAATATATTACCATAAATGTAATTTAATTTATAACTCCAGAGATTAGTGAATTTATTCTTTTGTTTATTCAGGTGAAGTCACAAGTGGAGAACATGGCTAAAGTCAATTTTGAGGTTTACATTCCTGTAGACTTTATATGTACAGATGAGGAGGAAACAAACTACATGTATGTGGTAAAGGTAATTGTGTATTTTTAAGGATTTTAAGCTTGTGAATTATTTCAAGACATTTTGATTTAATAATGTGTCAAGTGATTTGCCTTTTGACTGTGATGAAGCACAAATAAATGTATAAAATGTATCTGCATTTGATTCCCTGCAAGATAAAACATTTTGTTGCAACTGTAGTATCGCTGGGAAAATCTAGTCCAAATCTAGTCTGAAGCAGTCACTATCTCTAATATTTGAATGAGGTGAAGAGATCAATTTCATCACTTGCTGCTTTAGTGCATCACATCTGGTTTGGGCAAGATGATATTGTATAGTGTTTTTTCTGTATTAACTGTTTTTATCTTTCTTTCAGGTGGACGTTGGAGGAGACCAATGTGTTCATGCAAAGATATACCAAGCTGGTGGAGGTGAACTGAGTGTGGGAAAAACCCTCTACCCAAAAGCCCACAACGATCCTCTAAAAGCCTTCTGAACACTTATAACCACATACAGAAATAGTCTGTCTTATCAAATATCACACTGTACAGGAAAGACATACTGTATAGAGGAATTATTATAAACTATTCCATACATCAGTATTAAAGTATTGGTGCATAAAAGGTTTCTTAATAACAACCTGTGTGTGTGTTGCTTCAAAAGAGCAACAATACATTTGTGTTGCTTTGTTTTTCTTTTGTACTCATTAAACCATTAATGCATTCATCCGTTTGTAATCCTTTAATCATTTATAATAATCATTAAAATCACCATTTATATATTCATTTCATTCATTTATGGATACATCATCTGTTATATTATTACATTTTTTCATTTACTACACTGTAAAAAAACACTGTAAAGAAATACTGTAGAATTTACAGGATTTTACTGGCAAAAAAGTTACCAAGAAATCCTGTAAAAATTATGTTAATTGCTGTAAAATTAATTACAGTATGATACTGCAAAGCAAATTACACTTAATTTTTTTATGTGAAACAGTAATTTATAGTATTTTTTACAGTAAAATTGAATTAAATTTGAATTAAATTTGTAGTTTATTTTACAGCAATATTTAGTAATTTCACTAAAGTACAGTATTTACCTGGCAACAAGTTGCCAATAAAATCCTGTAAATATATTTTACAGATTTTTTTGTAATTTCACTAAACTACAGTATTTATCTGGTAACTAAAGTTGCCAATACAATCTTATAAATACCCCTAAATCCAAGATGATGTTGGAATCATTTAACAATGAAAATGCTGTAAATAATATTTTTAACAGTAAACTGAAGGGGTGGAACGGTTCGCGATAAAAAAACAAAAAAGGTACGGTTCTTCTCACATGCTTCGGCACACGCGCTAGGACAGCAGTTCAACTTAAATCTACAAAATGGTTTGTTATAAATAATACGTAACAAAAACAGGGTTCGGCTACTGTATCCTTCTGTTGATGGATGACGCATTCTGGTTTCCCAGTACATTACAACAACGGAAAACAAAAAAGTGGACAAACCATTCACTTTATTAAGCTCTCTCTGAATTATTGTGTTTGAATGGACAAATTCACACAAGAATTATGTCAAAATGCCCGTCTTGGTAAGTGTCATAGCAGACATGGCTGGCTGAACTGGATTAGTGCATTCTCTTAAAGTGACAGCACTTTCTTAATATTAATCAAACAGCAACAACAAAGAAATCACTCACTGCTCTTGATTGGATCGCATTTGTAACTTTATTAAAGATTCATCTTTCATTTATAAAGTCAAATATACAATGCTGTTTTACATTTGATTACTTCATTTAATTTCTGTACCTAAGAACTAATGCTAAAGACCTATGTAATAAATCTATTATTTCAGCTTTGGTGAATCATTTATTAAAGATTCAATGTTGCTTTGATTAAAGTGATATTAATCTTTAACTTGATGATTAATTAATTTAACTTAATGATTTATACTTTATTAACGACTCGTTCAGCAACTATTAACATCAGTATATCTTTAACAATTTAGTTTATCTTGCTTCGTGGCCAACGATAAAAATAAACAAAATTAGTACTTTATGCAATTTGAGCTAGGTAACGGAATCTATGACAAATAGTTTAAACCTGAAAATCACACAGCCCAAGACATCATTCTTTATAAATGAAACAAGGTTCATTTGCTAACGGTTATTCTACGATACATGGACTAAACTTAATAAAACACTTAAACATACACACACACATTCAGAGTTTCAAGCAGAGACTTTGCTATCTTTTCTGCGTACAGATCAATTCATCAGTTCAGTAAGAATAGAGATTTGTTCGGTCTACTTGCTTTAAGTTGAGATGGACAGCTGGTGTTTCCTTCCCGAACGCTCAAGGCTGGATGATTGGTTCCTAGGGGCACAAGCCGATCGTCAGCAACCGCCTCTGGTTCCATTCTTCTCGGAGGTGCATGAGGAGGTGACTAGGTCTTGGAAGGCACCTTTTTCTGCCCGAAACAGGCCTAGTAAACATTTATTTAAAAGGTGTAAATGTTTTATTTAAAATGTATATATTTATACACAAATGTACAAAATATATAAAACAGCGAATAAGCTTTGTATGAGGGAAATTTAAGTAACTGGAATGTGGTCTTTCCACCTCCTTTAATCCATAAAACACTTAATATCAAAAGTTGAGTGACTATGATATATTTTAGCAAATTTTGGCATGTTTTATGATATTTTTGAGTTTCTGTTATGTGAAAATATTTGAAGAGATTACGCTTTTTTCTCTTTTATAAGTCATTATGCTTAATACGACTAGTGTTAACTGAAATCTATGAAATGTGTATTTTAATGTAAACCACAGTAAAGCGTTCATTTGAAGTTAACATGGGCGTGTTGAATGTGTTTTTGTGTGTGTATATTTCTGCAATTGTCCCGCAAAGTAAAAAGACGACATTAAACATGATTAACAACAAGCCACGGTATAATATCGCTCTTTTAAAATGGGGGATATTAACATTACAGTGTTTCTGTTGTTGTGAATGGTGCTTTGGAAGAGAAGTTCGTGGTTCGTTTCACAAGGCCGATCAAAGCGTCTCAGTCAGTTCCCTAGGTAGTGAATCACTAGATCGTGTGCACTGGGAAAGACCATGGCTCAGTAAACACTGGAACAACTGATCAATCAATTTGTAAAATGTCACCACTCCTAAGGACCGTTATATTTTGATATTATTTTTATGCTATTTGAGGTAGCCCTATAATATGAAATATACATGTTCCCTATCTGTCGGTCACTACGAGTTATGTCGTGACGACATAGGGGATTTACCTGGAAGCCCCGAACATCTCTGACTAAAGAGAAAACGCCAATGAAATTGGCTAGTGGATTTTGCATACCTGAGCCACTCCCCGTGCATACGGGTATAAAAGGGCGACAGGTGCATCCACTCATTAGATTTTTGCTTCGGAGCCGAGTGGATGAGAAGAGTGCTGATCTCCACAAAGCCGTTCATCTTTATTTTGTTCCCGGTTGGCGTAATGGTGCGATCAGCGGAGTCCCTCTCATCAGCGATTCCACTGGGCACTTCAACTGAGAAAGCAAATTCTAAAAGAGCAAATCACGGACGATCTCGTCTTTTTCAAGATGCCGTTTCGTCCGAGTCCTTCTGGTTGCGGTTGTTTCCTATCTGCGGATGACGGACATGATCGTTGTCTTCAGTGTCTGGGCCTCCGACACGCTGAAGCTGCGTTCGTGGATGACTCATGCGACTGTTGTGGGCGTAGGAGCATGATTTCGCTGCGATCTCGCCTTTCCTTTATGAAAGGATTGGCACCCTCTGCCGCCACCCATGCTGATCTCTCTGGCTCGAGCAGAGGATCGCCGGCTGACGCTCTGGGAGATCTGAGGGTTACTGTAAGAGCCTCTCCGCCGGTTACATCCCCACGGACCTCTTACTCCTCATGCAGCGAACATCCCGTCCGGTTCCCAGGTAGCATTTCATTCGGTGCGCCATCTGTGGATAGGATGTTGATTGCAGCATCGGGGGATGGGTTCACGTCCTCCGAGGATGAAGGTGCGGTGGGGCTGCCCCCCTCGGGTGTTGTCACCACCGCCGCACCGGACCCGGAGCTGACGGCCATGCTTGCCCGGGCAGCCGTGAGTATCGGGCTGGAGGTCAACAGACCGCCCAACGAACCCTCGCGGCTAGACGATTGGTTTCTCGGAGCGGGGCGCGGCTCACAACCGCGCTCTACTCTACGAGCGATGAAAGTCACGGCACGGTCCCTCGGGAAGGCGATGTCCACCATGGTGGTCCAGGAGCGCCATCTCTGGCTCAACCTGGCAGAGATGAAGGACGTCGACAAGGCACGCTTTCTCGACGCTCCCTATCTCCCAGGCAGGGCTGTTCGGCGACATCGTCGAGGGCTTTGCCCAGCAGTTCTCAGTGGTACAGCAGCAGACCGAGGCGATCCAGCACATCCTGCCCCGGCGTGATGCACCATCCACCGCTGCCCCCGGGGCCAGGCCTCAATCTGCCCATCGCTGTGGGCGCCCTCCTGCGTCCTCCAGAGCTGCTCCGCCCCAGGCCGAATCGACACATAGGCCGGTGCGTCGAGCCTCTCGCAGGAGAGCGGCGCCCCCCGCGTCCCAGCCAGGCCCCAAGTCGTCCAGGAAGTCGACGAAGCGGCCCTGACGCGGGCAACCCGGAGATGTTGGAGTTTGCTCTTTCTCAGGAGACGGCGAGAACAGCGCCGCTCCTTCCCCCGGTGGAGGGCCGGGAGGAGAATCTTCTGTTTCGTTTGTTTCTGTTCCGCCGCTGGTCCAAGGGCCAGCGGTACCCACCTTCTCAAAGAAAGAGCAATTTCCTTTTCCTCCGGGTTCTCAGGTCCATGGGACGACAGTGTGCTACGCCCTGCCTCCTCACTCTCGCCCACGACCCATTTTGCCAGTTGCCAAGAGAGTACGATTCAGGGACGACATTCCTCCCCACGCACCTCTGGCCAGTCCCGTTCGGGACCCAGGGAGTTCGGTGAGGATGCCTCAGAACGCACCGCCTTCTGTACCATCCACCCCTACTCCCTTTCGCTGCACCACCACAGGTATGTCGATTGTGCCGTTGGAGCCGCTTGCACAGCGTCTGGAGGCGTGGCTCACGCTGCCCAGCCTGTCTCGCTGGCTCACGCGCACAATTCGACTCGGCTACGCGATTCAGTTCGCCAGGCGACCTCCCAAGATCAACGGCATTCTCGAGACGTCGGTGGCAGTCCGGAACGCCCCTGTCTTGCGCAAGGAGATTGCTGTCCTCCTGGCAAAGGATGCAATCGAGCCGGTCTCTCCAGCCGAGATGAGGCAGGGGTTTTACAGCCCTTACTTCATCGTACCCAAGAAAGGTGGTGGCCTTCGGCCAATCCTGGATCTGCGAGTCTTGAACCGGCCTTTGCACAAGCTCCCGTTCAAGATGCTGACGCACAGGCGCATGATCAAATGCATTCAGCCCCAGGATTGGTTTGCAGCGATCGACCTGAAGGACGCTTACTTTCATGTTTCAATCCGTCCACAGACCGTTTCTACGGTTTGCGTTCGAAGGTCGGGCATGGCAGTACAGGGTCCTCCCCTTCGGGCTCTCCCTGTCTCCCCGTGTGTTCACGAAGGTTGTAGAGGGCGCCCTTACCCCGTTACGGGAAGAGGGCGTCAGGATCCTCAACTACCTCGACGATTGGCTTATCCTAGCCCAATCCAGAGAGCAGTTGGGCGATCACAGGGACTTGGTGCTCCGGCACCTCAGCCAGTTGGGGCTTCGGGTCAACTGGGAAAAGAGCAAGCTCTCCCCTGTGCAGAGAATCTCTTTTCTCGGTGTGGAGTTAGTTGTGCCTGGTTGCTCCCAAGGTTTTCTACTCAGTTTCTTTTATGTAGAAGTTCTCATTTTTATGTAGTTCACTGAGTGTGTAGTTCCCCAGCAATTTTTTATGATGCCCAAATAATAAATATTAGTTGAGGTAACCTATAAACACATGGAGTAAACGGTTCAATTTTAATTGACATAACTTGCTGTAGTCTTTTAAATGTTTGACCAATTAAAACATTTTAATTGAAAGTAATATAAAACTAGTTCACTAAAGGTTGAGCCAACTAAAAAAATAACATTTCAAATAACACTTTGAAGTCAGAAATTGACTGAATGTAAAATTTCTGTGGAACTAGTTACTGAATAATAATTAGTTGAAGCCTCTTGAAAAAATTTTTACAATGTGGGGTTGTGCAGATAGACGACGCGACAGTATAGTGTATTGAAGATAGTCAGAGATATCACTGAGGGCTTATGCCTTTGTCAATAGTCAAGGTGATATTACAGGAGCTGCCACACATCTTTAACATGTTAGCACAGTTTTCTGTGAGTGTATGCGCAGCACCTCTGACAGAACATCACTAACCTCTACATATTCCTAATAAATTACATTATGTTTGTCTAAGGGAGTCATTAATTTAAGCTGACTAAGTCAAACTTCAGCAATGCCATTGTCACATGGTCTGCCTGTGTCATTTATTTCTGATCCAATCTATTTAAATCCAATCCGGTCCACGCTATTTAAAGGAATGAAGACAGAGAACACAGGAAAACGTGTTTCAATGTGCAGTTTTGATTTTGAGATCAGTTTCACAGTTTGCACTGTATTATTCTTATAGTTTAGATGGTAAAAGGGAGAGTACTTTCAAAGTGCTGCCCACTCTGCTTCCCCAATCAATATACAAGAACGGAGGAAAGGTCTTCAGACCCACAACCACAGAATCCTAGAAGTCATTCATTTGACGTAAGTTGTATATTTTTATTACTTTTTCTACTCTATACACAGTACTGTGGAAAAGTTGTAGGCCACTGGTATTTTCACCAGTTAAAAAAAATGGTTTTAAGTCAGTTATTTCTATCTTTTGCTGTAGTGTGTCAGTAGGAAATATAAAGTAAATGTAAAGTAAAGGGAGGCTGCTAAAGGCAATTCAGCATGGTAAACATGAATTCAAAGCTCCAACAAGCCAACAGGTAAATCATTATATAGACAATTTAGCACAATTTAATTTTGGCAATTAAGTATATTTCCCATTACGATAACTTATCTTAGTTATTAGTAATCTAACACATTTATAATATTTAGATTAAACCCCTTTTAATAGGCCTATAGTAGTTAAAAAGGCAATATACATGTTCTAAATTAGCTGTTTATTGGTATATAATATAGATTTATGCTTTATAATGTTAAATTAAATATCTAATATTTATACTTCCATTGAAGATAAGGCAAAAGCAGGCTCAGAGAGTGAGGGAGAGCCCACTCTATCAAAACATCTACAATAAGCCATTGTACGCTTTCACAAGCATCAGCAACTGCACGCATTCACATGGTGTTTTAATGACAGCTCAGGTCATGTGACCTTGGCAACATAAATAGTGGCTCAGAATCAATCTGAGAGTCAGACTGCCTGATAACATTTATACTTCATCCAGACTTCAATCATCAGCACTGCAGCGATGCCTGACTGGAGCCCGGTGAAGCCTGTCACTCCAGAGGTGAAGCACATATGCTCAGAGGTATGAAACACAAAATTACTCATTGGGAAAAGTGGTGGCTGTTGGGTTTTAAAATAGAGGAGACACACTGATTGGTCTGGGGATCCTTGCCTATTAATATTATTAACATATTTGCTTAAACATTATATAAAATGGCGTTTTGGTTGCTTTTAGTCAGAAAACGTAAAGAAAAGGATTCATACAGCAAGATAATATAATTTCACTTTTACCTGACCTAAGCAAATCTATCACGTCTTAAAAGTCTGTGTAAAAAAAGAGCTGCCTGTTGTGCCATTTATTTACAGTTTTTTCAATTGCTAACAAGCGTTTACCGATACTTAAAGTACTTTTTCTAAACTCAACACAGCAACACACCTACATCTCACAATTACTCAATAAGTTAATTTTATGGCCAAAACCACATTTTGTTAAATAAATACAAACTCTACATTTCAAAATTCTGAATACCCTTTTCTACATATACTAACTCTATCAAAAAACACCAAGCCCGATTCAAAGTCAAGTCATTCGGTCAAAACATTGGCACTGGTTTTCTATCCAATAGGAACATACAGTCAATCATAGTGCATACACTGTCAAAATGCTAACAATTAATGGAATTACAAAAACTGCATTATTTGTCATGTCTCAGTTCTACCTGCATATAATAGCAATTATTTGTAATTTTAGAAATTATATTAGTAATTTTTGTAATTTAGCCTTCAGTTTACCTTCATCTGAAAACCATTTTACATGTTTTAAATTGTGTTTTTACATTTTTACATTGTGTTTATTCTTGTGCTGAAATGAGCTGAAATGTGGTACTTTGTTCACTAAAATAATTTCAATCTTACTATATCCAAAAACTTGCTGACTTTGCTGTTATTTAATAGATTAAATTTAAAATTAACTTTTTACTCCTTGTGCTTTTATTTAGGCTTCAAAATTTGTCAAAGTTATATTATTTTGTGAAGATTATCTTGATGGACAAAACATGTAAGTTTCATAAACTATGATTGAACACAGAGCTTATTTTTTGCGATTATCCAAAAGCTTATGGAAAAATCCTATTTGCTTTTTGTGGAGGGAACCAGTTTCATGCTAACAGCCAAAACGCAAACAAAGTGACGTCATAGTTCCCATACTCTATTCTCTGGCTAGCCTTGCAAGGCTTATTTTCTCAATTCTCCTCAGTGCTAAAAGTGAACGCTTGATGCTGATTTGTTTTTTTTACCAATGGCGGCACGAGAACTCAGCGCTCCCCCGGCCTCCCCCTCCACTTCTCTATCACTTAGCGGTTGTAACGTTAATTACATCAGCAGATTCCGCACATTCACATTTTGCAATAGAAATGCAGTTATTTCCAAATTGAGTAGCATGTTATGATATTACAGCTCTGAAATTACAAACAAATACACATTTTGAGACATGAACTGAAATTAATTGTGAATTTTATTAACATTAAATTGTCCTCCTCCTATTTTTACCTCAAACTTTTGGGGAGGCTGTCCCTCCTTTACCTCCTCCAATGAGCCGCCACTGATTGTGAAAATATTGTTTTTGTTCTAACTTAATGTATTTTGGTGCTCTGTATGAGCTGGGAAAATATTTGTTGTTATTTTTGAATATATCCCTCTGTTTTGATTTTCAGAATAAAGTCCAAATAGTTTTTAATGCAATAATATATTACCATAAATTTAATTTAATTTATAACTCCAGAGATTAGTGAATTTATTCTTTTGTTTATTCAGGTGAAGTCACAAGTGGAGAACATGGCTGAAGTCAATTTTGAGGTTTACATTCCTGTAGACTTTATATGTACAGATGAGGAGGAAACAAACTACGTGTATGTGGTAAAGGTAATTGTGTATTTTTAAGGATTTTAAGCTTGTGAATTATTTCAAGACATTTTGATTTAATAATGTGTCAAGTGATTTGCCTTTTGACTGTGATGAAGCACAAATCAATGTATAAAATGTATCTGCATTTGATTCCCTGCAAGATAAAACATTTTGTTGCAACTGTAGTATCGCTGGGAAAATCTAGTCCAAATCTAGTCTGAAGCAGTCACTATCTCTAATATTTGAATGAGGTGAAGAGATCAATTTCATCACTTGCTGCTTTAGTGCATCACATCTGGTTTGGGCAAGATGATATTGTATAGTGTTTTTTCTGTATTAACTGTTTTTATCTTTCTTTCAGGTGGACGTTGGAGGAGACCAATGTGTTCATGCAAAGATATACCAAACTGGTGGAGGTGAACTGAGTGTGGGAAAAACCCTCTACCCAAAAGCCCACAACGATCCTCTAAAAGCCTTCTGAACACTTATAACCACATACAGAAATAGTCTGTCTTATCAAATATCACACTGTACAGGAAAGACATACTGTATAGAGGGATTATTATAAACTATTCCATACATCAGTATTAAAGTATTGGTGCATAAAAGGTTTCTTAATAACAACCTGTGTGTGTGTTGCTTCAAAAGAGCAACAATGCATTTGTGTTGCTTTGTTTTTCTTTTGTACTCATTAAACCATTAATGCATTCATCCGTTTGTAATCATTTAATAATTTATAATAATCATTAAAATCACCATTTATATATTCATTTCATTCATTTATGGATACATCATTTGTTATATTATTACATTTTTTTCATTTACTACACTGTAAAAAAACACTGTAAAGAAATACTGTAGAATTTACAGGATTTTACTGGCAAAAAAGTTACCAAAAAATCCTGTAAAAATTATGTTAATTGCTGTAAAATTAATTACAGTATGATACTGCAAAGCAAATTACAGTTAATTTTTTTATGTGAAACAGTAATTTATAGTATTTTTTACATTAACATTGAATTAAATTTGTAGTTTATTTTACAGCAATATTTAGTAATTTCACTAAAGTACAGTATTTACCTGGCAACAAGTTGCCAATAAAATCCTGTAAATATATTTTACAGATTCTTTTGCAATTTCACTAAACTACAGTATTTATCTGGTAACTAAAGTTGCCAATACAATCTTGTAAATACCCCTAAATCCAAGATGATGTTGTAATCATTTAACAATGAAAATGCTGTAAAGAATAATTTTAACAGTAAACTGAAGGGGTGGAACGGTTCGCGATAAAAAAACAAAAAAGGTACGGTTCTTCTCATATGCTTCGGCACACGCTAGGACCGCAGTTCAACTTAAATCTGCAAAATCTGCAAAATGGTTTGTTATAAATAATAAGTAACAAAAACAGGGTTCGCAGCAACAACAAAGAAATCACTCACTGCTCTTGATTGGATCGCTTTTGTAACTTTATTAAAGAGTAATCTTTCATTTATAAAGTCAAATATACAATGCTGTTTTACATTTGATTACTTTATTTAATTTCTGTACCTAAGAACTGATGCTAAAGACCTATGTAATAAATCTAGAAGCTATTATTTCAGCTTTGGGGAATCATTTATTAAAGATTCAATGTTGCTTTGATTAAAGTGATATTAATCTTTAATTTATGATTTATACTTTATTAATGACTCGTCCAGCGACTATTAACATCAGTATATCTTTAACAATTTTGTTTATCTTGCTTTGTGGCCAACGATAAAAATACACAAAATTAGTACTTTATGCAATTTGAGCTAGGTAACGGAATCTATGGCAAATAGTTTAAACCTGAAAATCACACAGCCCAAGACATCATTCTTTATAAATGAAACAAGGTTTATTCGCTAACGGTTATTCTACGATACATGGACTAAACGTAATAAAACACTTAAACATACACACACACACACATTCAGAGTTTCAAGCAGAGACTTTGCTATCTTTTCTGCGTACAGATCAATTCATCAGTTCAGTAAGAATAGAGATTTGTTCGGTCTACTTGCTTTAAGTTGAGATGAACAGCTGGTGTTTCCTTCCCGAACGCTCAAGGCTGGATGATTGGTTCCTAGGGGCACAAGCCGATCGTCGGCAACCGCCTCCGGTTCCATTCTTCCCGGAGGTGCATGAGGAGGTGACTAGGTCTTGGAAGGCACCTTTTTCTGCCCGAAACAGGCCTAGTAAACATTTATTTAAAAGGTGTAAATGTTTTATTTAAAATGTATATATTTATACACAAATGTACAAAATATATAAAACAGCGAATAAGCTTTGTATGAGGGAAATTTAAGTGACTGGAATGTGGTCTTTCCACCTCCTTTAATCCATAAAACACTTAATATCAAAAGTTGAGTGACTATGATATATTTTAGCAAATTTTGGCATGTTTTATGATATTTTTGAGTTTCTGTTACGTGAAAATATATGAAGAGATTGCGCTTTTTTTCTCTTTTATAAGTCATTATGCTTAATACGACTAGCGTTAACTGAAATCTATGAAATGTGTATTTTAATGTAAACCACAGTAAAGCATTCATTTGAAGTTAACATGGGCGTGTTGAATGTGTTTTTGTGTGTGTGTATATTTCTACAAGTGTCCCGCGAAGTAAAAAGACGACATTAAACATGACTAACAACAAGCCACGGTATAATGTCGCTCTTTTCAAATGGGGCATATTCACATTACAGTGTTTCTGTTTTTGTGAATGGTGCTTCGGAAGAGAAGTTCGTGGTTCGTTTCACAAGGCCGATCAAAGACCGCGGTCAAGCCAGCCGCAGTTCAGAAAAACACGGTCAAGCCAGCCGCGATTGAAATTAAGGTGCGCGTGTATTACAATGATTACGGTAATCAAAGGAACAACACAAAGGGGACGCGCTTTTAGACATTCTAACTTTTCTCGCTTTTCTTCTAGACGCCCAGAACTGAGATATAATGACATTTTTCATGATTTTTTTTTGTACATCTGCTTTAATAGCAGATGTACAAAATAGCATATGTGTTATTTATTGGTGTCTTTGACGGTTCTGTATTACTATATTTTTCTACCTTTCAAATCATTGCAAGATTCATAGAAAAAGAGATATGGGACATTAATCAATTTAGAGGGCTATAAAAAAACTCTTTTCTAATAAGTACTAGAAATGAATGGTCAGTTCTTATAGAGGACGTCCCATACTATATGCACATCTCACATGAAATCAATTTACTGCAGCGTTTTCAAGATATAGGACATTATTCGAATTAGAGGGGTATAATGACACCATTTCTAATAAGTACAAGAAATGAGTGGTCAGTTCTTATAGAGGACATCCCATACTATATGCACACCTCATATGAAACCATTTTACTATAGCATTTTTGAGATATGGGACATTAATACATTTTAGAGAGCTATAAAGACCTAATTTCGAATAAGTACCCGAAATGAATGGTCAGTTCTTATATGGGACGTCCCATACTATATGCACACCTCATATGAAACCATTTTACTGCAGCGTTTTTGAGATATGGGACATTATTCGATTTAGAGGGGTATAAAGACACCATTTCTAATAAGTACAAGAAATGAATGGTCAGTTCTTATATGGGACGTCCCATACTATATGCACACCTCATATGAAACCATTTTACTGCAGCATTTTTGAGATATGGGACATTATTTGATTTAGAGGGGTATAAAGACCCCATTTCTAATAAGTACAAGAAATGAGTGGTCAGTTCTTATAGAGGACATCCCATACTATATGCACACCTCATATGAAACCATTTTACTGCAGCGTTTTCAAGATATGGGACATTATTCGATTTAGAGGACTATAAAGACACCATTTCTAATAAGTACAAGAAATGAATTGTCAGTTCTTATATGGGACGTCCCATACTATATGCACACCTCATATGAAACCATTTTACCGCAGCGTTTTTGAGATATGGGACATTATTCGATTTAGAGGGGTATAAAGACACCATTTCTAATAAGTACAAGAAATGAATGGTCAGCTCTTATAGAGGACATTCCATTCTATATGCACACCTCATATGAAACCATTTTACTGCAGCATTTTTGAGATATGGGACATTATTCAATTTAGAGGGGCATAAAGACCCCATTTCTAATAAGTACACAAAATGAATGGTCAGTTCTTATATGGGACGTCCCATACTATATGCACACCTCATATGAAACAGTTTTACTGCAGCCTTTTCAAGATATGGGACATTATTCGATTTAGAGGACTATAAAGACACCATTTCTAATAAGTACAAGAAATGAATTGTCAGTTCTTATATGGGACGTCCCATACTATCTGCACACCTCATATGAAACCATTTTACTGCAGCGTTTTTGAGATATGGAACATTATTCGATTTAGAGGGGTATAAAGACACCATTTCTAATAAGTACAAGAAATGAATGGTCAGTTCTTATATGGGACGTCTCATACTATATGCACACCTCATATGAAACCATTTTACTTCAGCATTTTTGAGATATGGGACATTATTCGATTTAGAGGAATACAAAGACACCATTTCTAATAAGTACAAGAAATGAATTGTCAGTTCTTATATGGGACGTCCCATACTATATGCACACCTCATATGAAATCATTTTACTGCAGCGTTTTCAAGATATGGAACATTATTTGATTTAGAGGGGTATAAAGACACCATTTCTAGTAAGTACAAGAAATCATTTGTCAGTTCTTATACAGGACATCCCATACTATATGCACACCTCATATGAAACCATTTTACTGCATCGTTTTCAAGATATGGGACATTAATACACTTTAGAGAGCTATAAAGACCCCATTTCTAATAAGTACACAAAATGAATAGTCAGTTCTTATATGGGACGTCCCATATTATATGCACACCTCATATGAAACCATTTTACTGCAGTGTTTTTGAGATATGGGACATTATTCGATTTAGAGGACTATAAAGACACCATTTCTAATAAGTACAAAAAATGAATTGTCAGGTCTTATATGGGACGTCCCATACTATATGCACACCTCATATGAAACCATTTTACTGCAGCGTTTTCAAGATATGAGACATTAATACACTTTAGAGAGCTATAAAGACCCCATTTCTAATAAGTACACAAAATGAATAGTCAGTTCTTATATGGGACGTCCCATATTATATGCACACCTCATATGAAACAATTTTACTGCAGCGTTTTTGAGATATGGGACATTATTCGATTTAGAGGACTATAAAGACACCATTTCTAATAAGTACAAAAAATGAATTGTCAGTTCTTATATGGGACGTCCCATACTATATGCACACCTCATATGAAACCATTTTACTGCAGCGTTTTTGAGATATGGGACATTATTAGATTTAGAGGGGTATAAAGACACCATTTCTAATAAGTACAAGAAATTAATGGTCAGTTCTTATAGAGGACATCCCATACTATATGCACACCTCATATGAAACCATTTTACTGCAGCGTTTTCAAGATATGGGACATTAATACACTTTAGAGAGCTATAAAGACCCCATTTCTAATAAGTACACAAAATGAATAGTCAGTTCTTATATGGGACGTCCCATACTATATGCACACCTCATATGAAACCATTTTACTGCAGCGTTTTTGAGATATGGGACATTATTCGATTTAGAGGACTATAAAGACACCATTTCTAATAAGTAAAAAAAATGAATTGTCAGGTCTTATATGGGACGTCCCATACTATATGCACACCTCATATGAAACCATTTTACTGCAGCGTTTTCAAGATATGGGACATTAATACACTTTAGAGAGCTATAAAGACCCCATCTCTAATAAGTACAAGAAATGAATGGTCAGTTCTTATATGGGACGTCCTATACTATATGCACACCTCATATGAAACCATTTTACTGCAGCGTTTTTGATATATGGGACATTATTCGATTTAGAGGGGTATAAAGACACCATTTCTAATAAGTACAAGAAATGAATTGTCAGTTCTTATATGGGACGTCCCATACTATATGCACACCTCATATGAAATCATTTTACTGCAGCGTTTTCAAGATATGGAACATTATTTGATTTAGAGGGGTATAAATACACCATTTCTAGTGAGTACAAGAAATCATTCGTCAGTTCTTATACAGGACATCCCATACTATATGCACACCTCATATGAAACCATTTTACTCCAGCGTTTTCAAGATATGGGACATTATTTGATTTAGAGGACTATAAAGAGACCATTTCTAATAAGTACAAGAAATTAATAGTCAGTTCTTATATGAGACGTCCCATTCTATATGCACACCTCATATGAAACCATTTTACTGCAGCGTTTTCAAGATATGAGACATTAATACACTTTAGAGAGCTATAAAGACCCCATTTCTAATAAGTACACAAAATGAATAGTCAGTTCTTATATGGGACGTCCCATATTATACAGCAACACGTACTTTACCTCCAATAAAGCACACCTCATATGAAACAATTTTACTGCAGCGTTTTTGAGATATGGGACATTATTCGATTTAGAGGACTATAAAGACACCATTTCTAATAAGTACAAAAAATGAATTGTCAGGTCTTATATGGGACGTCCCATACTATATGCACACCTCATATGGGACGTCCCATACTATCATACTCAATTTCTGCGTATAAATATTACGCCAAATAGAAACAGAAAATCGCCTACGCACTTTCATGAGATCGTGTTAGACAACAATTAGCTATTTTACAAATGGGAATGGCTACAATGAATTCATAACAATGTTTTACATTCAAGCTACATTCAAGCTTAAAAACCCTTAAAATGTATAGTGAAACATTCTTTTAAAAGCATCTGGAATGCACTAAAGTAATTGTAAAGCTGTTTCTAAAGCATTTGCTGCATGGATTAAAAAGATAGGCCAATAAATAATTCACATAGGCCTATCAGTCAGATAAAATTGCATTGCAGCAAATCCTTTAAATTTCAAGGACAAAGATTTACATACTTTTTTTTTTATTGTTGAATACAATTATAAAATAAAACGCAAATTGTAATCGGGCCTGTTTTTAGGCTTTCCCTTATTTTTATATTTTAGATGGTGAGGTGATGGGGAAAAATGACTCGCCATCTCCTCATTGGACGCGCAGAGAGAAATATATGCATCTTAACGGATTACATAGGCTAATGAAGAGTTTTTGCTTTGAATTATTTCGTTTTAAAATAGTATTTTAAAGCTTTCTATAGATATATTTATCATATCTCTGAGCCAGTTTCGAGTTGCCGAGTTTCGATTCATCATTGAAGCGCTCTTGTTCAAAACCGGCAGAAAGTTTTCCTATATTGTGAATGCACACAAATAAAAGTAGACCCTTTACAGTTCCAAATGATATATTACTCTTACCTTTATTATTTTAAAGGTAATTTATTTTAAGTTGTTTTAAGTTGTTTTTACTGTAAGAAAAAAATCCTCCATGTCCTGTAAAGCTCGCTTCAGCTCTCCACACAAACTGTGGGATATTGCACATTTATATAGGTTAAACATTTAAACTAACACGGTGATATGCTTGAACTGTTTATAGGCCTATCTATCGATTTTATTTTAGTCGTGATGATTTGATAAGGCTAAATTAATCAAACACATAGGCGATCAACTCTGATGCTGGCCGCTTGGTCGTTGCTTAAAAGACAAAAAAAACATTTAACGAACACAAAATGCTCCCAAGGTTTTTCTAAATTAACATTATGAAGAAAAAAAACGAAACATAGTCTAATCACTTTTCCATTAGCCTACATACAAAACTGAACTATTTTAATAGGTAGCTATAAGCTGTTTTGGGAGAAGGGAAAGACTCATATCGCTGAGAACAAAAAAAAATAGTTTTTTTTTTCTTCCAGTACATCCATGATATTTCCATGTTCCGCTTTTAAGCCACAACCTACAGATCCCACAACACAAACATAACATTCACAAACATAAAAGCAAACATTGGCAGTGCTGCGTGCGTGATTTGGCAGGATGTGCGCAACGCCTGCATCAAACAGCCCTGCATCAGTTTAATAACTTTGATAACTTTAATTCTTACAACTGTTAAATTAATGGGCAAATGGTAAAATATGTCAATCACATAGAAATAGATAGCAAAATAGCCAATGTAAACCAAATGTTATAAACATCAGAGCAACCTTATAGCCTATTTTTTTTTTTTTTTCACAACAGTTTACAGTTGCCCACAGAAAAAACAGGGGGTGCTGCAGCACCCTCAGCACCCCCTGTTCCCGCGCCCCTGAGCTGACGACTGCAATAAATGGACTGAAACAACTCACAATAACCCTCTGAATACTGGTAAATTATTTAGTTCTCACTGTAATTAAATGACAAAATAATAAGCAAAATGATACAAATGTCAGAGAAATGTTTTTTTTAAATCTAGTTTAAGATGTAATATATTTGTATTCCACTGGCTTATATGCGAAACAAAACAATGTTGTGCTTTTAACAAACGTGGGACGAGTTCATCTGTCATAGTAAGCATGATGGTCAGTGACTCATGGGTCAGAGAAAGCCCTTTCCTGACACAAAGAGAAAACTTGGTTTTGGCAAAGCGTAAGTAGGAGAAACAATGTTGTAACAATGACAATTTTTTTGACGGCAAGGTATAATTATGAGATACAAAAGTAGAAATGATAGATATATAGATAGAAAGTAAAATACGTGAAAAAATAGATAAAACGCCATAATTATGACATGAGAAAAAAATTCCAATTTATGACTGAGTCATAATGAGATAAAACGTAAAAAATTAAGACACGAAAAGTTGCAATTATGACACTATATCATAATTATAAGATAAAAGTAAAAATTATGGCCCAGTGTTTGGCCTTCAGGCCCAGTGTTCATTCCAGAGCAACCTCTTAAGCAGAGGAGGAAGAAGGGTTGTGTTGTACAGTCCACTGTTTTTCCTGCAGCCCCGGAGGACAGTTGTGCTGCCCCTGAGGGCGCTCCGGATTCAGCTTCTGAGTCTAATTCTAATACCCTCGAAGGTGCTCCAGAGGCCGCTCCAGTCCGGGAGCCCACAGAGTCCGCTCCAGAGGCCACTACAGTCCGGGAGCCCACAGAGTCCGCTCCAGAACCCACTCCAGTCTGGGAGCCCACAGAGCCCGCTCCAGTCCGGGAGCCCACAGAGTCCACTCCCGAGCCTGCTCCAGTCCGGGAGCCCACAGAGTCCGCTCCAGAGCCCGCTCCAGTCCAGGTGCCCACAGAGCCCGCTCCAGTCCGGGTGCCCACAGAGCCCGCTCCAGTCCGGGTGCCCACAGAGCCCGCTCCAGTCCGGGTGCCCACAGAGCCCTCTCCAGTGCGGGAGCCCACAGAGCCCGCTCCAGTCCGGGAGCCCACAGAGCCCGCTCCAGTCCGGGAGCCCACAGAGCCCGCTCCAGTCCGGGAGCCCACAGAGCCCGCTCCAGTCGGGCTCCAATACCCCCAGATACACCACTTATGTTTCTCCCACATTGCATTCAAACAACCTAACACTTGCGGTTTTCCCACCCCCTCCAGCAGCCTTCCACTCTGCCCTGCCAGGCTACAAAACTATATTTATTCCCACCCTCCCCACCCTTGCTTTGTTTGTCGGTATTGTCTTTGTTTAATATTTATTTGGTTGTCTTGTGTCTTAACACATTGCTTTGTCTTTGTTTGTGTCTACCACGTGTTCCTGTGATCCCAACTCCTTGTTTTCCTTGATCCCGCCCCCTTATTTAAACCTTGTCTTGTCCTCGTTCCCTTAACTGTGCTCACCTTGCCCTTATGTACTTTCCTCCCTTTATATTGTACTGTTGTGTTTGCGGGTTCGTCTTGTGCAACAGAGACAGATACTGATTTGATTCTCTGTATTCTAGTCTTGCTCCTGTCATTTTGTTTCCTTACTGCAAGTTTTGCTCTTGATTTTATATCTTCCGATTTTGTTCCTCGGTAATCTTGCTTGTGTTTACTTACAATATTTTCTTTTATTTGTTTATCAGTCTTGTTTCTAGTCTTCAACTGCTCTGATTTTATTATTTAGTTTTTCATTAGTTTAAATTCAGATACTTCCTTTTACTTTTAGTTTTTGTTTTACTCTTTATTTTCTTGTTATTTTGTCCCTTTTATTACATGTTTCTTGTGTTGCTGAGCAGTGTGGTTTTGCATGCTGTCTTGTTGTGTGTTTGCTGTGTTCCCTCCAGTCCTGCTCTACCAGCCTGAGACTCCCTGCTTGTTGGTTCCCCCAGGCAGTCTGCCAACCAAGTCTGGTGCGGAGAATCTTTCAATGATACTATCCTGCATCATGCCCTTTCACTCTGATTGCATGATCCCTACTGTTCTCTGCTCTTGTCTTCTCCCCATTCTTCTGTCTAGTTTGGTCACCGACTGGGATTGTTCTCCAGACCATCTACCTCTGGAGGCATCATTCTCTCCTGCTGGTTGGAGTGGTTTCAAAACGGTTCACCCCGTGCACCCCCCTGAACTTGAACTTAAATAAATTATTTGTTTCACTCACTCTGCATTTGGGTTTCTTCCTGCTGAACTTGACTTATTATTATTATTATTATGCATCTCCCCAAGTACCACTGAGGTGATTTTCATGTTTTACTGTATAATTTGTGTAATAATTGCATAACAAAGTCATGACAAATGCTATTTACATTGGTGTATCACATATTTAAAAAAAATCATAAAAATATATAATCAAATCGTTTTCTGCAAATTCCACCAGATTATTGTTCTGCATCTCCCAAGTACCACTGAGGTGATTTTCATGTTTTACTGTATCATTTTATAAATAATTTAATGGTAAAATCAAGACCAATGCTATTTATTACCTGACTGTATCGCATATTTAAATGAAAAAAAATAAAATAAAATTGTTTTCTGCAAATTTCACCAGATCCTTGTTCTACATCTCCCCACGTACCACTGAGGGTATTTTCATGTTTTACTGTATCATTTTTGAATAATTACATACCAAAATCACAACAAATGCTATTTATTACCTCACTGTATAACATATTTTAGAAATAAAATAAAATATAAGATCTAATTTTTTTCTGCAAATTTCTCCAAATTCATGTTCTGCATCTCCCCAAGTACCACTGATGTGATTTACATGTTGTTTTACTGTATCTTTTAATAATTGCATACCAAAGTCAAGACAAATGCTATTTATTACCTGACTATATCGCATATTTCAGAAATTCAAACAAATATAAAATCAAATTATTTTTTGCATATTTCACCAGATCCTTGTTCTACATCTCCCCACCTACCACCAGGTGATTTTTATGTTATTTACTCTATAATTTTTTAATAATTGCATACCAAATTCAAATGCTGTTTATTACCTCACTATATCGCATATTTAAGTGTCTCTAGTCTGTTTGTGTTGTAATATTTTGTGATTAAACTGATGTATTGCTGCCAATTTTGGCCAGAACACTCATGCGAAAGAGATTTTTAAGCTCAGAGAGTCCCTTCTGGTTAAATAAAGGTTAAATACAATAAAATAAATACTTCACGACAATAGGCCAGTCATTTGGATTGGGATGAGCCAATAGGACTTCTGGAAAGTTTGAACGGAAGGAGTTCCCATAACAGGGAATTTCTCCGTGATGTCTCATTTTACATTTTTAAAGATTGTGATACCTTATTTTATTGACTTTTATTTTTTTGCATTCAATTTTGGCTGGGTGGATAATAACACATTTTTCTGTGGTGTGATAAACTCAGAACACACCATTAATATTGACTTTACATGGACTTGGAATGGAATGTTAATCCAATAAAATGAAAGAAAGAAAATCACTCACTACTCTTGACTGAATTACTTTGTAGTTTTAACAATAATTGATCCACAGTCAAACCAAAACTTATTTAGACACCAGATATCATTTTTTATATTTTTTTTACTAGTGGGTGCAGGACACTATAGTTAATTTATGTAAGTGAGGATAGCAAACAAAATAAGCTGTGGCATATTATGCCCAAAAATTCTTCATACAGTGGACTACAGTCAAATGTATAAAATGTTTGGGACCAAAAATTATCCAGACACTTTGACCTGACCATGTTTTGCTTAAATGTTTTTTCTTTAATTGCTAATGCAACCTTTTTACAGCAAATACTTGTCAAAATAAAGCATTGCTTAGTAATTGGTCAAAAAAGAATTGATAGTTGTGTAAATATTGTCATACTAATAGTTGTCTGAAATTTTCGTTGACCATTACACCTTTCTATCAAAGTTATCTGACATTATCAAGATTAATTTGTTCTGACACAGTTTAACTCTGAGCTCTTGTCATATTTTATTACCATTTTCTAAACTATAGCAAATAAACTGTGATAATGTGAGAAATATTTAATGTGTCTGAATAAATGTTGGTTTGACTGTATATTTAATTTTTAGAGTGAGGAATATGCAGTGCTATTTTACATTTGATTATTCAGTTTCTGTACCTGGAAAACTAAAATAATAAATAGAACAAACATACAAATAAAACTATTTCAAACAGGGCTCACTGTTACAACCTACACTGGGGCCTCGCAAACCCCAGCTACGGCCCTGAACATAAGTCAGCGTTTTCATGCAGTCTGAAATTCCTAATAAAGCTGAACACAATCGTTTTCATGCAGTCTGAAATCCCCGGTAAGGCTGAACACAATCGTTTTCATGCAGTCTGAAATCCCCGGCAAGGCTGAACACAATCGTTTTCATGCAGTCTGAAATTCCCGGTAAGGCTGAACACACTCGTTTTCATGCAGTCTGAAATTCCCGGTAAGGCTGAACACACTCGTTTTCATGCAGTCTGAAATTCCCGGTAAGGCTGAACACACTCGTTTTCATGCAGTCTGAAATTCCCGGTAAGGCTGAACACACTCGTTTTCATGCAGTCTGAAATTCCCGGTAAGGCTGAACACAATCGTTTTCATGCAGTCTGAATTTCCGAGAAGGGTCTGGCTGCAGACTTGCACTTGCACTCTTAGACACCTGCGCTTAAGAAACACCATAAACACTTAATAATTAGTGTAGGCTTAGTTTAATAAGATTAAGTGCTATTAAAATATCAAATTCGATATACAGTTTACAGGGATGGGCAGTATTGCAAATACATGTATTTAAAATACGCATTTGAAATACAAAATACTACTTTTGAAAAAATCTAATGCATTTTGTATTTAAATACATTTATTCCTAGTATTTTTGTAATTTCAAAATACACAAAATATTTTTTGCCAATCAACCTCTTTATCAGAATGCTGATTTCCTCTATCAACTAACTCAAACATGCCACTTTCATGCTTTCCCTGGGAAAATTGTATTAAAGTCAAAATCATAGATATTTAAGATATTTAATTTGAATAAAATGTAGCATCCCATTTGTTGACAACTATATCATCATTCACAGTGCTATCTTTACAGTTAGCTTGTTAATGATTCTGGATTTTCAGTTAAATAAATGCTGTTTTACTGTGTATAAACCATACTAAATACTTTAAATGATTATTGCCCTACTATAGGTTATTATGTTATTATAATAGTTTTCAAGGATTCAAGGTTTTATTTGTCACATACTCAATTTTTCAAGGTTCTGTCACTTCGGTCATGTCCTGTTTGTATGTGAGTGCACGGCTTCGAGTGTGTTCGAGCCGTGTGCTCTCTCGTCTGTGTGCCTTGTTTCGTGTTGGAGCGTGGTGTTCGGATCCCGGCACTCTGTCTTGAGTTTCGGTTTCGTGTCGGGGTTCGGTACGCTCTGTGTTCTGTCTCGTTGTGTGAGTGGGCAGTCTCGAGTTCGCTCGGCTGCGTATCCTTCTGTCCACATGTGTTTTGTGGTGTTGCACACAGTTTGTGTTTTTATCGGCTAAGTGCATTCATGTTGTCATGTCTTGTGTGAACATGTGGCTTATGAGTATTCTCATTAGCTGCGTGTTTGTGTCCTGTTTTGCACATGGCTGGTGATTTGTTTTGCTGGCCATGTGCTTGTGCTTTTGATTTGTGTGAGTACATGGCTTTGTCTTAATTTTCTGTGTGCCATGTGCTCTCATGTCAATTTGTCTTGAGTTGACCCCACCCATCTTGTTACCTGAGTATTAGTTAATTGGCTCCACCTGTCCTTCCTATTTTCTTGCCTGGTTTGATTCCCTATTTATTCTCCCTCTGTGATCTGTGCTGTGGGGGCTCGTTTTGTGTTCTCTGTTACTCCTAGTTGGTCAAGTCAAGTTGCTGGTCAAGTCAAGTGTCTTGTTAGCTTTTTGTTTTGTTTTCACCCTATCATGGGTCTCTTGTTTTCTAGCCCTGTTGGCTGTTGTTTCGGCTTGTTTTTGCTCAAGTTCTCTGTTGATCTTTACTTTTGCTATTAAAGACTTTTTGAAATCTCCCTGGCTGTTCTGCGTATGGGTTATGTCTGCAAAAAACCCTGCCAAAATTATACAGAATATAATCAGTAGTGAAATGTATGTCAGGTCAGGTCCGCTCAATGGACAGTGCCAAATATGTAACACAACACAAAAGAATATACATAAATATATGTAAAAAGAAAAGATGAATAAATATTATATATAGAATAAAATAAAATGTGCGGGATAGTATACTGTGGATTTAATAAATAAAAATATAAGAGGAATGTGCAAACAGGTTGTACAGGGTATATACATAGCAACCAGCAATCCAATAATAGTCAAGATGGTGCCGTTGATGACAGCCTTCGTGGCGTTGTCTGCATTGTTTTTATGTTTTTTCTTAGTTTGTACTTTCTTTAGTTATATCCCTGCAATCAGTTTCACCAGAGACAAATTGCTGGATATTCGGAAGTACACACCACCCGATACTTCACTGGTTTTCATCTATTCTGATTTTTTGCTGGACATTGTAGTTGGCAGAGCAGCGGTGATGTATAGACACAGCAGGATGCGCAGACGAGGGAAGCAAGCCGGCGCGCTTGTGAAGCTCAGAAAGCGTGGCTTCCAGACAGCACTGCCTAGCATCCATCTAGCGAATGCTAGAATCAATGGGGAAATCACGCTGCAGCGGGATGTGCTTCTACATCAATGAGAGGTGGTGTACAGATGTAACAGTGTTAAAGAAACACACATTCCGCAAACGGGTAACGTAACTGGTTTAACTCCATCTAGAACGGGCATTGCCATTGGTCGCCTGTTAAATGCACAGCTGCGTCATATGAGTGTGCGCCTGGCTCTGTTGTGCGCGCTGCGTGGAGGCATAAATAATTTTTATTTTGGCCACATACACGCTGTCGGCAAGTTGCATAATACAATTTGGCTTTACAAAGTTCGTTGGAGTTTTCCCTCTCACTTTCCTTCGCTTTTAAATACCTTATTAATGCCCGTGCGCATTTTGCTTTCACTTTCATTTCAGGTCAATTGCGATTTTGAATAGAAATATTATCAAACTCTAGAATTAGACACTTTGATAATAACAGTAAAGAGAAAAGAACAATCCAACCGCATGTCGATGCACATGATTAACCGCTCACGTGTGATGCTCTCTAGGTGCCATTCACACAGAATGTGTGTTTTTGTGTTGACGCGGGCAGTGGAATAGGAAAAATACAAGAAGATGTGAGTTAAACATCTTTTAATAACTAGAGTGCCGCGTTTTTAGAATGTCGTTTCATGCACGAGACGCTGCAAGAGACGCGAGCGCAACCGTCAAACGCGTCCATGTTTACATAGAAAAAACAACGGAACAGCAGCGTAATTGAATACAAAACCCGTGAAGAAACTTACTGTACATGTACTGTATATCTGATCTTTCAGGTTTGCATCAGGGTGACAGGCTGAGAACTGCTGTTCATTGTTTTACAGAGCCTTTATAGTTAATAATAGCACTCTAGGTGTTATACCTTCAGTCATTTTGAATTTGAATTACTTGAGTTTTTTTGAGCATTTGTCTTGTATTATTTCAGAACATATAGCCTAATATGCATAATATAAGTTTGTACAAGATGTAGTTGTAGTTCATCTTTTCTGCAAATATATTTAGTGATTTGTTTCACATTTACATCATGAAGACAACGTCCACCGGCAACACTAAGGCTGGATCTGCCTCCTCCGAGGGCAGTGCTTGCAGGTTCACCACCTGATCGCGGAAGGGCGTGGTGGGAACCTTGGACACGTATCCAAGCCAGGGTCTTAAGACAACGTGAGAGTAGACCGGCCCGAACACAAGGCACTCTTCGCTTACCGAAAACGCCTGGGGGTCCCCGACCCATTTGATGGAACTGAGCGCGGTCAGGAGCGCTGTCTTAAGAGACAGGAACTTCAGCTCGACTGAGTCCAGCGGCTCAAAGGGGCCCATCTGAAGTCCAGCCAGGACGATAAAGAGGTCCCAAGAGGGCACAAGGGGTGATCTGGAGGGATTCATCTTCCTGGCCCCCTTCAGAAACCTCACGATGAGATCATGCTTTCCCAGGGACTGGCCATCCACTGCATCGTGGTGAGCCACGTCCTGTCCAGGAGCCACACATGGAGGTTCCATAGATCTGAATGCAGATGCCATATGGTGCCGAGCCCCTGAGAGAGGATGTCCTTCCTCAGAGGAATGTGCCAGGTAGGTGCTGTCGTGAGGGAAATCAGTTCGGGAAACCAGGTCCGGGTGGGCCAATGGGGCGCAACCAGCAGGACCTGCTCCTTGTCCTCCCTGAGCTTGCACAGTGTCTGTGCGAATAGGCTCACTGGGGGAAACGAATACTTGCGTAAGGCCCGAGGCCAGCTGTGTGCCAGTGCGTCTATGCCGAGGGGGCCCTCGGTCAGGGAAAAGTACAGCTGGCAGTGGGAGGACTCGGGGGAAGCAAACAGGTTCACCTGAGTTTCCCCAAATCGACTCCAGATCAGCCTGGGTCGTCTCGGGATGGAGTCGCCACTCTCCGGGGAATAAGAGCTGTCGTGAGAGCGCGTCGGCCGCACGATTGAGCTTCCCCGGGATGTGAACAGCGCGCAGTGACTTGAACTGCGTGGGACTCCAGAGGAGGAGATGGCGGGTGAGCTGTGACATGCAGTGTGATCGTATACCTCCCAGCCGGTTGATGTACAAGACAGCCGCAGTGTTGTCCCTGCGGACAAACACGTGCTTGCCCAACAGCAGTGGCCGGAACTGCCATAAGGCTAAATGCACTGCCCACAGCTCTAGGCAGTTGATGTGCCAAAGCAGTCGGGGCCCTGTCCAGAGCCTGCCCATTGCATGTAGTGCCCCAGCCCATGCTGGAGGCATCTATTGTGGCAACAGTATGCCAGGACACTTGTTCTAGGGGTACCCCGGCCCGTAGAAAGGCAAGGTCCGTCCAGGGGCTGAGGGAGCGGCGACACTGCTGGGTGATACCCACTCGCAGTGTACCACAGTGCCATGCCCACCTCGGGACCCGGGAGTGTAGCCAGTGCTGAAGTGGTCTCCAATGAAGCAATCCGAGCAGCGTGACTGCAGCTGCGGATGCCATATGCCCCAGGAGCCTCTGAAACTGTTTCAGTGGTACCACATTCCTGCCTCTGAAGGAAATCCGGCAGTTCAACACTGCTTGGGCACGTTCCTCCGTGAGGCGTGCCGTCATACTCACCGAGTCTAACTCCACACTGAGAAAAGAGATTCTCTGCACAGGGGAGAGATTGCTCTTTTCCCAGTTGACCCCGAAGCCCCAACTTGCTGAGGTGCCGAAGCACCAAGTCCCTGTGATCGCCCAACTGCTCTCTGGATTGGGCTAGGATAAGCCATTCGTCGAGGTAGTTGAGGATCCTGACGCCCACTTCCCGTAACGGGGCAAGGTCGCCTTCTACGACCTTCGTGAACACATGAGGAGACAGGGAGAGGTCGATCGCTGCAAACCAATCCTGGGGCTGGATGCATTTGATAATGCGCCTGCGCGTCCGCATCTTGAACTTGTGTAAAGCCCGGTTCAAAACTCGCAGATCCAGGATTGGTCGAAGGCCACCACCTTTCTTGGGTACGATGAAGTAGGGGGTGTAAAACCCCTGCCTCCTCTCGGCTGGAGGGACCGGCTCGATTGCATCCTTTGCCAGGAGGACAGCAATCTCCTCGCACAAGACAGGGGCATTCCGGACTGCCACCGACATCTCGAGAACGCTGTTGAACTTGGGAGGTAATGTTTTGTAATGTTGTAATGTCAGAATTAGAAGATAAAATTGATCTATTGATGTCATTTTTCAAGTACATTCCTGCGACGTGCCGAATCCATCAATAACTTCCATTGTCATGCTGTTTTTCCTCAGATAACATTAGCTGCATTAGCTACCCTTAATGTTAAACCACAATATTGGTATGTCAAATCAAATCAAATCAAAATCAAATCAAATCACTTTTATTGTCACATCACCACAGCACAAGTGCCTTGGTGAGTGAAATTCTTATGAGCGTGCTCCAGACAGTGCAGATAAACAGCAGACAATTTACCTATGGACAGACAGTGCAAAAAAACAACAACAGACAATTTACATATGGACAGACAGTGCAAAAAACTGCACTGGAGCATTTACAGTGCTCCAGACAGTGCAAAAAAAAAAAACAACAGCAATTTACATATGGACAGACAGTGCAAAAAAGCAACAGCAATTTACATATGGACAGACAGTGCAAAAAAGCAACAGCAATTTACATATGGACAGTACATATGTAAATTGTATGTAATATTATTCTTAATTATTTTTACTTAAATGTAATGTTGTTTTAACTACAGTAAAGTTAGACTTAATCTCTCATGGTGCATGAGGTCATTTTACTTTTCCTCAATTTTAGTGAATGCTTGTGTTGCTTTAATCAGGATACAAGAGGTTTATCCAGGTTAACAGTAAGTTAGAGAGGCCATGTAAAGTGTTCTTTATATGTTACTGTTAGAAATAATTTTTATTTGAGATTGATTAATAATAAGCAGATCACTTGATTTCCAGGCTGGCATACTGTATGGTTTTGCTAGCTTTTAACCCAATTTTTCATTCTTATTTTACAGAATCTGCTTCGCCTCCCAAATAAATTTGAGAAATGGTGAATTCGCAGCAATGGGTCTACAAACTTCCCAGAAATCTTAAAGGAGTTCCCCAGGCTTCTAGAAAAACTTGGCATGGTTAGAAATAATTGTGATTTTATGGTTTCGTTTACAGAAATTTGAAATAGTTAAATTGTTAGTGCACTGTAAAAAAATCCAATTAACAGAATGTTGGAAGGTAAAAAATATTTAAGTTGAACTAATTTTATTTCTTAGGCTTAGTTGAGAAGACATATTAAGTCTGCACAGGCTTATATTAAAAACATTAAATCAATGGTTATTTTCAAATCCAGTCAACATTCAGAATGCTAAATGTTGACTAAACTAAAGGCCAGGACATACCAAGCCGACTTCAAAGAACTAGCGGCAAAGAAAGCCGACGATGTTGCCGCCTTGTGTCGGCAGCGTCGGACCAAAAAACTGTGCTCGAACACACCGCACAGACTTCGGCCGACGGCAAACTAACGTGCGTTCTGCACATGTGTTAGAAGAATTAACTGTCTATTTCAGCAGCTATCAACAATATATACACGTAATTCAAAAGGAGAAACCGAAACAAAGATATACGAAATAAAAGCATTTATAGGAAATGTAAACAAAGCAGTGCTTACTTACCAGTTTGAATATCAGTAACGTTGATAACTTTAATAATTTTAAGCGGCTCATGTTGTTATGAAAACATTCATGTATTTGTTGTGTTTTGTACGATATTTCTCACATATTTCTCTTTAATGAGGTTGTAATTTGTTATATATAACATGTACGATATTATCGTATATGGTACTACTCAGAAAAGTCATGATGCGTCGCTGCGCTCTGTCATCTAACGCTTATCTGATGCAGGACTAGAACTGAACCGGGAGAAGTGAACATTCAGCCAGTCATCCCTAAAATATCTTGGACATATCATTTCCAAAAATGTAATTTTTCCACATGACAAACACATGTCTGCGATCATTGATGCCCCTGCACCTCACGACCTTGCTTCCCTGCGCTCGTTCTTGGGCCTGATTTCGTGGTACAGCAAATTCCTGCCTAACTTCGTTTCTGTTGCAAGGTTGAGAGGACTGTAGCATTTGTTTCTAGAACCCTTACAGCGACCGAAAGGAAATACTCTATGGTCAAGAAGGAAGCGTTGGCTTGTGTCTGGGCCGTAGAAAAGTGGTGGCCGTATTTATGGGGTCAGCACTTTACACTCAGAACTGATCATTGTGCACTCACTACTGGCAACCAAGGGTATCGGCCAGGCTGGTATGCGTGTTGCCCGGTGGTCAGCAAGCTTGCTTTGTTACACGTATGACATAGTATATCGACAGGAAAGCCTTAACTGTGCTGCAGATTGCTTATCCAGGCTGCCATTGCCAACATAATCAGATGGTGCTCTGGAACCAGAAATAGTTGCTTTTGTTACTGGATTGCCTACATTCTCTATGGAGGATTTCCTTTCTGCTTCGGAATCCTGTCCAGAGTTAGTCATGCTGCGTTCACAAGTCAGTCAGGGCTGGCCGAAAAACAGCCGTGAGCTGGATCCTGTTCTGGTGCCTTTGGTGGACTCAGATGGATGCTGAAGTGCAATCCGCAGTTTCTTCCTGCCTGAACTGCAAAATTAATGATAAATCAGCAAAAACTGCACCTGCTCCACTTCAGGCTGTCAGTCTGCCATCCAACCCATGGCAGAAACTAGGAATCGATATAGTCGGACCATTTGAGAGTGGACCCTCGGACTGCCATTTTGCCATCTCCTTAGTGGATTACCACAGTAAGTTGCCTGAAGTGGCATTTGCACCAAATGTTACTGCAGATGTGGTCATATCCTTCCTTCAACCAGTCTTCAGTAGGGAGGGCAATCCTCAGTTTCTCTCCAGCGTGTATGCAGCTTTCTTAAAAAAGAGGGGAATAAGTCACATAAATAGAAGTCTGTACTAGCCACAGTGCAATGGCGCTGTGGAACGTTGGAACAGAATTCTAAAGGAATGCATCCTTTCTGCAGAACAAATGGGAAACCATGGAAACATGTAGCGACTGAGTTCTTGCTAAATTTCAGAGCTACTCCACACAGTACTACAGGTGTTTCTCCTTCTGAACTTTTACACCACTGCAAAATGCATACAAAGCTGAACATTTTTCCTGTGGGCCCTAAGAGTGACAAATGTGCTCAGATTAACTACACTGTGAGAAACAAGCAGCTTAAGAGTAAAACGTACAAAGACAAAAGACGTGGAGCCAAGTACCACACTTTCAAACTTTCAAACTTTCGTCTTGAGTGAAAAAAATAAATGGGAATGAATCCAAACTAACACATTTCACAGGTCCTGTTGCTACTCAATGCGAGGACTTGCAGTTACAAATTACATTTAATCCTAGGAGTAGTGGTTGAAGGAATACAGCAAAGTTACTTGTTGAACTGTTATACATGCTTGAAAAAAAAGCATCTTGTTTTGGGTTATACTGTAAGTTATGTGAACTGTTACAATTGCCTGAGGTGATTGAAAGGGGCATCAGAAGTAAATCATTTCATTTACACTGTTAAATGTATGTAAGGTTAATGTTAGCAACAGTGTACAGTAATGTTATTTGCTATTTTGGTTACTTAAGTTCCCTATCAGTCAGTCATGTTCGACGTAACGTCAGTGAGACTGAATAATGGGATCTCGCCCAAGAGTCCAATCACCTTCGAGTGTTAACAAAATTAGCCAATGATAGCTGGTGTGCGTGTTTCAACACACGCACCCCGCCCCGCAGTGCGGGTATAACAGGTTCTGAAGATGACAATTCGGCTGCGCTGCCTCCTTCAGGAAGAGTGGCGTTGCCCGAGTCAGACCCAGAACTGACTGGTATGCCTTTCCGGGCCGCTGAGAGCATTGGGCTGCACTGGAGGCCTCCGCCTTCTCCCGAACGCTCAAGGCTGGATGATTGGTTCCTGGGGCAACCGCCTCCGGTTCCATTCTTCCTGGAGGTGCATGAGGAGGTAACTATAGGTCTTGGAAGGCACCTTTTTCTGCCCGAAACAGGCCTAGTAAACGTTTATTTAAAAGGTGTAAATGTTTTATTTAAAATGTATATATTTATACACAAATGTACACAATATATAAAATAGCAAATAAGCTTTGTATGAGAGAAATTTAAGTGACTGGAATGTGGTCTTTCCACCTCCTTTAATCCATAAAACACTTAATATCAAAAACTGAGTGACTATGAAATATTTTAGCAAATTTTGGCATGTTTTATGATATTTTTGAGTTTCTGTTATGTGAAAATATATGAAGAGATTGCCACTCCACTGACGCAATACAACAGAGGAGTCGTAAAGATTGGACCTAGCCTACTGAAGCAGTCTAAACACACATCGCAGGGCTCGACATCAACACTTGTCCGCTTATCCGGGACATTTACATTTAGCAGATGCTTTTATCCAAAGCGACTTACAGTGCATTCAGGTTATACGTTTTTTTTGTCAGTACATGTGTTCCCTGGGAATCGAACCCACAACCTTAGCGCTGCTAACGCAATGCTCTACCACTGAGCCACAGGAACATATGGATACTGGACAAGAGGATTTTTTTAAAAGGCCAACTGAAAGAGAATTTGACTTGCCCGACCGGACAAGTAGCCAAGCCTGATTAAAACACCAATAACAATCACCAAAACGCGATAATGATTCTTCATCATTTAGTTTAAAAGGCGATCGATAGTGCATAATGTAATGACGCTGAAATGTAATGAAACAAATGAGCGCAGCAAACACAAAGTGAGTTAACAATGTGTTAACAAAGTGAGTTAAACTCAGTTAACATACTGCAGTAAAATTTTGAAATTTTGAGTTTTTATAACATGATACAGTTAAGCAACATCACATGACCACTGTAATCACACGATTCACTGTAATCACAAGTGTGCTGAATACCATCACGATTGACACTGCTGTCCTCTCCTGCAAACTTTGGTGGTTTTTGATTAAAGAATCGCCGTAAATCCATAGCACTGCATTCAGCATTTAAAAATCAGACCAAACACATTTTTATTTTTATTCAGGAGTTATATATATACAAAACGATAACTTTTGATAACAGTAGCCTATTGATAAAAAAATATATATTGTGCAAACAAGCAAGGACTGGCGGTTGGTGGGACGTTTAGGTGAAGGGAGCAGGTGCGGCGTTTCCGTAAAGCAGAGTAAAGGTGCGTTAACACCAGACGCGAATGAAGCGTTAAGGCAGTTGCCATACCCCAGGTGTGTGGTGAACAATTATCCATACTTCATATCTCTATTATAATTCGTCATTATTATTTCAAATCAGAGGGTTTTAAAATGTTTAACCAATGCCAATCATTAAAAAGAGCTTGTCAGTAAAACTTCATAACGCCAATTTTTTCCTCAAGCTCTCAGCGAAAGCTCGTAACTTGATTGACGCGCCGCGCACAGCCTGGAGGAGACAGATCTCCGCTTTTTCGCAGTGCAAGCGTAAATAAATAATAACTGATGTTTGAACAGTACAGCGTTTTCTTTACTCAGCAGGCTCGTGCAGGGCGGGCACTAGTGACTCACAGGGCGGGCCAGGCCCATGGCGACGGGAGTGTACATAACATAGTTCAACCAAACACGCTGCTTTAGATCAGTCATAGCTGCAGTTCTTAGACTTCATTCTATCAATACTTAAAAGCGCACGTATCTTATCCTGAACTCGATAGAGATGAACTGAGGTCAGGTGTGTGCGCTCTAGTGGCGCTCGTGCTTCTGTCTGTCTCAGCAGACAGTGCCGATCAATGCGGTAATGGAGCTGACGACTGCAATAAATGGACTGAAACAACACACAAAAACCCTCTGAATACTGGTCAATTATTTAGTTCTCACTGTAATTAAATGACAAAATAATAAGCAAAATGATACAAATGTCAGAGAAATGTTTTTTTTTAAATCTAGTTTAAGATGTAATATATTTGTATTCCACTGGCTTATATGCGAAACAAAACAATGTTGTGCTTTTAACAAACGTGGGACGAGTTCATCTGTCATAGTAAGCATGATGGTCAGTGACTCATGGGTCAGAGAAAGCCCTTTCCTGACACAAAGAGAAAACTTGGTTTTGGCAAAGCGTAATTAGGAGAAACAATGTTGTAACAATGACAAAAAATGTTGACGTTATGAGATACAAAAGTAGAAATGATAGATATATTGATAGAAAGTAAAATACGAGAAAAAATAGATAAAACGCCATAATTATGACATGAGAAAAAAATTCAAATTTATGACTGAGTCATAATGAGATAAAACGTAAAAAATTAAGACACGAAAAGTTGCAATTATGACACTATATCATAATTATAAGATAAAAGTAAAAATTATGGCGTATTAAGTAAAACGAGATAAACAGTCATTATATAATTCCATTACAGTCATTACAAACAGTCATTACATAATTATTACATAAAGTCAAAACTATAACACAGTCATGATGAGATAAAAACTTAAACTTTTTAAATTCTGAGTCACATACTGAGTCATAATAATAATGTAAGACTGGTGCCAATGTGTCTGGGCCCCCCCCTCTAGAGGACAAAAGGCCCCACTGGGGGAATCCACAAAGCTGTCTCTTGCATATGTCATCCAGGACGCAGCACACTGGGGGAATCCACAAAGCTGTCTCTTGCATATGTAACAGTAACATCCAGGGGTGCAGCACACTGGGGGATCCACACCCTGTACTGACGGTCTCATCATTTCCCCCTCCCCTCACCACCGAGAATTCACTGAAAAATCCATGCAATGTAATATGTACAAATAAGTAACCATACATGTTTGATATCTTTTGAAATGTCTCAGTGCGCCTGGTAAAATGGTCTCATCCTCCCAATCATAATGAAAAGCTAAAAGAAGTTCTAAAATCTGAGAAGAATAGTGTACAGCAGGGGGACGTGCCCTCCCCCTGATTTCCTACTCAAAACACCTCCTGTATGTAAATAAGTAATCCCGGCCACAGGATCTCCAGAAGCCTTTTGGTTGCCAATTCTGAAGACTAATTATAATGACAAGATACCACCATGTGGTAGGTTTATTAGATTATCTGGGTATATAAGGAGAAGGGACAGAAAGTTCTGGGCGTCTGTAGGAGGATTGCCCGCACAACCACTGTGTGTAGTTTTCAGTTCCAGCTATGGTCAGGCGTCAGTAAGTCGATTGCCCGCACAGATCACTTGTGTATAGTTTCATTTCCAGGAGTCTGTAGGCTGACTGCTCACACAATAGCTGTGTGTAATTTTCATTGCCAAGTAGTATTGTAACTGATGATTCTATTCTTGTAACATTGGAGATTTGAATTATTGCTTCGATTGCCTGGTTAATAAATTGTAACGTTTGATTCTATTCTGACTGCCTCTAAAGATTGCTTTCTCCCTATTAGAGTAGCGGATTCGTATATTTCCGCAAGCCTGCGTCAGTTTAGCGACGGCTAATACCCGGCGTCTTTTAAGTGTACTTCGGATGCAGGGGCGGGTTAATTCCGTTCAGGGACGGCGAACGCCGTCTGGTCAAACTGAATTCGGGTACGCCCATACCTCTGACTTTTGATTTAATGTTACTTTAAACAAGGATTTGACCAATCCAAAGTTATTACGAGTGTTGTACATTGACCTACTAACATATCTGATAATGGCCAAAAACCTTTACTGAAGTAAACAATTGAACTCAAGTTCTGAGGGGGCTCCAAGGGGTTATCCATGTCTATGATTGTGTACGTGTGCATTGACGGCAAATCTTAGATACATAACCATAATTACCTCTGATTGACGACCGGGCCTGACGAGATTGTGTCCGTGAGACCTGTGAAAAACAGGGCCTCTGAGCGATATAGTTTCCCTACATCTCAGCGGGTAAAGTATTAAACAGAGCTGAAAAGAATAATCAATCATTCGTTTTCATATTTTAATGATGCACAGATATCATTAAAACCTTTTCATTTATGGAGTCAGATGAAATAACGAGATAAAATATATAAGAAGAAGTGTTCCATTTTAATGTTCTTGTTGTGTCGTGAAAAGGAAAGACCGTAACACGCAAAGCCCTTCACCCGCGGAACGACTGCCGTCATTGGATCGTTCCAGCCGGGTCCTTTCTTACAGTGGTGACCCCGCACGTGATTCTCGCAAAGACGAGAACGTGATTCTCGCAGAGACTAATACGTCATTCCAGCCGCGACATCCGACTTGAATTCTCCTTGGGACATGACGTTTGATCTCTTTCTCATCGATATCCAGCTGCTGTGGTAAGTATATATTTTTTTGCCTTTTAGAAGTTGAGGGAAATGTTGTTTACACCATATAGACACATTTGTAGTACGGGTCGGTATACCCATTTTTGAGACCGGAACCGAAAAACCCGGTGGTGATAAGAATTAGACGAAAAACATGTATTTTCAGGGAAAGCACAGCAGCACTGGATGAAACTGAGTTAGAGACTCAAACTAAAATCAAGATCTGCGTTAGCGTATAACATTAGGCCATACAGAAAAACTCGTAACCGAGCTCTTGTGAGCCTGTGGCCAGACAAGCTGAGCCTGCGAAGCCCGATAAAAACCCGAACAAAATCAAACGACTCACCAAAGAAAGCAGTTAAAAATCGCAGTGTTAAAAACCATGAAAAATGCGGATGATGAAATCACAACAATCAGACGCCCGTTAACATGCGAAGAATGCTCTAGACACAAATTTCACAGGTCGGTTGAATTAACATTTGATTAAAGTCTTTTAAATTTTGCGGGTACCAGCTTAATAACTGGTGGGTTATTAGAAGATAATTTAGTATTACCTCATCATCTTGATAATATGGTGATTTTGATTTCATTCAATTATAACCGCTTTTCTGATTTTAAACACTTCAGTGGATGAGTTGCTATTGTTAGGAAATTTTAATTGTTAATTAAATGTCGTAATTGATTACAAATTAATTTTAAATTAATAAAATGATTTCAACATTATCCACTGAATTAATCACAAGCGAACTTATAATTTGACAATCACAGTAAAACCTTTATTATTATCAAGAGGGACAGAAATTTGAATTTCGTTTACAAGTAATTAGGATAACAGATTATTATTATTGTTTTTTGATGATGATGTTAATGACACAATGGGGAATGACTAAGTTTGGAAACTATTTTAATTATTATTATGGGAATCCAAAACTAGTGATTTAGAAGCCGTAAATTAATGTAATAATTAATTATGAATTCGAAAATTCTAATTACATTTAATAATTAATTACACTTCCTGTTTACATTTTGCAACAATATTGATTTATCAACTCAATTGCAGATTACACGTGTAAATTATAATCCTAAGTGATCCTATTAATTTTGATTACAACATCATAAATTTTAATTAGAAACCACAAATTCTAATTTCAGACTTAACATAAGTCTGGCACTACCTGTAGGCCATACTTCATTTCCCTAGCTGATCTGGTTAACTCAAAAAAAAAAAAAAAAAATAATAATATATATATATAATAACTAATTAAAATAACTTTATTAAGTTAAAATTAAATAAATGCATACAAATGTAAAGTCCTCTTTACTTAGGCCTGAGAGTAGATAGAGCTCCCCCTAGTGTTGTGTTGGAGAAGTGACAGTGACACCATACAATCAAGATGGCATCAGACATTCAAAGATGGTGTGACATGCATCGTATGTGTCACCATTAACCAAGGCAAGCCTGGCCATACAAAACTGTGTAGACCAGAGCCACCCAAGGGACCTTGGGAGTTACTCCAATTGGATTTCATAAGCCCACTACCTAGTGCCAAAGGGGGATATCGTTATTGCCTTGTGATAACTGACAAATTTTCCAATTTAACAGTGCAAACAAAGTGGCACGAGTAGTAGCGAATCAAATCCTCCCACTCTGGGGAGCACCAATCACTCACACACAACCTGAAATGTGGGAGGTGGGTGTTGCGTATCACTCCAAGGGGCCATCCACACAAAAAATCACAGTTGCACCAAAAGAGACAGTTACATGGCCTCCCGGATTAGTACCGGATCCAAATTGCACACCACAAATTTGTTGTAGTTCAGGTAACACCCACCCACCTACAAAGGAACATTTCAGGACACACTCGAGCACCAAATTCATGTACAACCTCACTGCCTGGTATCGACTTAAAATAGATCCAGGTGACACAATTAGGTAACATGCATACACTACACGAAAAATCTAAAACAATGGCATAGACCCAAAATTGTACCACTATATTAAAAATTTGGAACCTGCAACATATAGGTGCACACATACAGAAACGCATAATAACACACATATGAGATTCACCAAGCTAATGTACTTGTCTGGACCAACCGAAAGGAAGGAATGTATTGTGTCGGGGAATGTTTGCATTGCATAGACAATTTCACCAATCCACACAACTGTTACTTTATTACATGATGTAAATTTGGTAATGACACATGTAACTTATAACATTTCTGCTTATACAAAACATTGTATTACTAATGATGAGTCGTATGCATGGCTACAGTCACGAATCGATGATTTAATTTCTGATTACAAAGACAGACTTGCCGTCCAAATTCCACCTGCTCGCTCAAAACGAGACCTGCTCAGCAGTATAGCCGGCCTGTTCAGATCAATTAATTCAGCAGCCAACACTTATAAAATAACCAAACGATCTCAATTCTCTACATGGTTGACAGATCAGATGGCCACTGGTTTCCAACACATCACCAATAGCAATGATAATATTATCAAAGCGGTTCGTTCCGAGGCGCAGGCGCTTCTAACGATCAGCCACACATTGTTCAATCAGACCCGTACCATCGAACGTGACTTAGCCTGCAGATCATATGCACAAGATTTATTCACTGCAACAAGACAGGAAATTTTAGCTTCGTCTTCACAAGACCCCGAGACATGTTTTGAACGATTTAATTGAGGTTTTAGATTTACATAGATGATTCTCTTCAGAAAAAATGAAAAATGTAAAGTATTCAGAATTAATATCCACAATTGTGATGTATACTGGAAACGAATGTATTGATTGTATTGGATTTTTTGCCACTTTTCCTTTAATCCACCCAGATCAAGTTTATCCAAATTCCACTAATATTCGATCCATTGGCACGGTAGTTAAAGATCAGGTAATTCAATGGGATCACCTACGTTGAAGGGTACTGAGACCTTATTTACCAGTCGCACTTGTCATGAAACTCACAATTATGTTGTCTGTACATGTAACACATTACAACCTTTCTCTCCCAATGATAGCAAACTCATAAGTGTTGAATCTTTGCATGGCCATTCAAATGCTATTCAGGTGTCTCATACACAGTGGTGTGTCATCAGTGAGATGAATTCGTTCACATATGGAGGACTGACCGGTCCTGCTGATCACTCATTTTGCTTGGAAGTGACAGAGGGTTTTTCTATGGGCCAGATCGACATCCTCAGAAGGATGCCAAAGGACGCAGAGGTCTCCCCATGGTGGGACGACACCTTTTATGAACACGGAACACAAGCCTTGATCAACACGATGGACCTGGTACAGAACGTCATCCCCCAAACAGAGTACCACCTTACAACGACTGAAGTGACACTGCAGGGAAGCCTGTGAGTGGCCCAAACAGTGCCAAAGGGAGGAACTGTAAGACTGGTGCCAATGTGTCTGGGCCCCCCCCTCTAGAGGACAAAAGGCCCCACTGGGGGAATCCACAAAGCTGTCTCTTGCATATGTCATCCAGGACGCAGCACACTGGGGGAATCCACAAAGCTGTCTCTTGCATATGTAACAGTAACATCCAGGGGTGCAGCACACTGGGGGATCCACACCCTGTACTGACGGTCTCATCATTTCCCCCTCCCCTCACCACCGAGAATTCACTGAAAAATCCATGCAATGTAATATGTACAAATAAGTAACCATACATGTTTGATATCTTTTGAAATGTCTCAGTGCGCATGGTAAAATGGTCTCATCCTCCCAATCATAATGAAAAGCTAAAAGAAGTTCTAAAATCTGAGAAGAATAGTGTACAGCAGGGGGACGTGCCCTCCCCCTGATTTCCTACTCAAAACACCTCCTGTATGTAAATAAGTAATCCCGGCCACAGGATCTCCAGAAGCCTTTTGGTTGCCAATTCTGAAGACTAATTATAATGACAAGATACCACCATGTGGTAGGTTTATTAGATTATCTGGGTATATAAGGAGAAGGGACAGAAAGTTCTGGGCGTCTGTAGGAGGATTGCCCGCACAACCACTGTGTGTAGTTTTCAGTTCCAGCTATGGTCAGGCGTCAGTAAGTCGATTGCCCGCACAGATCACTTGTGTGTAGTTTCATTTCCAGGAGTCTGTAGGCTGACTGCTCACACAATAGCTGTGTGTAATTTTCATTGCCAAGTAGTATTGTAACTGATGATTCTATTCTTGTAACATTGGAGATTTGAATTATTGCTTCGATTGCCTGGTTAATAAATTGTAATGTTTGATTCTATTCTGACTGCCTCTAAAGATTGCTTTCTCCCTATTAGAGTAGCGGATTCGTATATTTCCGCAAGCCTGCGTCAGTTTAGCGACGGCTAATACCCGGCGTCTTTTAAGTGTACTTCGGATGCAGGGGCGGGTTAATTCCGTTCAGGGACGGCGAACGCCGTCTGGTCAAACTGAATTCGGGTACGCCCATACCTCTGACTTTTGATTTAATGTTACTTTAAACAAGGATTTGACCAATCCAAAGTTATTACGAGTGTTGTACATTGACCTACTAACATATCTGATAATGGCCAAAAACCTTTACTGAAGTAAACAATTGAACTCAAGTTCTGAGGGGGCTCCAAGGGGTTATCCATGTCTATGATTGTGTACGTGTGCATTGACGGCAAATCTTAGATACATAACCATAATTACCTCTGATTGACGACCGGGCCTGACGAGATTGTGTCCGTGAGACCTGTGAAAAACAGGGCCTCTGAGCGATATAGTTTCCCTACATCTCAGCGGGTAAAGTATTAAACAGAGCTGAAAAGAATAATCAATCATTCGTTTTCATATTTTAATGATGCACAGATATCATTAAAACCTTTTCATTTATGGAGTCAGATGAAATAACGAGATAAAATATATAAGAAGAAGTGTTCCATTTTAATGTTCTTGTTGTGTCGTGAAAAGGAAAGACCGTAACACGCAAAGCCCTTCACCCGCGGAACGACTGCCGTCATTGGATCGTTCCAGCCAGGTCCTTTCTTACAATAAGATAAAATGATGTGATAAAAAGTCAAAATATCGTGACAAAAAAGTCAAAATTATGAGATTAAAAACAATCATTATTAAAAGATTAAAAAACCAAATATGACATAAAAATGTGGCTGTCATGATCTCTTTTATCCCAGAATTTTTACATTTTATCTCATAATTATGATTTAGCATATAATAATTTCGAATCTGTTTCATAATTATGGATTTTTAAAAGTTCTTTACTAAAACTATGGACATTCTTCACATTTCTGGGTTTCTTTGCAGCAGAAGTCAGTGAATGGGAGAGTACCACAAATATATTTTTTTTGCATCCCCATTTGCTCAAATAGCAAAAGAAAAACTCCACAATAGTGTTTTCATGACTTTTAATAAAAGGAAAATAACCGAGAGCGACTGCTAACGGCAGTCAGAAGAGAGAACAGTGTAAAATGTGTCGCTCCTCTCATAGTTGTGGCATTTGAAACACCCTCGCATTAGTGTAAAAAAAAAAAGCAAACGGCCTCTGGTCTCCTTTCCGTTGGCATTAGCTGTTATGCTTTTTTGGCTAATGGTTGCTGGATTGCCTTCTTTTGGCTTTGAAGTCCCTGCGTCCCAATGTGCATACAATCCTAGATACGCACTTTCATAATTTACGATATAAAGTTGCATAGATTTTTATTTTAAGACATAAAATGATGTGGTGTACCAGAATCGTCCCATGGGCCTTGAGTTTGACACATGTGGCTTAGATTTTCAAAAACTTGCAGTAGCCAATCCTCAAACAAAAAAAGTGTGTACATCTGCTCAGACCCGGATGTGACGCTAAGAACTTTTCCATGTCAAAGCCTGTTTTTACAAATATGAGCGCTGGCGTTGTTTAAGCGTAAGCACACTAAGATCAAATCTGCGTGTATGCATGCTTTATAAGGCCCCAGGACACTGGATCCTGCAAGTAAATATCCGTTTTGTCTGGCACCCAAAACACCTTGTCTGGTGCCCAAAATCAGTGTTGTATTGCTTTTTGTTCAGCACCCAAAACTATAGGTTTTAACAGATAAAAAAAGCATTTTTTTATAAAAGCAGAGGGAGGCAAGACAGAGGAAACCAGGAAGAGCAGAAAGCAGGAGATGAAGTGATGGTGAGCAAAGCAGAGTTTATTTGAATAATTTTAGTTGTGTATGTTCCAATGCTCAAACTTGACGAGTACAAATCCAACAAGTGTTATTATACCACAAGCAATATCAATGGAAATGTCCTGCTTTTACAACATTGTCCTGTGATGTTAAAAACATCTGATGGAAATATTCTCTTATCACTTACTCATGAAGACAAATCTCCCTGGAACCACACAATCATAAGATTTAACTGCTGTAGCAAAACTTTACAGAATATTGCGGTTTAAACATTTTACAAGAAGTAGCTGTAATTCGCAATGCATTATGGGTCAAATAAGGTTTTACAGTTGTTAACAGTATATTTCCACATCAACTGTTATTCATTTACAAGAAGCAGGTGTTGTCACTGTAGCTCCTGCTTTTTACACTAACTTACTGTAGTGTGGTATTATGGGATTGCGCGCGATTCGTTCAAATCTGAAATCCAGCCGATTTCAATTGAAGATTAGAGGCTTTATTCATAATTACTGGTAAGTTCACTTAATTTTACTTAAGATATATATCCTTTTGTATTTATTTAAGTTAATGTATAAGTGATATCATGTCACAATAGCCTCCTATCATGATTTTTAGACAAGTGGCCTTGATAACTGTGCAGTAATGTTGAGTTGGAAATTGCTATCATAGCATAGTTAGGATAAATGCTGCATTTTCCCTCATTTTGGCAGTTGAATTTTCTTTTTGAGAGCATTTAAAGTAGTGTTTCCT
>CM049820.1:3689269-3846769 GCA_027422435.1 Schizopygopsis pylzovi
GACTAGGAACCAGAGTCTGCTCAGGCAGATCCCAATGAGACACACTTGGCAGGGGCTCCCAAGCCGCCGGGTGGCCTACTAAGGGAACCAGTCTCTCGAGACTGGTCTCTGGTGTACTTAGAGCGGCTAGCTCGGTGCCCTGAAGCGGGGGACCGGCAGGGGACGGCCGATCTAGCTGCTCTAGAGACCCCCGAAGGGGTGGCGAGCCTCCCAGCTCCACTACATTTCTGGGCGGAAGAGACTAAGAGAAGCACTCGTTAGAGAACGCTGCGCCCTGGAACACTGGGAGGGTTAGCAGACTGATCTCCTGAGGGCACTGAGGAGAGACGGGCACCGTGTAATGCGGTGTACACCGCTCTTCCCCAGAGGGGCCGGCCCTCAAGACCCTGGACCATTGGCATCAGGGCGTTCTGGCCGAAGACTATCGATCCGCAGATCCGTCTTCGGCCCGGGAGCGTCACTCTGACTCCGATTCTGGCGAGTACGAGAAGTGACATTCCCCGAATAAGGAGCTGGAACACGATTGGGGCTGCTCCGCTGACCACCTCAACCTCCTTGGAGGAAGAGAGGTAAACATTGTGCTCTCATTCGAGAAGTACTCTTTTTATTCTTCTCCCAAGAGGCTCTTGTATGCCATATATAATATATAATTGTATACATTTCTCTACAATATATATATATATTAGAGGTGGGCATAGATTAATTTTTTTAATCTAGATTAATCTAGATTAATTTTGGAATTAATCTAGATTAATCTAGATTAAAATGGCTCATTTGAATTCTGCCGAAGGCATTCAGAATATGTGTGCTACCCAAATAATGACTAAAAGTAAGTCTTTGAGAACGGGTTTCTCAAGCCAGGTGGCACATTAGACCAGGGGCTCATCTCCTGTTTCCAAAATGCATCACAAACTTTAATCTCTTCCCGTCCCAATCCCACGAAAAAACTGGGGGAAAATCCCGTTCCACTCCCGGAAGAATGACTCCCATTCCCTCCCACTCCCATGATTTTTTTTTAATTTTTTTTTATAACTGTCAATTACAGTAAAAATATAGTACAGATCACAGCGTGCCCACCTTATTAGTTGAATAAAAACCCAAAATGTCGTTTTTTGTTATTATATTGAACTGAAAGCCATCTTATTATGCACAGTGTTGCACAGATTAAATTTCATGTAAATCATCCATGCTAACACACACGTCTTCTATTTTTTTTTTTTAGACATTTCACTCTCTATAGATATATTTTTCTATGTACTGTATTTTTAGATATATTCGAGTTTCGAAGTTTCTCGCTCAAGTTCACATGAGACCTAAAGCGTATCCTGTTTGCTTAAAAGCGCAACGTTTCGTTGTTATTCTGAGTGCACACAAATAAACGTAGAGTCTTTACAGATTCGAAAGATGTATTAGGCTACTTTTATCTGTATGACCAAAAATGACGGCGATTTTAAGAGCAAGTGAGCGCACCGGAGCCTGTCTTGCAGCAAACGCGCTTCCACACAAACACTTCAATAGCGCACATTTCTCTAGGTTAACATCATATTGAGCGGCCATGTAAAGTTGCTACTACATACATCTTTCAGATGAAAAGCCATATTTGAGGTTGATGAATGATAGGGGCGGCGCTAGGGATGGGCTAAGGGGGCTGAAGCCCCGAATGTTTTCAGAAAAGCCCCGAATGTTTTTATGACCATGCCCTGTACGCATCATCATCACTGAGTTTTCATGCGCATTAAAATGATGAACCGCAGTTTACTCCCGTCAGGAACCGCCCACGGAAGCTCGTACTTCTGACTGACATATACACTTGATAATAAACTTCATATAAACTGGCCAATCATCGATATGAAGTAATAGCAGATATTGGATCTTTGGGCTTAGCCCCGGATATCCACTCACCCTAGAATCGCCTCTGAAGCGTTTGGATGTCCTGCCCGATTGTATTACCGTACCACACAGACCAGCCGTTAACAATCTGTCCATCACGGACTGCGAGCCTCTAGTTCGAAGACTCGTTCTCGCCCCCTACAGTGCAATTCGGCTAGGTATACATCCGCGCTAAAATATCAGGGTGAAAGTCATCATAGCTTGCGTAGTATAGACCCAGCTCCCAACCCAACTTTGAGAATAGATTAACGGCGATATTTTTTTTATCGCCGATAAGAGTCTCACGTTAACGCAGCACGTTAACGCCGATAACGGCCCACCACTAATATATATATATATATATATATATAACTTTCATAGATAAAGTGCATAATTAATTATTCAAAATTAAATGCAGTCAAACACCCAGACAGGTAAACACGTTCTGCCTCGGCAACACGCGAGCCACTCAGAACAAAACAAATAAATCTTCTTGGAGAGAAACTGCTGCAGATTAGCGCACTCTCACTCAAGGGGGAAGAACTACAGCTTAGGCTTCCGCCCCGAGAGAGCACTAGACATGGGGAATACAGGTGGATATAGGGCGAACCCATCTCCAACCTGTCCGCCAGATCTATGTGCGATCCCCGTGATCTCAATCGCCGCGGTGCCTCAGCAGTAGCGGGACCGCGAGATCATAGGCACGGACACACTCCTCGGAGTGTGCCCGGCGGGAGCACAATGCATTGCAGCGGGGAACACACGTTTATTTAGCCCTTCCTTTTTTTCTCAAGAGAGCTGTGTGTGCACTTCTCTTAGCTCCGCTCCCCAGATATGTTTCTCTCTATAGCTTATTTGTTTTTACTCATTCACAACACGCTTGTGCAAACGTATGTTTCGAAAATTCATCGACATCCTCCCTGTCTTCCTCCTCGGAAAAAGACAGACGGAGCGTCGAGCCCTTTCTCTGGGGGGAAGAATCGCGGGGCAGGCTTCCGATCTCAGAAAGCGGGCGCTGGATCTGATGGGAAAGGAAGAAGATAGGGGATCGCCCTTCTTAATTTTTCAATCTAATCCATCTGCGAGCACAACCACTGCTCCGCCTCAGCGGCAGCGTGGCAGGTGCTGCGAGGACGCAGGTGAAAATTCCCTCCTCAAAGAGAGTTTCCCCCCCCCCGGGAGCGAAGCATACGCAGTGGAAGCCACTCATAATGCGGGCACTCCCTCGAGAGCCGACCCTGCATGCTTCACTCCCAGTCAGACCATCGCAAAAACTGTGTGCATCCCGCTCGTGATATAGCGTGGGCAGGGAGGAACACACCGTCTGTAACGTGATCTACTTTAGCCCTTATTTGCCTTTGATATGTCTGCTTCCTAGTCTTTTCCTTCCTTTTATTTCTTTGACTTTCTTATTTCCTATCTTTCTTTGACAAACGATAGTAGGAGACTCACTGAACATATACGTGACTGACACACACAGAGAGCTTTACTGAATGACAAAAAGCTGACGCCGGCTGCACGTCACGTGCTTTTAAGCATCCTGGTCATGACGTCACCCGCACTGGACATCTGGCCATCAATTTTGACTGATTACACATATGATTCAGAGCTGGACAACGCTGATGGCGTTCCCCATAGCGTTTACGACGCAGCTCGAGTTCCCGGAGGGGAATCCTATTTGCTTTTTGTGGAGGGAACCAGTTTCATGCTAACAGCCAATACGCAAACAAAGTGACGTCATAGTTCCCATACTCTATTCTCTGGCTAGCCTTGCAAGGCTTATTTTCTCAATTCTCCTCAGTGCTGAAAGTGAACGCTTGATGCTGATTTGTTTTTTTTTACCAATGGCGGCACGAGAACTCAGCGCTCCCCCGGCCTCCCCCTCCACTTCTCTATCACTTAGCGGTTGTAACGTTAATTACATCAGCAGATTCGGCACATTCACGTTTTGCAATAGAAATGGAGCGCTTTCCAACTTGAGTAACATGTTATGATATTACAGCTCTGAAATTACAAACAAATACACATTTTGAGACATGAACTGAAATTAATTGTGAATTTTATTAACATTAAATCGTCCTCCTCCTCCTATTTTTACCTCAAACTTTTGGGGAGCCTGTCCCTCCTTTACCTCCCCCAATGAGCCGCCACTGATTGTGAAAATATGTTTTTTGTTCCAACTTAATGTATTTTGGTGCTCTGTATGAGCTGGGGAAATATTTTTTGTTATTTTTGTATATATCCCTCTGTTTTGCTTTTCAGAATAAAGTCCAAATTGTTTTTAATGTAATAATATATTAACATAAATTTTTATTAATTTATAACTCCAGAGATTAGTGATTTTAATATTTTGTTTATTCAGGTGAAGTCACAAGTGGAGAACATGGCTGGAGTTGATTTTAAGGTTTACATTCCTGTAGACTTTATATGTACAGATGAGAAGGAAACAAACTACATGTATGTGGTAAAGGTAATTGTGTATTTTTTTATGGATTTTAAGCTTGTGAATTATTTCAAGACATTTTGATTTAATAATGTGTCAAGTGATTTGCATTTTGACTGTGATGAAGCACAAATCAATGTATAAAATGTATCTGCATTTGATTTCCTGCAAGATAAAACATTTTGTTGCAACTGTAGTATCGCTGGGAAAATCTAGTCCAAATCTAGTCTGAAGCAGTCACTATCTCTAATATTTGAATGAGGTGAAGAGATCACTTTTATCACTTGCTGCTTTAGTGCATCACATCTGGTTTGGGCAAGGTGATATTGTATAGTGTTTTTTCTTTATTAACAGTTTTCATCTTTCTTTCAGGTGGACGTTGGAGGAGACCAATGTGTTCATGCAAAGATATTCCAAGCTGGTGGAGGTGAACTGAGTGTGGAAAAAACCCTCTACCCAAAAGCCCACAACGATCCTCTAAAAGCCTTCTGAACACTTATAACCACATACAGAAATAGTCTGTCTTATCAAATATCACACTATACAGGAAAGACATACTGTATAGAGGAATTATTATAAACTATTCCATACAACAGTATTAAAGTATTGGTGCATAAAAGGTTTCTTAATAACAACCTGTGTGTGTGTTGCTTCAAAAGAGCAACAATGCATTTGTGTTGCTTTGTTTTTCTTTTGTACTCATTAAACCATTAATGCATTCATCCGTTTGTAATCATTTATAATAATCATTAAAATCACATTTATATATTGATTTCATTCATTTATGGATACATAATTTGTTATATTATTACATTTTTAATTTACTACACTGTAAAAAAATACTGTAGAATTTACAGGATTTTACTGGCAAAAAAGTTACAAACAAAATCCTGTAAAAATTCTGTTAATTGCTGTAAAATTAATTTCAGTATGATACTGCAAAGCAAATTACAGTCGGTTGTTTTATGTGAAATAGTAATTTATCGTATTTTTTCAGTAACACTGAATTCAATTTGTAGTTTATTTTACAGCAATATTTAGTAATTTCACTAAAGTACAGTATTTACCTGGCAACAAGTTGCCAATACAATCTTATAAATACCCCTAAATCCAAGATGATGTTGTAATCATTTAACAATGAAAATGCTGTAAAGAATAATTTTAACAGTAAACTGAAGGGGTGGAACGGTTCGCGATAAAAAAACAAGAAAGGTACGGTTCTTCTCACATGCTTCGGCACACGCGCTAGGACAGCAGTTCAACTTAAATCTGCAAAATGGTTTGTTATAAATAATACGTAACAAAAACAGGGTTCGGCTACTGTATGCTTCTGTTGATGGATGTGCTTTCTGGTTTCCCAGTACATTACAACAACGGAAAACAAAAAAGTGGACAAACCATTCACTTTATTAAGCTCTCTCTGAATTATTGTGTTTGAATGGACACATTCACACAAAAATGATGTCAAAATGCCCATTTTGGTAAGTGTCATAGCAGACATGGCTGGCTGAACTGGATCAGTGCATTCTCTTAAAGTGACAGCACTTTCTTAATATTAATCAAACAGCAACAACAAAGAAATCACTCACTGCTCTTGATTGGATCGCTTTTGTAACTTTATTAAAGATTCATCTTTCATTTATAAAGTCAAATATAGAATGATGTTTTACATTTGATTACTTTATTTAATTTCTGTACCTAAGAACTAATGCTAAAGACCTATGTAATAAATCTATTATTTCAGCTTTGGTGAATCATTTATTAAAGATTCAATGTTGCTTTGATTAAAGTGATATTAATCTTTAACTTATGATTTATACTTTATTAACGACTCGTCCAGTGACTATTAACATCAGTATATCTTTAACATTTTCATTTATCTTGCTTCGTGGCCAACGATAAAAATACACAAAATTAGTACTTTATGCAGTTTGAGCTAGGTAACGGAATCTATGGCAAATAGTTTAAACCTGAAAATCACACAGCCCAAGACATCATTCTTTATAAATGAAACAAGGTTTATTCGCTAACGGTTATTCTACGATACATGGACTAAACTTAATAAAACACTTAAACATACACACACACATTCAGAGTTTCAATCAGAGACTTTGCTATCTTTTCTGCGTACTGATCAATTCATCAGTTCAGTAAGAATAGAGATTTGTTCGGTCTACTTGCTTTAAGTTGAGATGGACAGCTGGTGTTTCCTTCGGATGGCTGAGGGAATCCCGGCGGCTGATTGGCTCGTTGCGTGATGTCACTGAGGGAAACCCTCCTGCCATTGGCAGTTGCCTGTTTCCTTTGTGACACAATGACCCTTGAAGTTCTTCTCTTCCTTCCGCGTAGTTTCAGGCTTTCAAGGTTTCTTCAGGAGTTTTACTAAGTATATGGGCACTTCGAAGCGCAATCAGTGAGCCGAAGCCCAAGTCTTTGCAAGTTAGCGAGCAGCGAGTGAGAGCAAAAGCCTAACCTGTAGTGGTCGTTTTAAACAGCTCAATTTGGGTCCACCCACAGGCGGCTGTCCCAATTAGATTGTTCTTGTGGGGCGGAGCCCCGCCCCGCACGGCTTCTTTTGCCGCGCCTACATTATCTGATAGTCAATTCATCACATGAAGGAAAATATCCTTGCAGACCTCTATACGTGCTGTAATCATACATTATGATGCTAAAGGTTGACTGTCATCCACACCAACTTATTGCTGATGACGACAGCTCCTGTTCAACATCAAACATTCCGCATTTGACACACAAAGTACATCTAATAATTGTATCTACTACACAGGTTAAGGCAGAGATTAAAACATCCTACATTCCAAATAATCACACCAAGCATATGAACGACATCAAGCACATCCTTCCTGGGTATCTTTGTCCTAATAGTGATGGAATAAATTAATGTATTGTTGGGAGAAAATCAATAGAAGTTTGGGTGTTCCTTGCAAGGAGCTGAGACACAGAGAATAACTTTCCTTTGACCTGCAAGGAGGACAAAAGATGAGCTGTCCGGGGTCATGAGAATGTCACGTTTTGATGTGTATCTGTGATTCTCTTACCTCGGACACAGCTATAAGTCAATCGTTTGTGTTTACCAAATTAGTAGTTTATGCGTAAAAGGAGTCGCAGGTGTCCCCTTTCTCCAGATAAGCCATTGTTTGTTATTTAGATTGTTATTTATGGTAAGCTAGTCAGGAACAACATTGAAGTTATGTTACTAAGTGGATCTGGGAGCTCGCTCAAGGAGGTGGGTCTATAAATCCCTCTAAAAACTAGGAGAGATTTATAGAGCCACCTCCTTGAGCGAGCTCAGGTCTCCTGAGATAAGGAGACTTAAGGCAGGAAATCGGCCAGCCAGTTAATGGGGATCGCTCATATATTAACCTTTTACGACTTCCTTAGGAATGTGCTGTTTCTCAATACTTCTGTGCGTCTTCTTCCTCGACAAGGCACTACACATACCTAAAAAAATAAAACTGAAAATCACTGTTTATTTTATTTGTATCTTTACTCTATTGTATTTATTTGTGCTGTTGCTTATAGTTAGATAATTACTTAGATTTTCTTTATTTTTATTTGGCAGTATAGTTTTTCCCTAAACATACCGAAACCGTGACTCTAAAACATTGATATAAACCGAACCGTGAAAAAGTTGAACCGTTCCACCCCTAGTAAAATATAAACCGTAAAATACTGATAGAAAGGCAATATCATGACCACTATTTTAACACATTTACAAATTAATAAAAACCAAGTCAAATATATATATAAAAAATAAGTATTTATTAAAACACGCAGAAAGACATTGCAAGGCTTTTACTGGTAAAATAAAATTCAGTCTTTCAACATTTCTTATAAAATCTTAGAATCAGAATCAGAACAAGCTTTATTGCCAAGTGTGTTCACACACACACAAGGAATTTGTCTAGGTGTTGTCAGGAACCAGCCGGAGAGAGAGATGGCGAGGACTCAAGTGCAGGAGAATCGGGTTCTTTAATCACAAAATAAAAACAAAGATGAACAAAAACCACCCCGAAGGGGGAAAAACAGACAGGCAGAGAGCTGTGTACACTACACATACATACATAACATAAGACAACGGATCAGCACAGGACTGCAGACACCAGGAGGCTAAATAGGGAGACAAACGAGGGTAACGAGGGAGACACATGTGAGTCACTGAAACAATAATTAGTTAACAAGACGGGGGCAGACAATAGACATGGGAGCACATGGCACCAACAACAAACAAGCCATGTGCTCAACACACAGAGACATCTGGTGGCCAGCCTGGGCACACCAGCAGGACCGTGACAGGTGTTAGGAGCTTCCGGTACAGGAAGTACAAACGTAGTGCAAACAAACATAAAGTGAATGTAATAAAACACTAATATTAAAGAGAATAAACAATAAATTAGCAATTACAGTAGAATACTTACAGTAGAATACTAAATACTTACGAATGTTTGGTGAGTTGTATACAGATGTCCAGTACTGAGGTGTGTTATGTGTTGTTCAGGTGGGATATGGCCTGGGGGAAAAACTGTTCTTGTGTCTGGCTGTTTTGGTGCACAGTGCTCTGTAGCGTCAGCCAGAGGGCAACAGTTCAAAGAGAGAGTGAGCTGGGTGTGAGGGGTCCAGAGAGATTTTCTTAGCACTTTTGCTCACTCTGAAGATGTAAAGTTCTTGGAGGTTGGGCAGAGGGGCATCGATAATCCTCTCAGCAGTCCTGACTCTCCATTGTAGTCTCTTAATGTCGGATTTGGTGGCTGAATCAAACCAAACAGTTATAGACGAACACAGGACAGACTCAATGATGGCAGAGTAGAACTGTTTCAGCAGCTTCTGTGGCAGGTTGAACTTCTTCAGCTGGCGGAGGAAATACAGCCTCTGCTGGGCCTTTTTCACAATGGAGTCAAGGTGATTGTCCCACTTCAGGTCCTGAGAGATGTTGGTACCCAGGAATATGAATGACTCTGCTGCAGCCACAGTGCTGTCCGTGATGGTGAGTGGGGGGAGTGCAGGGGGTTCCTCCTGAAGTCTACCATAATCTCCACTGTTTTGAGAGTGTTTAGCTCCAGGTTGTTAAGATTGCACCAGACAGCCAACTGCTCAACCTTCTGTCTGCAAGTAGACTTGTCTCCATCCTGGATGAGGCATAGGACTTTAGGGTCGTCTTCAAACTTTAGGAGCTTGACAAAGTGGTCCTTTGAAGTGCAGTCATTCGTGTAGAGGGAGAAAAGTAATGGGGAGAAAAAACAAATCTTTAATTGTTCTGTAACGGTGATCCAATATATTACTGTCTCTGGTGGGACATGTAATATGCGGTCTATATTTTGGCAGTTCACGGGAGAGATTTGCTTTGTTAAAATCCCCAAGAATGATTAAAAAAAAGTTCTGGTACCATTCCTCCATTTCAGTTATTTGTTCGGCTAGCTGTTGCATCGCAGTGCTCAAAATCTTATCATAAAAATAATATAGCAACACAAAATATAAACAATTACCTGTAAAAAACAAAAAAGCCATATTCTGAGTAGAACATTAACTTTATATAAAAATTAAGGTCAATAAACAGAATTTGTATAATTTTGGTAAAATATATATATATATTTTTTTAAGAAAAGGATTAAAATAAAATGCTGGAATCAACATTATACCACAAATTCTGTTGTTTGATCTTATGTTCTATTAAATTAAGAATATTACTGCAAAAGATAATTTAATAAATACATACTGAAAGTCCATCAACTTTCTGAGATGAGCACACACATGAGGGTTGTCCCTCTTCTCTGAGACCTTTCCACTTGTGTTGCCTCTTTCAGGTATGTGATCAGCTAGAGACAAAAAAAGAAGGAAACTCTGACCACGCCCCAAGTCACGCTCACAAGCCACGCCCCCAGCACTTATAAAAACTATATATTTTAGCACATTAAAAGATACATCTTATACTGTAAGAATACATACTATTGTCCTGTAAAAAATATAAAGCAGCACTAAGTCATTATAACAATATAATATAATATATTATAAAAAAGCACTATAATATACAGTATTAAAGTAAAGTATATAGTATATACAGTATAATACACAATTAGCACAAACGTTTCAGATAAAATAAGCAGAAAACCAATCACTTCTCACAACTAGCAGATATTAACTCTAAAAGACAGAAACAAAAATTGTATTAGGCAAATCACTTACTCGTTCTTGTCACCTCAGCAGTCAGTATGCTTTTCCTGGAGACTGGACACTGCTCAGCGGGTTTTAAATGTTTTTACCGTCCAATTAATGATTCTAAAATAAATACATTCTGCTGAATTTATTTGATTAAAGTAAAAAAAAAACACAAAAAAACAATATTGTGAAATAGAATTACCCATTTTTAAAAGTTTTCACTTTTAATATTACACAATGTAATGTTATTCCTGTGATGCAAAGTAGAATTTTCTTCATCATTACTCCAGTTTTCAGAGTTGAAATCATTATAAATTATTTAAATTTATTTGACTCTCAAGAAACATTTCTGATTATTATCAATGTTTAAAACAATTTTGCTGCTTCATATTTTGTGTGGAAATGGTTATATACTTTATTTTTCAGGATTTATTGATAAATATAAAGTTTAATGAACAGCATTTATTTGCATTTGTCAAATATATTAATTACATTTGTTAATTCATTTATTAAATAGAAATCATTTTAAATTTCTTCATTCACTTTCATATATGAATAAAATTATTAATTTTGAATTAATTCATTTCTAATTAATTATAAACTTTTATAAATCTTATAAAACATTTTGAGAGGTATCTTTGTTTCCACAAAATAATTAAGCAGCAAAACTGTTTTTAACATTGATTATAATGATAAATGTTTCTTAAATGTTTCTTATCAGCATATTAGAATGATTTCTGAAGTACTATGTAATACTGAAACTTCTCTTTGTAAACATATTTATAAATGCTTCCAATGACGAATGTTGTGTTTCCAAATGCAAATTAAAGGGGTTCAAAACAATCTAGCACTAAATTGAATAGAAACTAAAAACAGTGCTTTAACAGCAGACATGTAGCATGTCAGACTACAGCCTGTTATATACGTACATATAACATCACAACCATTGGGAGTTTTATGACAGCACTAGCAATCTCAAATTCTCACCGCCATTCATACAAAGCCACCGGGTCTAGTAGCGAGTTTAAACGCTGATTCTGCTCGCGTTTGGTGCTTTGAATTATTTTAATGCTTTTAACCGTACTGCAGATGGTGCCACGAGCTCGTGCAGTTAAAGAACAGCATTTATTTTAAATATATGTACTTTGTAATATCTTTACTGTCACTTAAATCAATTTAATCAAAGCATTTTTTGTATTCTATAATCTTTGATTTAATGCAACATTGTTGAAGAAAAATATTAATGTCTCTGTTTTAATCTTACCCAAGACTGAATTGTATCACATTTTCCACAAAAATATGAAGCAGCAAAACAGTTTTCAAAATTGATAATAATCAGAAATATTTATTGAGCAGAAAATCTGCATATTAGAATGATTTCTTAAGATCATGTGACACTGAAGACTGGAGAAATTATGCTAAACATTCAGTTTCAAAATCAGTCATTGAAGTTGATACAATCTTAACATTGGATCATTTAATTTAACTTCTTTAAATTCATATTTAAACATTTGTAATAATGAGGAATATTTATGCTCAGTTATTTCAGTTTAAACCATTTGTGAAGTGAGTTTGACATTGTTCAGTAAACACACGGACACTGGAGGGTTTGATTATGGAGTTTAATATTGAGGAGTGAAAGGATTTCAACAGTTCCTCTATACAGTATGGTAGCTCGTGTCTGTTATTAGATAAGACAGACTATTGTTGTTGTGTGCATCTGTCAGTGTTCACAAAAGGGATCAGCGGGTCATCAAAGGATTTGGGGAACTCGATTCCAGTCACACTCAGTTTCCCTCCATCACAGGGAAGAGGCTGATATATATACAGGTGAATACACACACCTTCCCCAGCAACCATCACCTGATAGAGAGAAAAATCAACTAGGGTTTAATGTAGACAAACACTTTACATGTTCGACTACATTTGTCCAGCAATGCTACAATATTAAGAAAAGTTTTATCTAATGCAAATGCAAGAAGATTGACGATGCATTTTAACTTCCAGTGAGGACGGACAAATGACTTGACACATCACACCTGCAGTTGACTAGTTGATATTGGGTGGCATGCAAGTCATACCTTGAGTTTCACGAGCTTGAAATCAATACAAATACAAATGAACAAAAACATAAATTTACCTTGACCAGGTAATTTACTCCGTTCACAATCTGAGAGCGATAGACCACAGGAAAGTACATCTTAAAACAAATTCCATAATTCTCCTCGACCGCTGTCCTCACCTGAATAAATAGCCAGACATTATTATTATTATTATCGTTGTTGTTATAGTAAAACATTACAATAAGAACCATTTATTAAGTTAGTAACACACTACATTAGTAAACATGAACTAATATTAATAAATGCTGTATTTTAATCTAAAAAAGAGGCATTTTAGACAATTTGAATATTTTACTGAACATCACTTTTGTTGAGTTTAGAGTTTAATAAAGGATCAATCAAGAGTGATTATACATATACACACAAACACACACACACACACACACACACACACACACACACACACATATTTATATATATATATATATAGAGGTTATTAAGTCTGAATTTATTGCATAAAGTAGGCACTTGCATGTATCATTCATATAGTGCTACATGTACATAAAAGAAAATGTGTGTAAACTAAAACAAAACCAATCAATAATAGATTTTTAGCAAAAAATATTACAGCATCAAAACAGACAAAACAGCTTACTAGCTCATAACAGACTGCATTTACTCTATGATTGATTTTGGGTCTCATACCTCAAGGCACATCTTGATCACTTCTAGAGTGACCGGCTTCACTTTGCTCCAACCTCCAAAGTCTTCCATTACTGCAGTGTGCTGATGATCAGTGTAGAGAAGAGGATTGTAAATCAGTCAATCTGACTCCCAGAACCATGGCCCTGCACTTTTAAAGTTAAGATCACATGACTTGGAGAATTGTGGGAGGAGCTAGCACAAATGTGGCAGTGAACTATGGTTAGATGTTTGTTTAAATCACCTAACCACAATGTTAGGCAAAAGTAATAATTTCAGGTCAAGTCAAGATAACATTTATTTTGTATAGCACGTTTCACAAACATATGACCCTGCAGCCCAAGACTGGTTATCCACTGAAGCTAAGCAGGGTTGAGCCTGGTCAGTACCTGGATGGGAGACCTGGGGAAACTAGGTTGCTGTTGGGGTATGCAGTATATGCAGTGCAGAGGGTTGTGCCAAAACAAGTCTTTGAAAATAGTCTTTAAATAAAGCTTTTAAAATATTTGAAAAATTACATTTGTTAAGGGACAATTTTAGTTTAGCTTTTTAAATGAGTAAAAATAATAAAATTTCAGCGGCGCGCTGTGAGAGGGGAGGGGTTGTGAAGGAACGGGAAGAACGTTTGGAGTGTTTGCAATAAAGTGTGCTAACTGAATAAACGTCGTGTTTTATTCTATTTAACACAGACCACACATGTACTGATGTGTTATGGGATTTTTCTTCCCATAAACTTCAAGAGAATAGCTTTTTGTGTGAAGACGTGTTCATACATGTCAAGTTCCATGAATATAATAGAACAAAATGTAGCATTTTGTTTCACGTAATTCATTCAGTACATTAATTATAGTGATTTGTAAAGTGATGATTGTTTACATCATGAATTGTCTTTTGGTGATCTAGATTTTCATTTGTTTGAAATAAGCGGCAAAGTGGACACAACTTGGAAGTCGACTGTCATTAACCAGTTTACAAAAGACTGATATTTACCTGAGCTTCATGTCCAAAGCAAATCACAAATAAGCTGGAAGAGAGGATAAATGAAGACTGCCTAAAAGAAAGAAAATAAGACTGAATACATTTAAATACATTTACATTTAGATAAAAGTACAACCAAAAATAGGCAACAGTCAATGTTCTCCTGACAATTCACTGCAAATGGGCATTTTCATTCCCAAATCAACATGTTGTCATTATTACTCACCTTCATGCAATTCCAAACATATAACTTGAATTTTGTATTTAATTCAAAACTTCTTCAAACATCAAATACTCTTTATAATGTTTTTCCATCTTACAGGTCATTGTGAGTGATGAGTCACTATTAAACTCCCAAATAATGTGTAATATTTTAAGTACAAGTACAAACAAAGCTTTATTCTTTTATTAAAATTATTTCAGATTTTTCCTTTTGTGTCCCACAGACAATGAATCATCAAACTGTTTCAAACAACATGAGAGGGAGGAAATAATGACATAAATGTCATTCTGGAGTGAATTATTCCTCCAATTATGTTGTGTCAGATTTCTGAAGCTGATCTGAATGAATGAGAGATGTTGGATGTAGACTGCGTGTCCAGTATTACAGACTGATACACAAGGGGCCCTATTTTAATGATCTAAGCACATGGTCTAAAGCGCATGGTGCAAGGGCACTCAGGGCATGTCCAAAAACACGTTTGTGACTCGGGCAGCCATGGCGGATCAGGGGACTCCGTGGGACTCTGGTGGCGCTCGGGAAGCGCGGGCACCTGGTGGCGCTCGGGTAGCGCGGACACTTGGAGTCGCTCGGGAAGCACGGACTCCTGGTGGCGTTCTGGAAGCACAGACACTAGGGGGCGCTCTGGTGGGCGCTGCCGAGGAGCGGGCTCTGGTGAGCGCTGTCGAGGAGCGGGCTCTGGTGGGCGCGGACACTCGGGGGCATTCTGGAAGCGCAGACACCTGGGGGCGCTCAGGAAGCACGGACACTTGGGGGCGCTCGGGAAATACAGACTCCTGGGGATGTTCTGGAAGCACAGACACTAGGGGGAGCTCGGGAAGTGCTGACTTTTTGGGAAGAGCTGACTCTTGGGGGCGCAAGGGAAGAGCTGACTCTTTGGGGACGCTCGGGAAGAGCTGACTCTTTGGGGACGCTCGGAAAGAGCTGACTCTTTGGGGGCGCTCGGGAAGAGCTGACTCTTTGGGGGCGCTCGGGAAGAGCTGACTCTTTGGGGGCGCTCGGGAAGAGCTGACTCTTTGGGGGGGCTCGGGAAGAGCTGACTCTTTGGGGGGGCTCGGGAAGAGCTGACTCTTTGGGGGCGCTCGGGAAGAGTTGACTCTTTGGGGCGCTCGGGAAGCGCTGACTCTTTGGGGCGCTCGGGAAGCGCTGACGCTTTGGGGCGCTCGGGAAGAGCTGACGCTTTGGGGCGCTCGGGAAGAGCTGACTCTTTGGGGGCGCTCGGGAAGAGCTGACTCTTTGGGGCGCTCGGGAAGCGCTGAACTGGACGGAACCAGCGGTGATGACGACGTGACCAGCGGAGACGAAGGAGAGCTGGACGGGACCAGCGTAGACTTAGGAGGGACTTTGGAGTTTGGCAGGCGGGGGGAGCCGTTGGAGAGGTATGTTGAGATTCTTGGCATGAGGTGAGCTGGGGAGGCGCCACGCGTTCCAGCTGGAGCGGGATGACAAGACTCGGGGATTACCTCAACTTCCAAATCGGAACCATTAAGAAACAGGTTGGTTGGTTCAAGGTTCAAGGTTCTTTATTATTTGTCACATACACAATCATACAGGGTATAATAAGTAGTGAAATGTTAGAAACAGTACAAGATAGATAAGCTTGATCAGAGGAAAATTACTGATGGTAAGATCGCAGCGTATAGTCTCGTAATCCAACCCCAGATGGAAGCATGCACTTAGAGCGGTGTCGTCCCAGCTCAACGAGCTCTAGAGACCTCAAGAAAAACTCTTCCACATATCTCTTCAGACCTCAGACCACCCTGCCGCAATCCCCACAGTGCGTCCTCAGCTGCAGTCATAGTTGGTCGGTTGTTCTGTCACACTGCTCACTGGCATAGAACGAAGGAGACGAGGAGATACTCCAAATATGAGTTCTTTACTTCCACAACAAACAGAGAATCCAACAGAGGAACACATAGAAAAATTTAATATGATGTTTAACAACCGACAGGAAACATGGGACAAAGACTTTAAATAGACAGATCTAACTAGATGCACCTGGAACATAATCAAGACACACGGCTGGGACTAACTGAACTAATAATGAATTGGAAACAGGAAGGACTATATATGGGCACGAGAGGAAGGGAGACAGAAGACATGGGGACACAGGTCTGACACCCCTATACCCAGACACTTTTAATCTCCCCTCTATATTAAATGTATAAAATATGTTCAAGTCATACAATTTAAAATTATTAAAAATATGATTCAGTTAGGGTCCCCCCTAATGAGACAGTCATTATCATTATAGCAAGCAGTTTTTCCTAATTCTTATTTTGGCTTATGGCTATTATGGAAATGAATCAGAATAAGTGCAAGTATGTTGCCGTTTCCCCCCCCAAAAATGCCAACTTCAACATTATTTCATTGTTCTGTTAAGCCAATTATTTAGAAACTATTAAGCAGTACATCAAAAATAGTTTGTGCTTGCAGGATGACATGGATGATGCAATATTAATCTGAAACTCATTTTTCTGAGTAAAAATTCAAATGACAGATCAAAAAGATTGATATATTTTTTTAAGCAGTTCAAACATGTACATTTTTAAAGGGGTCCTATTATGCTCTTTTACAAAGTCTTGATTTAGTTTTGGGGGTGTCCTAGAACATGCTCTCACGTTTGGTGGTTCGAAAATCGCATTATTTATCACATAATTTACATTATTACAATACCTTTCTCCCCAGCCTGACACAAACGACTCGATTAGTTCCGGGTTTGATTCCCTTGCTCTCAAAAATGTTATTTCTTAGTTTAGTTTACTTTATTTTAGTTTAGTTTTTGAATTTGGCCAGCGGTTATGAAAACATGAATGATCATTTATTTTAAAACGGTGCGCTGTCGCATTTTGCTGTCGCGAGTGAGATCACGGAGCGCACATAGATCTGGCGGACGGGTTGGAGACGGGTTCGCCCTATTTCCACCTGTATTCCCCAGGTCTAGCGCTCTCCCGGGGCGGAAGCCTAAGCTATAGTTCTTCCCCCTTGAGTGAGAGTGCGCTAATCTGCAGCAGTTTCTCTCCAAGAAGATTTATTTGTTTTGTTCCGAGCGGCTCGCGCGTTGCCGAGGCAACGCGCGCATTATGGTGATCCTCGGTTCATTTATGCACTTTCAGACCGTGTTTACTTGTCTGGGTGTTTGACTGCATTTAATTTTGAATAATTAACTATGCATTTTATCCGACTATGAGAGTTAGATATATATTTATACATATATAGATATATATATATATATATATTGTAGAGGAATATATACAATTATATATTGTATATGACCTACAAGAGTACTTCTCAAGTGAGAGCACAATGTTTACCTCTCTTCCTCCAAGGAGGTTGAGGTGGTCAGCTTGGGCTGCTGGGCGGAGCAGCCCCAATTGTGTTCCAGCTCCCTATTCGGGGAATGTCCCTTCTCGTACTCGCCAGAATCGGAGTCAGAGTGACGCGCCCGGGCCGAAGACGGATCTGCGGATCGTTAGTCTTCGGCCAGAACGCCCTGATGCCATGGTCCAGGGCCTTGAGGGCCGGCCCCTCTGGGGAAGAGCGGTGTACACCGCATTACACGGTGCCCGTCTCTCCTCAGTGCCCTCAGGAGATCAGTCTGCTAACCCTGCCAGTGTTCTAGGGCACAGCGGTCTCCAGCGAGCGCTTCTCTCAGTCTCTTCCGCCCAGAAATGTAGCGGAGATGGGAGTCTCGCCACCCCTTCGGGGGTCTCTAGAGCAGCTAGATCGGCCGTCCCCTGCCGGTCCTCCGTTCCAGGGCACCGAGCTAGCCGCTCTAAGTACACCAGAGGCCAGTCTCAAGAGACTGGTTCCCTTAATAAGTCACCTGGCGGTGTGGGAGCCCTTGCCAAGCGTGTTTTATTGGGATCTGCCTGAGCAGACTCTGGTTCCTAGTCTTCCTTAGAGATGACGTAGGTCTGAGGACCGTTATTTCCAATAGGAGGCTTCTGAAGCAGTCCTGATGCCAAAGCCCAGGACTGGTGAGGGCAGGCCCCTCTGGGGAAGAGCGGTGTACACCGCATTACACGGTGCCCGTCTCTCCTCAGTGCCCTCAGGAGATCAGTCTGCTAACCCTGCCAGTGTTCCAGGGCGCAGCGGTCTCCAGCGAGCGTTTCTCTCAGTCTCTTCCGCCCAGAAATGTAGCGGAGCTGGGAGGCTCGCCACCCCTTCGGGGGTCTCTAGAGCAGCTAGATCGGCCGTCCCCTGCCGGCCTCCGTTCCAGGGCACCGAGCTAGCCGCTCTAAATACACCAGAGGCCAGTCTCGAGAGGCTGGTTCCCTTAGTAGGCCACCCGGCGGCTTGGGAGCCCCTGCCAAGCGTGTCTCATTGGGATCTGCCTGAGCAGACTCTGGTTCCTAGTCTTCCTTAGAGATGACGTGGGTCTGAGGACCGTCATTTCCAATAGAAGGCTTCTGAGGCAGTCCTGAGGCCAAGGCCCAGGACTGTTGAGGGCAGGCCCTCTGGGGAAGAGCGGTGTACACCGCATTACACGGTGCCCGTCTCTCCTCAGTGCCCTCAGGAGATCAGTCTGCTAACCCTGCCAGTGTTCCAGGGCGCAGCGGTCTCCAGCGAGCGTTTCTCTCAGTCTCTTCCGCCCAGAAATGTAGCGGAGCTGGGAAGCTCGCCACCCCTTCGGGGGTCTCTAGAGCAGCTAGATCGGCCGTCCCCTGCCGGTCCTCCGTTCCAGGGCACCGAGCTAGCCGCTCTAAGTACACGGGTCTGAGGACCGTCGTTTCCTTAGGAGACTTCTAAGGCAGTCCTGATGCTACATTCCAGGACTTATGAGGGCAGGCCCCTCTGGGGAAGAGCGGTTTACACCGCATTACACGGTGCCCGTCTCTCCTCAGTGCCCTCAGGAGATCAGTCTACTAACCCTGCCAGTGTTCCAGGGCGCAGCGGTCTCCAGCGAGCGTTTCTCTCAGTCTCTTCCGCCCAGAAATGTAGCGGAGCTGGGAGGCTCGCCACCCCTTCGGGGGTCTCTAGAGCAGCTAGATCGGCCGTCCCCTGCCGGTCCTCCGTTCCAGGGCACCGAGCTAGCCGCTCTAAGTACACCAGAGGCCAGTCTCAAGAGACTGGTTCCCTTAGTAAGTCATCTGGCGGTGTGGGAGCCCTTGCCAAGCGTGTCTTATTGGGTCCTGCCTGAGCAGACTCTGGTTCCTTAGTCTTCCTAGAGATGACGCGGGTCTGAGGACCGTCGTTTCCAATAGGAGACTTCTAAGGCAGTCCTGATGCTACATCCCAGGACTTATGAGGGCAGGCCCCTCTGGGGAAGAGCGGTTTACACCGCATTACACGGTGCCCGTCTCTCCTCAGTGCCCTCAGGAGATCAGTCTGCTAACCCTGCCAGTGTTCCAGGGCGCAGCGGTTTCCAGCGAGCGCTTCTCTCAGTCTCTTCCGCCCAGAAATGTAGCGGAGCTGGGAGGCTCGCCACCCCTTCGGGGGTCCCTAGAGCAGCTAGATCGGCCGTCCCCTGCCGGTCCTCCGCTCCAGGGCACCGAGCTAGCCGCTCTAAGTACACCAGAGACCAGTCTCGAGAGACTGGTTCCCTTAGTAGACTATTCGGCAGCGTGGAACTGCTGCCAAATGTGTCTCGATGGGTCACGCACACTGTAGACAAGGCTATGTGGCGCTCTGCCGCAACCTTTCTACGGGTGAGCAGGCTCTGGTAATGGAACAAGAAGTGAACACTCTCCTGAGGGAGGAGACCATCGAGGTGGTCCCTGCTCTAGACATAGAGTCCAGGTTCTACAGCCGTACTTGTTCCGGGGAAAGGGGTTGTGTCCGTCTTAGATCTAAGCTAACTGAACCGCTCAGTCACACGACTGAAGTTCAGAAAGTTCTCTTCAAGCACGTGTCTCTCACCAGATCCGAGGACTGGTGGTCACGAGCGATCTAAAGATGCATACTCCTTCCCCATCACAGGAAGTTCCTGAAATGTGCTTTGGGGGCAAAGCGTATTAATATCGGGTTCTTCCCTTCGTAAAGGAGCAGCCATCCTGTCGAGGCAGACATCCAGCTCCGCTAAGGGGCTGGATGCTATGGTACAATCGTGGCTGAGGCTTCATCTGTACGCCTCCCCCGATCGCTCAGCTCCTGGGAGTTCTAGAGAGAGTGCGCATGGACGGGGTCCTTCTATTGAAAAACCCTGTTCTGGCCGGGCCGAGTATAGTCTCTGACCCGATTTCTCTCCTCGACGGCTCTCCATGGGGGATTCCCGTCAGGAGGGATCTCCTCTCACTGGCAGCGGGCATGATCTTACACCCCCGCTCGGAGTTGTGGAAACTATGGGTGTGGCTCCCGAGGGGGCACAACTCATAGCCTCTGGTCTCTCAACTGAGGTTGCTGAGACCATCCTCCAATCTAGAGCTCCCTCAATAAGGAAACTGTACGCCCTGAAGTTGAGACTCCGGGTGCGGAGACCGCCAGCTTGATCCAGTTAACTGCCTGCTGAGACAGTGCTGGAGCTCTCGCAGGCCCGTTTCTCCGCAGAGTTAGCCCACTCCACCCTGAAGGTCTACGTGGCGGCTATAGCACCTACCACGCCCCTCTTGGTGGCCTTTCAATAGGCAAACTCTCTTTTATACGTTTCCTCTGGTGGAGGCCAGGGTGCTTATGCTAAGTAGTGGATCTGGATGCTCTCCTATGACCTCGAGTCCTCTGATCTCCCCTCGCCTTTGGGAATCAAGGCTCACTCTACTTAAGGTATGGCGGCCTCCAAGGCCTTCTGGCAGGTATACCTGTGCAGGACATCTGTGACGCTGGTGGGTGGTCTACGCCCCTAACTTTCCAGGTTCTACGACCTGGCTCTGCGAGCCACCCCTGGCTTGTCTTTTCCCTTGCCATAGCTGTGCATTCCACACACTAAGCAGGGATTTGCAAGTATGGCGGCGTGGATATCTCGTTCCCCTAGCGTTTCGACGCAGCTCGATGTTCCCGGAGGGGAACGTCCCAGGTTACGTATGTAACCCTGGTTCCCCGAGGGAACGAGACGCTGCGTCGCAGGGCCATACTTCCGGCATCCCTACTAGAGCTATGCTTCATTCCTGGAAGCTGGCGCCGGCCGCACATCACGTGCTTTTAAGCATCCTGGTCATGACGTCACCGCACCTGACGTCTGGCCGTCAATTTTGACTGATTACACATATGATTCAGAGCTGGACAACGCTGATGGCGTTCCCCTAGCGTTTCGACGCAGCGTCTCGTTCCCTCGGGGAACCAGGGTTACATACGTAACCTGGGACGTTTTCTGTTGTCAGAGCGCGCGCGCACTCTCTCTTCCTCTACACAAGCGCGTGTCCCAGGTCGTTGCCACGAAGACAAACCGAAACCATAATGCTGTGGTGTGAGTTAGCGAGAGTGCGCTAATCGCGGGAAGAATAAAATGGATAGTACAAAAAAAAAAAGATTCCTAGAGGAGCCGAAAAAGCCAGGCTAAAAAAAGAAAGGCATCGGAGGATGATGGGGCCAAAAGGGCCAAACTGACAAATATTTTTTCAAGAAGACAAACGAGCACACGTGAACTGGCGACTCAAGGTAACCTACAGTGACTAGCAACATTTACAGTTATGCATTTGGCAAACGCTTTTATCCAAAGTGACTTTTTATTGATGGTCTGTAATGTAATTGATTTTAGCCTGTTGAATTATTTTAAATGTTTTTGTGGTTTAATAAAGATAAGCCTGATGCTGAGGGAAGTGAGAAAAAGAAAGAGACAGAAACAGAGACATTGATCTTCATTGAGACAAGGTCCCTGACGAACATTCCAAACTGACAGATATTTGTTCAAGACAAACAAGCACACAGGAACTGGCGACTCAAGGTACAGTGACTATAGTCAAAAACTATAGAACAATGATACAGTAATAAACAAAGTTGCAGAAACCAGTGCACTGCTTAGACAGTTGTTGATGCTGTCAGGCTTTGCCATTTTCAGTTCTGAGTGTAAACCAAAACTTGTGAAGAATGGTAGAAGGCCTTTCTCTCTTTCTTTCTTTCGAGATGCTTATTGATTTTCCATTTACCCATTTAGCAGACGCTTTTTTCCAAAGCAACTTACAGTGCATTCAGCATATACATTTATTTTCAGTATGTGTGTTCCCTGGGAATCGAACCCACAACCTTTGCGCTGCTAATGCAATGCTCTAACCACTGAGCCACAGGAACATAATGACTAACATATATGAATATTAATGACTGCTTGGCAGCTTTCAATTGTACTTTTTTTTTTTTATAATGTTACTGTTGTATCTTTTGTAGCAGAAATGTTTCATATAGTTTATTTCATTTATTTGATTTATTACATTGACATGGATGTAAAAAACAATAGTGCAAAAAGTATATTTCTTACTGCATAACTTTATTTTTGTTTGAATGCAAACCATTATTTTCATAACGTAACAGTTGGACACTTTGTTGCAGAAAACTCAGTATGTGATTTGTTATTGATATTTATGGCCATATTTACATTATTCAGATTTTTTTTCGAAACATGTCAATTAAGAAACAGATCTGTCATTTATCCAGATTCCACCACGGTGGGAGGGGGTTGGATGGGGATTGGTGGTGGGCTGGTCTTGAGCATTACACTCCCGGGCTGAAAATGGACCCCCTTCCGGCCCTGCTTTCCGTCAGTGCAATTCGAGAAGTAATGAAACACGGACTAATGTATTTCATTCATTCGTTCATAACCCCCTCCCCTGGCCGACACAGTTTTGCGTAGGGCCCCCAGAAGACTAGGATCGGCACTGGCCCCGCCCCTTGCCAAAGCAGCAAGTTCTGCTCCGGTATAGTTAAGGATGGCATCAATATTGGCATAACAATTTCAATCAGATTGAAACCACGAGAATATTGAACAAGAATATCATGCAGAACTTTGCACTCACGAATATTGCAAGACATAATAGAGCGGTAACATTATTGTCTTGTTTTTTTTATATATATATTTTTTGGCTAAATCACGTTTTAGATACAATGTCAACAACCGCTTAAAAAAACTGCATTTACTATGTACAGATAAGTGCAACGGTAATATGCATAATGTTTATTTAATTCTAACATTATAACATGCATTGCAGTCAAACTATTATACATTTGAATTTGTTTATACCATTGTCTCATAATTGAAGTGCTAATCCTGCAGATTACATCATTGTCCAGTATTGTACTGTCAGCAGTTTAAATGGATGCTCCATCTTTCAGCAAAAGCTTTTTGGTGAAACAAGCACTGTACTCTCTCGTGTTGTGGAAGCTGTCCTCAGTAAAATGCACTGCACATAGTACCAAATTGGGGTTATAATGCTCAGGACAAGAGTTAAAAATAAAAACATTTTAAAAACGAAATATTTATCTTTGGAGTGAACTTTGAGATTTGTAACTTTGTCGATTTTTGTATGCACAAACATACACTACACACTGACTAAAATAAAAAAAGTAAAAAAGCATAATAGGACCTTTAATGTCATATTTTCTCACCCTTCTGTAAGGACCAGAATGTAATTGACATAATCTATAATCTTGTATTATTTTATTATCATGATAAGATTCTTTAATATCTTCAAAGATTAGTGGGTGTATTGTTTAACTGTGAAAATGATTGTGTTATCAGGAATTCCATACTGCATGAACACGATGACTTATATTTAACTTAATTAATGGAAACATGGCGTACAGAGGCGGCATGATTATTTACATCTTTGCTCTCCTGCTGGTTTCGCTCCGTTGCTGCTGGTCCGGTCGAGTTGGCAGTGCTGGGCGGGCAGACCTAGTTGTCTTCGCTCAGTTGAGTCTTCAAGCTGCATATTCAAATATCCTGAGCAATGGAAGGGCTAATATACCAACTGTGGTCCGGCACCGCGGTCAAGTGAGCCGCCATCCGTGAACACCCGGTTAAGCCAGCCGCCACCTGGATTCTGCTGCACGTCTGTTTGTGGTATTACGGTACAGAGACACGAAGCGGCCAAAAAGCTGACGAAGACCGTCTCAGGTTACGTATGTAACCATGGTTCCCCGAGTGGGGAACGAGACACTGCGTCCCCAAGGGGTCGCTACGGGGAACGCCCTCAGCGTGACTCGGTCTGAAGATACATATGAAAAAACACCACCTGTTGGCCGGCGACAGCCCATGACGTCACTACCGGCGTGCCACAATATAAGTGCCGCCGGGCGAAAACATCATCAGCTTCTTCGTCTGAAGCTTGCGTCCGAAGCATGGCCCGAAGCCTAGGGGACGCAGTGTCTCGTTCCCCACTCGGGGAACCATAGTTACATACGTAACCTGAGACGTTCCCCTTCATGGGAACTCGAACTGCGTCCCCTAGGGGTCGCTACGGGGAACGTTATACCCACTTCACCATGCTGAGGGGAATGCAAGCCAATTTCTCAAAAAAGGCGAGCACTAAGCCAAATCTACCCGGCTTAAGGGAGTTTCCCCCGGGACGGCTGATGGCTGTCAGTGATATTATCCCCTTCGGCCAAAAGGCCCGAGCTGCATACCCTAGTACTTACCTGTTAGGCGCCGGGATTACCGGGCCTAGGGTAGAGCTCAAGGTCTTGGAATCAGAAAAGATTCCTTCAAGGGGATATGGCCAGGCACCTGGCTCACTAGGTCCTGGCAGATCACTCAGGGGTTACCACTTGCTCTCCCAAGCTTACTGAGGGAACTGTCTCAACAGACCTCTTGGTAGTGTACACCCCTTTTTCCTTTTTCTTTTCCTTTTTGGACCCAACACATATGGGACAAGGGAGCGGGGCCCAAGGCACAAACCGGGGCTTTAACCAACTCAAAAAAGGGCACGAAGCTGTGCGCGTAACCCTACCCTTACGGGATTTTAGAAAGAACGCAGAACCTTGATGTGCGGACTTACCACTGAGTGGATTTTAGAAAGTGCCCAAAGTCTCGCGTGCGCACTTATTAGAAGAACGTTCTATGCCCTGGAGCGGAGAACTACTCATTCCTCGGAGTGAGAGGGAACTCAGACGCTCAGAAGGGAGCGGCAAGCTCATAGATGACCCTCTGGTTGAGGGGAGCAATGCTGGCTCGACCAACAGGGCGAGCGACCTATCACAGAGCTCTGGGGGGCGGAGAAACTCACTCCTCAGAGTGAGACCTCCCAACCATGATTCTCCGCTCAGCAGGGAGCGGCATGCTCATAGATAACCCTCTATAGTGAGGGGAGCAATGCTAGCTCGACCAGCACGAGAGATCACAGAGCTCGGAGGAGCGGAGAACTCATTCCTCAGAATGAGAGGGAAACTCAGACGCTCCGCAGGGAGCGGCATGCTCAAAGATGACCCTCTAGTGAGGGGAGAAATGCTAGCTCTACCTATAACGAGCTCTGGAGAGCGGAGCACTCATTCCTCAGAATGAGAGGACCTCAGCTACCAATAACCAATAAGGAGCTCTAGAGCGGAGAACTCACTCCTCAGAGTGAGAGGGAACTCAGACGCCCCGAAGGGAGCGGCATGCTCATAGCAATGCTAGCTCGACCAACCAGGAGAGCTCTGGGGAGCGGAGAACTCATTCCTCAGAATGAGAAGGAACTCAGACGCTCAGCAGGGAGCGGCATGCTCATAGATAACCCTCTAATGAGGGGAGCAGTGCTAGCTCTACCTATAACGAGCTCTGGAGAGCGGAGAACTCATTCCTCAGAATGAGAAGGAACTCAGACGCTCAGCAGGGAGCGGCATGCTCACAGATAACCCTCTAACGAGGGGAGCAATGCTAGCTCTACCTATAACGAGCTCTGGAGAGCGGAGAACTCATTCCTCAGAATGAGAAGGAACTCAGACGCTCAGCAGGGAGCGGCATGCTCATAGATAACTCTCTATAGTGAGGGGAGCAATGCTAGCTCGACCAGCAAGGAGAGCGACCTATCACAGAGCTCTGAGGAGCGGAGAACTCATTCCTCAGAATGAGTGGGAACTCAGACGCTCCGCAGGGAGCGGCATGCTCAAAGGTGACCCTCTAACGAGGGGAGCAATGCTAGCTCTACCTATAACGAGCTCTGGAGAGTGGAGAACTCATTCCTCAGAATGAAAAGACACTCAGCCGCTCAGAAGGGAGCGGCATACTCATAGGTAACCCTCTTATCGTGAGGGGAGTAATGCCCTTGCAGTGGTGACCAGAATGACTGAAGATCCAGGAGGATCCGCAGAAACCTCAGAGGGGACTCACGTCGAGACCATCAGTAAGGCAGTTCGAGAATACAGAACCTGCCTGAAATCATCATAGGTCCAGCCTGACTGTAGTTCTTAGTTGGGAACTCATTCCTCAGAATGAGAGCCTATAATGCTACCTATATCGAGCTCTGGAGAGCGGAGAACTCATTCCTCAGAATGAGAAGGAACTCAGAAGCTCAGCAGGGAGCGGCATGCTCATAGATAACCCTCTATAGTGAGGGGAGCAATGCTAGCTCGACCAGCACGGAGAGCGACCTATCACAGAGCTCTGAGGAGCGGAGAACTCATTCCTCAGAATGAGAGGGAACTCCGCCGCTCACAAGGGAGCGCCTCTAGGCGCTTGGCAGGAAACTTCCACCTAACCTCGGTCGGTGGAGTTTACGGTGGTTACAGGGGAATTAGAGAGGAATGAGAGGGCTTGCCTCTCTCTGACCCGCGCCTCTGTCTCACCCTAGCCGCAGGAGGGGGAGGGGCATGAGTCGCGAGACTAGCCTTCTAAGCCCATCTCTGATCCTCAGACCGAGATGGGTTAGGACCCCTGGTTGTTCGAGCTCAGACCTGGACCTTATCCAGGACTTTTAGCAGGTCAGTCTCGTACGCCTTCGTGTGCAACGAAGCGACGGTCTGACCTGCTGCTGCATATGCCCTGCCATTTAAGCGAGATTCAGGGGCTTAGATGGCCAGGAGGGAGCCTTGAGAGAGGATGTCTCGCCATAGAGAGATAAGCTGGTTATCATCTCTTGCACAGGGGGCATCCCCTCATAGCCATTTTCACGCATCCCCTCAGTGTCAGCATAACTAGTATGCTGAAACCTATGAATACGAGAAAAAATAGCTTTTCCCACTCCTTCTCAACCTCCACATCGAGATTTATGAAGAAAGGAAGGCTCACTCGAGCTGGGGGTTATTTAGATTTATTTTTATGATCCATAACCTCCAAAAACTCGTTCATATGCAGCGGAGCACTAGCTGCTGCATCTGATGATGTCAGAAAGATCGCATCATCACAATCCAGCAGCTCACTCTCGTTCTCGGCCGACGCGCGAAAAGGGGGCGGTCCCTTTCCAACTTATCGGCCACATCCAACTGCGAACCCCACGATTTCATTCGCCTCCGTGCCTCGGCAACGGTGGGTCTTGAATCGCGGGAAGCAGACGGCTGCCCCTCTTTCCTCGAAAAGAGGGACAGGCGAGAGCTGAGCTTCCTCATAGAGAGCCGCTCACAATGCACGCAAACCGCCCCAAAAGAAAACAAAACAAAAGACGCAACAGTCGTGTGTGTCATCGGGTGTCAAATAACGAGGACACGGATCCACACACTTCCTAAACGCCTTGCTAGTGCTCGCCATAGTAGAGTTAGAAAACTGTACTCTTACCAGATTCACTCTGCACGCTTCAAACAAACCAGTCAGTGAAGACGAAAAAGCTGATGATGTTTTCGCCCGGCGGCACTTATATTGTGGCACGCCGGTAGTGACGTCATGGGCTGTCGCCGGCCAACAGGTGGTGTTTTTTCATATGTATCTTCAGACCGAGTCACGCTGAGGGCGTTCCCCGTAGCGACCCCTAGGGGACGCAGTTCGAGTTCCCATGAAGGGGAACTATATTTCAGCGGTTATTAATTAAATGTGCTCAAAAACAGGAAAAAACTATTAACAAGCGTATTAATATTGGACATTATAAAAGATTCAGTTATATTATGTTTGAATATATTATACTGTGGTATTTTCCACAAAAATAAAGTCTGTTAAAATACATTATAACACTGATTATGTCCTACTTTTTTCTACATGCATTATTCAAATTTCTTCACAGTTAAGACGAAAATTTCAATAAAATCTTTTTCATAACGAACATGTTTCTATCTGTGTCAACTTTCCCGGGGATTTACTGTGGAATATGGGAGAAAATTAAAGTCAAAGTCTGTCACAATGCATTATAGCACTCCTTGACATTCATACAGGCATTACTCAAATTCCTTCAGAGTTAACAATTAAATTGGAATGAATTCTTCTTCAGGATGACCATGACTCTGTGTGTGTCAACTTTCACTGGATTTTACTGTGGAATTTGGGAGGAAATGAATGGCAAAGTCTGTCACAATACATTATAGCACTCTTTGACATTCATACAGGCATTACTCAAATTCCTTCACAGTTAACATGACATTTTCGGTAACACTTCACAATACGGGTGCACAAATATGCATTAAATAATGCTTAAGTAATGCACAGGTAATCACGAGTTAATGTATAACTCATGAAGAACTAAACCATTTATTAATAATTTCTTCATCAGCAACTAAGGAACATTTGATATGATTCAAAGAGTAAGTAATCAATAAATTGTTATCAGTTAAATATGTCATAATGTATTACTTACCTAATAACTTATTTTATTATCTAGTGAAGTAAATGCATATGTTAATTATCACATTGGGTCGAATCCATGCCTTTAAACTTCCAGTTGTCTGCTTTAATTAATCATTACCTAATGATTTGCTAAGGTATCCTTATGTTATGACTTTACTTGTTGAGGCACATAACTATTAACTAATTGTTAAGTAATATGTCATTGTGGTTCCCTTTCGAAGGGAACTTCTACGCTACGTCCTCTAGGGGACGCTATGGGAACGCCTCCAGCGTGACCGGTTACCTGAAGCATGATTAAAAACACCCAATGCACCTGGCATTGGCAGGTGGACGCCTATGACGCAAGCTAACGAGCATCTGCGAGCATAAAAGGGCACCTGTGGAACACATCATCCTCTTTTTTCCTTCAGGGGACCTTGTTTCTGAAGTGTGAGTAGATATGTCTGTTGAGAAGCGCTTTAGGAGGTGTGTCGATCCGTGTCAGCGCTGTCTGACACTAGATGACACACACGATCTATGCGTTATGTGTTTGGGCGAAGAGCACGCGCGCTCTGTTCTCGAGGGAATGGAGTGCGTTCATTGTGAGCCTTTTTTCTGTGGGAAAAAGCTCCGCTGTCGGTTGTCCCGTTTTCTCGAGAGAATTGCGGCAATCATCTGCCTCCCGCGGCTCGGGTCTAGCCGCTGCTGAGGCAGTGAAGAGACTGAGTTCGCGGCGATCGCAGATGAAGCTTGCGAATGAGTTTGAGAGAGAGAAAAAATGATTTTTTCATCTCGCGCTCGACAGCGGCTGACGAGAGTGAACTGCGGGAGGAAGATGTATTGTCTGTTACATCTTCTGATCCAGCAGGAAGTGCTTTGCTGGCTCATGGTGCGCTTCCCGCGATGTAGAGCTGCTGGAGGTTATGAAGCGTGCGCTTCTTCTAGGTAAACCTACAGTGGATGCACGAAAAAGGGGGAGTGGCTCGCAGTAGACTTGATGAGCGATCTCTCTCTGGCATAACCTCCCAGCTCCCGTGAGCCTCCCATTCCTTCTCCAGATATTCATAGTAAGATCGTAAACCATATTCAGCCCGCATCCATCGATATAAGCATGTTAATTATGCTGACATCGAAAGGAGGCGCGAGCGCGGATATGCGTCAATGCCCCCTAGGGGCGCTTGCGAGCTAAAAAAAAAAAAAAAAAAAAACCTGGATCGAGTGTTGTAGGCTTCCTCTCATTAAGAGAGTCATTCTGCTGAAGCCGCCACTCTCCAGGGCTCCGCTTAGACCACACTATTAGTGTGTAGGATCTATTGTGAGCCTTGCTAGCTTTCTCTAGCGCTGAGTGTTGTCAGGTCTCCTCTCACTTTAGAGAGTCGTTATGCTGAGACCTCCACTCTTAAGAGCTCCTGTACCTGGATCGAGTGTTGTTAGGCTTCCTCTCATTTAAGAGAGTCCTTTCGCTGAAGTCTCCGCTTTCCAGAGCTCCGCTTAGACCACACTATTAGTGTGTAGGATCTATTGTGAGCCTTGCTAGCTTTCTCTAGCGCTGAGTGTTGTCAGGTCTCCTCTCACTTTAGAGAGTCGTTATGCGGAGACCTCCACTCTTAAGAGCTCCTGTACCTGGATCGAGTGTTGCTAGGCTTCCTCTCATTTAAGAGAGTCATTCTGCTGAAGCCTCCGCTCTCCAGCTAGGCTTCCTCTCGGTTAAGAGAGTCATTTCGCTGAAGCCTCCGCTCTCCAGAGCTCCGCTTAGACGGCACTGTTAGTATGTAGGCTCTATTGTGAGCCTCACTAGCTGTCTGTAGCGCTGAGTGTAGTCAGGTCTCCTCTCGCTTTAGAGAGTCGTTATGCTGAGACCCCCACTCTTAAGAGCCCCTCAACCAGGGTTGAGTGTTGTTAGGCTTCCCTCTCAGTAGAGAGCCGTTCTGCTGAAGCCTCCACTCTTCAGAGCTCCGTCTCTGGCAGTAAAGGAGGTAGGCTCTGAGGAGCCTCACTAACTGCTTCTGGCGTTGAGTGTAGCCAGGCTGAGGCCTCCACTCTTAAGAGATCCCCTACTCGGATTGAGTGTTGCTAGGCTTCCTCTCGTTTAAGAGAGTCATTCTGCTGAAGCCGCCACTCTCCAGGGCTCCGCTTAGACGGCACGGTTAGTATGTAGGCTCTATTGCGAGCCTCGCTAGCTGTCTGTAGCGCTGAGTGTAGTCAGGTCTCCTCTCGCTTTAGAGAGTCGTTATGCTGAGACCTCCACTCTTAAGAGCCCCTCAACCAGGGTTGAGTGTTGTTAGGCTTCGCTCTCAGTAGAGAGCCGTTCTGCTGAAGCCTCCACTCTTCAGAGCTCCGTCTCTGGCAGTAAAGGAGGTAGGCTCTGAGGAGCCTCACTAACTGCTTCTGGCGTTGAGTGTAGCCAGGCCGAGGCCTCCACTCTTAAGAGCTCCCCTACTCGGATTGAGTGTTGCTAGGCTTCCTCTCGTTAAGAGAGTCATTCTGCTGAAGCCTCCACTCTCTAGAGCTCCGCTTAGGCAGTACTGTGCAAAGGCTCTTTCTTGAGCCTCACTAACTGCCTCTGGCGTTGAGTGTAGCCAGGTCTCCTCTCACTTAGAGAGTCATTATGCTGAGACCTCCACTCTGAGAGTTCCCTACTTGGATCGAGTGTCAGGCTTCCTCTCATTTAAGAGAGTCATTCTACTGAAGCCTCTGCTCTCCAGAGCTCCGCTTAGGCAGCACCTTTAGTACGTAGTCTCTATTGTGAGCCTCGCTAGCTGTCTTTAGCGCTGAGTGTAGTCGGGTCTCCTCTCGCTTTAGAGAGTCATTATGCTGAGACCTCCACTCTTAAGAGCCCCCCAACTAGGGTTGAGTGTTGTTAGGCTTCCTCTCGTTAGAGAGTCGTCCTGCTGAGGCCTCCACTCTTCAGAGCTCCGTCTGGCAGTAATAGGAGAATGTAGACTCCTTTTGAGCATTACTAACGGCCTGTGGCGTTGAGTGTAGCCAGGTCTCCTCTCAATTAGAGAGTCGTTATGCTGAGACCTCCACTCTTGAGTTCCCCTACCTGGATCGAGTGTTAGGCTTCCTCTCATTTAAGAGAGTCATTCTACTGAAGCCTCTGCTCTCCAGAGCTCCGCTTAGGCAGCACCTTAGTACGTAGTCTCTATTATGAGCCTCACTAGTTGTCTTTAGCGCTGAGTGTAGTCAGGTCTCCTCTCGCTTAGAGAGTCGGTATGCTGAGACCTCCACTCTTAAGAGCCCCCCAACTAAGGTTGAGTGTTGCTAGGCTTCCTCTCGTTTAGAGAGTCATTCTGCTGAAGCCTCCACTCTCTAGAGCTCCGCTTAGGCAGTACTATGCACAAGCTTTTTCTTGAGCCTCACTAACTGCCTCTGGCGTTGAGTGTAGCCAGGTCTCCTCTCACTTAGAGAGTCACTATGCTGAGACCTCCACTCTGAGAGTTCCCTACCTGGATCGAGTGTTAGGCTTCCTCTCATTTAAGAGAGTCATTCTACTGAAGCCTCTGCTCTCCAGAGCTCCGCTTAGGCAGCACCTTTAGTACGTAGTCTCTATTGTGAGCCTCGCTAGCTGTCTTTAGCGCTGAGTGTAGTCAGGTCTCCTCTCACTTTAGAGAGTCGTTATGCTGAGACCTCCACTCTTAAGAGCCCCCCAACTAGGGTTGAGTGTTGTTAGGCTTCCTCTCGTTAGAGAGTCGTCCTGCTGAGGCCTCCACTCTTCAGAGCTCCGTCTGGCAGTAATAGGAGAATGTAGACTCCTTTGAGCATCACTAACTGCCTGTGGCGTTGAGTGTAGCCAGGTCTCCTCTCAATTAGAGAGTAGTTATGCTGAGGCCTCCACTCTTGAGTTCCCCTACCTGGATCGAGTGTTAGGCTTCCTCTCGTTTAAGAGAGTCATTTTACTGAAGCCTCTGCTCTCCAGAGCTCCGCTTAGGCAGCACCATTAGTATGTAGTCTCTATTGTGAGCCTCGCTAGCTGTCTTTGGCGTTGAGTGTAGTTAGGTCTCCTCTCGCTTTAGAGAGTCGGTATGCTGAGACCTCCACTCTTAAGAGCCCCTCAACTAGGGTTGAGTGTTGTAAGGCTTCCTCTCGTCAGAGAGTCATTCTACTGAAGCCTCCACTCTATAGAGCTCCGCTTAGGCAGCACTATGCACAGGCTCTTTCTTGAGCCTCACTAACTGCCTCTGGCGCTGAGTATGGCCAGGTCTCCTCTCAATTAGAGAGTCGTCATGCTGAGACCTCCACTCTTAAGAGTTCCCCTACCTGGATTGAGTGTGCCAGGTGTTCTCTCGTTTGAGAGTCATTCTGCCTAAGCCTCCACTCTCCAGAGCTCCGCTTAGGCAGTACTACGTGCATGCTCCGTCCTGAGCCTCACTAGCTGTTCATAGCGTCGAGTGTAGAAGTCTCCTCTCAATTTAGAGAGTCGCTTTCTGAGACTTCCACTCCGAGAGCCATACTCTCGTGAGCTAGTCTATGATGGCGAGCTTTGAGCTGGCTTGAAGAAGGGTTTTCTTTTGACCCTAGTTCTGCTGAGCAGGGATGGTGTTCCTCAAGTCTGTGACTTAGGAATCCAACTTTTGGACACTTTTCCCTCAGCATGGCGGCGTGGGCATAGCGTTCCCATAGCGTCCCCTAGAGGACGTAGCGTAGAAGTTCCCTTCGAAAGGGAACGTCTCAGGTTACATATGTAACCATGGTTCCCTGAGAATGGGAACGAGACGCTACGTCTCTGGGCCATGCTTCGGGCATTCCTGTCGGTCCCCCTTGAAAAAAAGAGGATGATGTGTTCCACAGGTGCCCTTTTATGCTCGCAGATGCTCGTTAGCTTGCGTCATAGGCGTCCACCTGCCAATGCCAGGTGCATTGGGTGTTTTTAATCATGCTTCAGGTAACCGGTCACGCTGGAGGCGTTCCCATAGCGTCCCCTAGAGGACGTAGCGTCTCGTTCCCATTCTCAGGGAACCATGGTTACATATGTAACCTGAGACGTTATAGATTTAGAATTAGTTAGTTAGTCATTTGCCTCAACAAGTAAAGTCACACCATAATGATACCCATGCAAATCATTAGGTAATGATTAATTAAAGCAGACAACTGGAAGTTTAAAGGCATGGCTTCGACCCAATGTGGTAATTAACTTCATTAGTTAATTAAATAAGTTATTATGTAATTAATACATTACAACATTTAACTAATAACAATTTATTGATTACTTAATCTATGAATCATATAGAAGGTTAATTTGTTGCTGATGCAGTAATTGTTAATGAATGATTTAGTTCTTCATGAGTTATACATTAACTCATGATTATCTCTGCATTTGTTAAGCATGAATTAATGCATATTAGTGTCACCATATTATAAAGTGTTACCAAATTTTCAATACATTCTTCTTCAGAACGACCAAGACTCGTGTCTGTGTCAACTTTCATGAGATTTTACTGTAGATTTTGGGAGAAAATGAATGACAAAGTCTGTCAGAATGCAGTTTTTTCTCTGAGCTGTCGAGTGTGTTTTGGATGAAATGATGATCCAGATGTGGTGGAAATGTGCAAATTCAATAAAGATCTGAAGAGACTGAGGATTAAAGAACCAAACAGAGGTTTGTCTTTGTCTTGCTTTTAATTTCTGCAGAAATGATCTTGTCTACACACACAGCTTGAGTCTGTGAGCAACGAGATAAGAAGCTGGCTAACAGCTCAGCCTTATATCTCACCAAATGACATTGAAGGACAGATAAAGACCTGTAAGCCAATCATGTTATGCACATTCACAGTTCTGTCTATGGACATTTTTTTTCTGTATATTTTTATTACTGTTGTTATTTATAATTTATTTTATATTATCTTCATTATTAGTTTTTTATTAACTTAATTATACTGACTTGTGTTGTAGATATTTTTCTCTTTAATAAAGAACACGGTCAGAGACAGAGTCTTTTGAGATTTTATTCTTGCAAGAAGGTCAGACAATACAGTAAATACATGGTTCATGGTACAGGTACATGGAACATGGTTCTCTGCTTTTATACCCCTTTGCCCCATGTTTTCAATAGCTATCTCCCAATATGACTATATATGGCTAAGCAAGCATCATTAACACATTCGATATGTTTCATTCCTCACGTTGCGTCTTCCCGAAATCCTCATGATATCCTGTTTTTCCTAAGCAAGCAAGAACAAGCAGGTTATAGTGTCATATTCTTATGCAAGGCAGAGAAAGGCAGAAGCAGGCCTCATAGCCCTGTGCTCAAACAGTTATATGATGTTATATGATTACTTGTGGTAGAAAAAAATATTAAACATATGAATATGAAATATATGTATATATGATTAAATATGAATGATATGCATATTGTCACACGGGTACACAGGGGGAACCAGGAACAAGGAACGAGGAAACGAGGAACTTCTCTCAGGATACTTTATTTGGAAACACGGAACACGGAGACAACAGAGATCGTGGGAGACAAACTTCACACAGGTAATGACGTTAAGACTCGACAAAGACACTGGGAGAACTAAGGACTTATAAAGGGCAGGAAATGAAGGAGAAATGGCAAACAAGATAATTACTGACACAGGGCTGGGGACTAATCAACCGAGGACACAGGGCTGGGAACTGATAATTAATGGCACGAGAGGAGGGGAAACACAAGACACAGAGAACACAGACCTGACACATATAGTAAATATATGTAGGCTACATATGATAAAATTATAAATTTCTCACACAATTCCCCCCTTTTTGTCATTCTTTGACAAGTTTTAGGATACATATTTATCAGAACATCGAGTGTATGTGCTCCTTTAAGGCTTTAACATACCCCTTCATTAGCTGATAAGCGAAAAACACATCACAAGCTTAAGGCATTTATTTTTTGTGTGGAGAAAATTATATAAATCTCCTGACACATAAGCAAGTAAGCAAGCAAGCAAGAGAGGAATATCATCTCTTCATTAACCTTCTGTTTACAGTACCTCATACCATGGATTCAGACCTGCTTGTACACCTTTCATTAAAGAAATTTCAGTTTACTCAATATCAGAATCAGTAAAATCAACAATAATGTCATGCATAGGTGGTTTTGGTACAAAGGATGGTGCCGGACGCACATCTGGCATTTCATACTCTTTGTCGGGTCGTCTTTGCATATTTACCGAAGTGACGGTTCTAGTTACTGCTTTCCTTATCAGGGATGAAAAACACTGAAGACAAGAAGGCAGCACAAAAATCAGCAGTATTATCCCCAATGCTACAGGTAAACATGTATGAATCAGCCAATATCCCCAACCTCCCCACAATGATGTCAACCACACAAACCATGAATCATCTGCTTTGGGAGGTGTAGCTATCGCTAACTTCATATGGATAATGAGATCTGTGACATTATCATGATAGTCAGGCAAATGAAAACAACATGAAATACTCAGCATCTTACAAATACCGCCTCTTTCCGATGAAAGAATGTCCAAGGCTAATCTGTTTTGCACCACCGCATCCCTTATTTGCTTCACTTCATCATTTAACAGTGAAAGTGCAGTTTCAATCAGATTTGCAAGTGCCAGAACGCTCCAAGCCAATCCATTGATCTTGTTGATCGCTGCTGCTGTTCCTCCTCCTATCAGAAGAAGCGACCATCCTAGATTTTCTGCTGGAGTCGTCCATGGGTTATACAACTTGTAGCCATTATACCAAATTGGCATAGTGTCCATCAGTTCACTTGACAATTGTCTCCTTGCACTCTTCGCAGTCGCATTCTTCCCAGGAGCTGTATATACTGTGGTTCCCATTGACATCAAAGCTGGATAACAACACCCCGACCACATTAACTAATGAAGTTAATTACCACATTGGGTCGAAGCCATGCCTTTAAACTTCCAGTTGTCTGCTTTAATTAATCATTACCTAATGATTTGCATGGGTATCATTATGGTGTGACTTTACTTGTTGAGGCAAATGACTAACTAACTAATTCTAAATCTATAACCACAATGACATATTACTTAACAATTAGTTAATAGTCAAGTGCCTCAACAAGTAAAGTCATAACATAAGGATACCTTAGCAAATCATTAGGTAATGATTAATTAAAGCAGACAACTGGAAGTTTAAAGGCATGGATTCGACCCAATGTGAAAATTAACATATGCATTTACTTCATTAGATAATAAAATAAGTTATTAGGTAAGTAATACATTATGACACATTTAACTGATAACAATTTATTGATTACTTAATCTTTGAATCATATCGAATGTTCCTTAGTTGCTGATGAAGAAATTATTAATAAATGGTTTAGTTCTTCATGAGTTATACATTAACTCGTGATTACCTGTGCATTACTTAAGCATTATTTAATGCATATTTGTGCACCCGTATTGTGAAGTGTTACCGAAAATGTCATGTTAACTGTGAAGGAATTTGAATAATGCCTGTATGAATATCAAGGAGTGTTATAATGCATTGTGACAGACTTTGCCATTCATTTTATCCCAAATTCTACAGTAAAACCCAGTGAAAGTTAACACACACAGAGTCATGGTCATCCTGAAGAAGAATGTATAGAAAATGTCATGTTAACTGTGAAGGAATTTGAGTGATAACTGTATGAATGTCAAGGAGTGCTATAATGTATTGTGACAGACTTTGCCATTCATTTCATCCCAAATTCTACAGTAAAACCCAGTGAAAGTTGACACAGACAGAGTCTTGGGTGTTCTGAAGAAGAATTAATTCCAATTTTATTGTTAACTGTGAAGGAATTTGAGTAATGCCTGTATGAATGTCAATGACTGCAATAATGCATTGTGACAGACTTTGCCATTCATTTCCTCCAAAATTCTACAGTAAAACCCAGTGAAAGTTGATACAGACAGAGTCTTGGGTGTCCTGAAGAAGAATGCATTCCAATTTTATTGTTAACTCTGAAGGAATTTGAGTAATTCCTGTATAAATATCAAAGAGTGCTATAATGTATTGTGACAGACTTTGCCATTCATTTTCTCCCAAATTCTACAGTAAAACCCAGTGAAAGTTGAAACAGACAGAGTCTTGGGTGTCCTGAAGAAGAATGCATTCCAATTTTTTTGTTAACTCTGAAGGAATTTGAGTAATGCCTGTATAAATGTCAAGGAGAGCTATAATGTATTGTGACAGACTTTGCCATTCATTTCCTCTCAAATTCTAGAGTAAAACACAGTGAAAGTTGACACGCACAGAGTCCTGAAGAAGAATGTATAGAAAATGTCATGTTAACTGTGAAGGAATTTGAGTAATGCCTGTATGAATGTCAATGAGTGCTATAATGCATTGTGACAGACTTTGCCATTCATTTTCTCGCAAATTCTATAGTAAAATGTCATGAAAGTTGACACAGACAGAGTCTTGGGTGTCCTGAAGAAGAATTCATTCCAATTTTAATGTTAACTGTGAATGAATTTGAGTAATGCCTGTATAAATATCAAGGAGTGCTGTAATGTATTGTGACAGACTTTGCCATTCATTTTATCCCAAATTCTACAGTAAAACCCAGTGAAAGTTAACACACACAGAGTCATGGTCATCCTGAAGAAGAATTCATTCCGATTTTATTGTTAACTCTGAAGGAATTTTTGTAATGCCTGTATGAATGTCAAGGAGTGCTATAATGTATTGTGACAGATTTTGCCATTCATTTTATCCCAAATTCTACAGTAAAACCCAGTGAAAGTTGACACAGACAGAGTCTTGGGTGTCCTGAAGAAGAATTCATTCCAATTGTATTGTTAACTCTGAAGGAATTTGAGTAATGCCTGTATAAATGTCAATGAGTGCTATAATGTATTGTGACAGACTTTGCCATTCATTTTATCCGAAATTCTACAGTAAAACCCAGTGAAAGTTAACACACACAGAGTCCTGAAGAAGAATGTATAGAAAATGTCATGTTAACTGTGAAGGATTTGAGTAATGCCTGTATGAATGTCAATGAGTGCTATAATGCATTGTGACAGACTTTGCCATTCATTTTCTCGCAAATTCTATAGTAAAATGTCATGAAAGTTGACACAGACAGAGTCTTGGGTGTCCTGAAGAAGAATTCATTCCAATTTTAATGTTAACTGTGAATGAATTTGAGTAATGCCTGTATAAATATCAAGGAGTGCTATAATGTATTGTGACAGACTTTGCCATTCATTTTATCCCAAATTCTACAGTAAAACCCAGTGAAAGTTAACACACACAGAGTCATGGTCATCCTGAAAAAGAATGTATAGAAAATGTCATGTTAACTGTGAAGGAATTTGAGTAATGCCTGTATGAATGTCAATGAGTGCTATAATGCATTGTGACAGATTTTGCCATTCATTTTCTCCCAAATTCTACAGTAAAATGTCATGAAAGTTGACACAGACTGAGTCTTGGGTGTCCTGAAGAAGAATGCATTCCAATTTTATTGTTAACGGTGAAAGAATTTGAGTAATGCCTGTATGAATTTCAATGAGTGTTGTAATGCATTGTGACAGATTTTGCCATTCATTTTATCCCAAATTCTACAGTAAAATGTCATGAAAGTTGACACAGACCTGGGTGCCCTGAAGAAGAATTAATTCAAATTGTATTGTTAACTCTGAAGGAATTTGAGTATTGCCTGTATAAATATCAAAGAGTGCTATAATGTATTGTGACAGACTTTGCCATTCATTTTATCCCAAATTCTACACTAAAACCCAGTGAAAGTTAACAGACACAGAGTCTTGGGTGTCCTGAAGAAGAATGTATAGAAAATGTCATGTTAACTGTGAAGGAATTTGAGTAATGCCTGTATGAATGTCAATGAGTGCTATAATGCATTGTGACAGATTTTGCCATTCATTTTCTCCCAAATTCTACAGTAAAATGTCATGAAAGTTGACACAGACCAAGTCCTGGGTGTCCTGAAGAAGAATGCATTCCAATTTTATTGTTAACTGTGAAAGAATTTGAGTAATGCCTGTATGAATTTCAATGAGTGCTATAATGCATTGTGACAGATTTTGCCATTAATTTTATCCCAAATTCTACAGTAAAATGTCATGAAAGTTGACACAGACCTGGGTGCCCTGAAGAAGAATTAATTCCAATTTTATTGTTAACTCTGAAGGAATTTGAGTATTGCCTGTATAAATATCAAGGAGTGCTATAATGTATTGTGACAGACTTTGCCATTCATTTTATCCCAAATTCTACACTAAAACCCAGTGAAAGTTAACAGACACAGAGTCTTGGGTGTCCTGAAGAAGAATGTATAGAAAATGTAATGTTAACTGTGAAGGAATTTGAGTAATGCCTGTATGAATGTCAATGAGTGCTATAATGCACTGTGACAGATTTTGCCATTCATTTTCTCCCAAATTCTACAGTAAAATGTCATGAAAGTTGACACAGACAGAGTATTGGGTGTCCTGAAGAAGAATTCATTCCAATTTTATTGTTAACTGTGAAGGAATTTGAGTAATGCCTGTATGAATGTCAAGGAGTGCTATAATAGATTGTGACAGACTTTGACTTTCATTTTCTCCCAAATTCCACAGTAAAATCCAGTGAAAGTTAACACACACAGAGTCATGGTCATCCTGAAGAAGAATTCATTCCAATTTTATTGTTAACTCTGAAGGAATTTGAGTAATGCCTGTATGAATGTCAAGGAGTGCTATAATGTATTGTGACAGATTTTGACATTCATTTTCTCCCAAATTCTACAGTAAAATGTCATGAAAGTTGACACAGACCAAGTCCTGGGTGTCCTGAAGAAGAATGCATTCCAATTTTATTGTTAACTGTGAAAGAATTTGAGTAATGCCTGTATGAATTTCAATGAGTGCTATAATGCATTGTGACAGATTTTGCCATTCATTTTATCCCAAATTCTACAGTAAAATGTCATGAAAGTTGACACAGACCTGGGTGCCCTGAAGAAGAATTAATTCCAATTTTATTGTTAACTCTGAAGGAATTTGAGTATTGCCTGTATAAATATCAAGGAGTGCTATAATGTATTGTGACAGACTTTGCCATTCATTTTATCCCAAATTCTACACTAAAACCCAGTGAAAGTTAACAGACACAGAGTCTTGGGTGTCCTGAAGAAGAATGTATAGAAAATGTAATGTTAACTGTGAAGGAATTTGAGTAATGCCTGTATGAATGTCAATGAGTGCTATAATGCACTGTGACAGATTTTGCCATTCATTTTCTCCCAAATTCTACAGTAAAATGTCATGAAAGTTGACACAGACAGAGTATTGGGTGTCCTGAAGAAGAATTCATTCCAATTTTATTGTTAACTGTGAAGGAATTTGAGTAATGCCTGTATGAATGTCAAGGAGTGCTATAATAGATTGTGACAGACTTTGACTTTCATTTTCTCCCAAATTCCACAGTAAAATCCAGTGAAAGTTAACACACACAGAGTCATGGTCATCCTGAAGAAGAATTCATTCCAATTTTATTGTTAACTCTGAAGGAATTTGAGTAATGCCTGTATAAATGTCAATGAGTGCTATAATGCATTGTGACAGATTTTGCCATTCATTTTCTCCCAAATTCTACAGTAAAACCCAGTGAAAGTTGACACAGACAGAGTATTGGGTGTCCTGAAGAAGAATTCATTCCAATTTTATTGTTAACTGTGAAGGAATTTGAGTAATGGCTGTATGAATGTCAAGGAGTGCTATAATAGATTGTGACAGACTTTGACTTTCATTTTCTCCCAAATTCCACAGTAAAATCCAGTGAAAGTTAACACACACAGAGTCATGGTCATCCTGAAGAAGAATTCATTCCAATTTTATTGTTAACTCTGAAGGAATTTGAGTAATGCCTGTATAAATGTCAATGAGTGCTATAATGCATTGTGACAGATTTTGCCATTCATTTTCTCCCAAATTCTACAGTAAAATGTCATGAAAGTTGACACAGACCGAGTCTTGGGTGTCCTGAAGAAGAATGCATTCCAATTTTATTGTTAACTGTGAAAGAATTTGAGTAAGGCAAGGCAAGGCAAGGCAAGGCAAGGCAAGTTTATTTATATAGCACATTTCATACACAGTGGTAATTCAAAGTGCTTTACATAAAAGAAAGTGAAATAATCATTCACAGCAATAAAAACAAGGAGATAAAAATAATAAAATAAGGAAATTTAAAATGATATAGAAATTGATTTAAAATGAAATTTAAAACAGTTAAATAGAAAAGGATTATACATAAAATAATGCAGTCAGTTCGGACGTAGCACAGTGCTCATTCAACAAATGCACAGCTAAATAGATGAGTTTTGAGTCTGGATTTAAATGTGGCTAATGTTTTAGCACATTTGATCTCTTCTGGAAGCTGGTTCCAGCTGCGGGCGGCATAATAGCTAAAAGCGGACTCCCCTTGTTTTGTGTGAACCCTTGGTATTTCTAACTGACTCGATCCTAATGATCTGAGTGGTCTGTTAGGTTTATATTCAGTGAGCATATCTGCCATATATTTAGGTCCTATACCATTGAGTGACTTATAAACGAGTAAAAGTACTTTAAAATCAATCCTAAATGTAACTGGAAGCCAGTGTAAGGACCTGAGGACTGGTGTGATGTGCTCATATTTTCTGGTTCTAGTCAGAATCCTGGCAGCAGCGTTCTGGATGAGCTGCAGCTGTCTAATGGTCTTCTTTGGAAGGCCGGTGAGGAGACCATTACAATAATCCACCCTGCTGGTGATAAAGGCATGAACAAGTTTCTCCAAATCTTGACTGGAAACAAAACATCTAATTCTTGCAATGTTTTTGAGATGATAGTATGCTGATTTAGTTACTGCTTTGACATGACTACTAAAGCTAAGGTCTGTCTCCAGAATCACCCCAAGATTTCTGACTTGATTTTTAGTTGTTTGACCCCTAGAGTCAAGGTATGCATTCACCTTGAGAACTTCATCTTTGTTTCCAAATGCAATGACTTCAGTTTTCTCCTTGTTTAACTGAAGAAAGTTTTGGCACATCCAACTGTTAATTTCATCAATGCATTGGCAGAGGGAGTCAATGGGGCTATAGTCATTTGGAGATAACGCTAGGTGAATCTGGGTATCATCAGCATAGCTGTGATAGGCAATTTGGTTCTTCCTCATTATCTGACTTAGTGGGAGCATATACAGGCTAAACAAGAGCGGTGCAAGAACTCGTGGGAGCCTTGTGGGACTCCGCATGTCATGGACGTCCACTTAGACTTATGCTCTCCTATACTCACATAATAACCTCTCCCTTCTAAGTATGACCTGAACCATTTGAGTGCCATCCCAGAAAGCCCGACCCAGTTTTCCAGTCTCTCTAGAAGTATGTTATGATCGACAGTGTCAAATGCAGCACTAAGATCTAGTAGTACCAGCACTGATATTTTGCCAGAATCAGAATTAAAGCGAATATCATTTATTATCTTAATGAGTGCTGTCTCTGTGCTGTGATGCACGCGGAAACCAGATTGAAAATTATCCAGGTATCCATTTGAGTTTAAGTAGTTGTTCAGCTGATTAAAAACTACCTTTTCAATAATCTTACCTATGAAAGGAAGATTTGATATTGGTCTATAGTTGCTCAACACAGTGTTATCAAGATTGCGCTTTTTCAGAAGGGGCTTAACAACTGCAGTTTTCAGGGAGTTTGGAAAAGTCCCAGAAAGAAGTGAGGTGTTTACCACTTCTAAGAGATCTGCTTCTAAACAGTTAAGCACACTTTTGAAAAAAGATGTGGGAAGTGTGTCAAGATAGCAGGTTGACGATTTAAGATGCTGTACTATTTCTTCCAAAATTTTGCTATCAATTGTTTTAAAAACAGACATAGTCACTTCTTTTTGAGATTGCTGTCGAATCTGTGTGACCTCTGTATTACAGGAAGATGTGCCAATCTCCTTCCTGATATTACTGATCTTCTCTGAAAAGAAGGAAGCAAACTCATTGCATTTGCTGTCAGAGAGCATTTCACTGGGAATCTGACTTGGGGGGTTTGTCAGTCTCTCAACAGTAGCAAAAAGAGTGCGAGTGTTGTTTAAGTTACTGTTTATAAGGTTTGAGAAGAAGGTCTGTCTAGCTGTGGCTAGTTCCAAATTGAAAGCTTGAAGGCTGTCTTTATAGATGCTATAGTGTATTTCTAGTTTCGTCTTCCGCCACATCCGCTCAGCTTTTCTGCATTGTCTTTTCATATTCTGAACTGCTGTTGATTTTCTCCAAAATGATTTTTGTCTGCCATTCTTCTTGCTGACCTTTATCGGTGCAATATCATCAATAACATTCTTAACTTTTGAGTCAAATGAATCCAGGAGAAGATCAACAGAGTCTGCAGAAATGCTCGGTGTTAAAGATATTGCCTTCATAAATAGCACACTAGTGTTCTCATTAATGCATCTCTTTCTGACAGAGACAGATCTAGATTCAGTGGTGACAGAGATCAATATATCAAAGAAAATACAGAAGTGATCAGACAGAGCTACATCCTTAATGACAATGGATGAAATGTTTAGACCTCTACTTATGAGTAAATCTAGAGTGTGTCCACGATTGTGTGTGGGTCCGTGCACATGCTGAATCAGGTCAAAAGTGTTTAAAACAGTTACAATTTCTTTTGTAGTTTTGATTTCAGCATTGTCTGTGTGAATATTAAAATCCCCTGCAATAGCAAAACAGTCAAACTCTGAGGAAATCATTGATAACAGTTCTGTGAACTCTTCAACAAAGGCTGAAGAGTATTTTGGAGGCCTGTAAATGATAATAAACAGAATGCGTGGGGCACCTTTCAGCACAATACCTAGATATTCAAAAGACAAGTACTGACCAAATGACACTTGCTTGCATTGATAAACATTTTTAAACAGAGCAGCTACACCTCCACCTCTCCTAACAGTCCTGCAGACACTTATAAAATTAAAGTTAGGAGGGGCTGTTTCAGTGAGGACTGTTGCACTGCAGTTGTCTTCTAGTCATGTTTCAATTAGAAACATAAAATCCAGGTTGTTTGTGGTTATTAAATCATTGATCACAAATTATTTATTTTTTAGTGAGCGAGTGTTTAAAAATGCTAACTTGATGGAATTACATTTTGTCTCTAAAGCAATCTTAGACTGATGCATAACAGGCCGCAGATTAGATGGGTCAGCCGTACGCCTTTTGAAGGCCTTAGACCTTCTATCACGTGATAAAACAGAGATAGAGAAGGCTACAGGCACACTGGGTTCCCGCTTGTTTTGTAAACGTTTGTGAATGTTGCTGCTAGTATAGCGGGGACCCAACACATATCACTGAGAGCTGTTATCAGTTGTTTTTGGTTCACCTACAGCAGATGGAGGAGGGTTTGGGCCCTTGCGTTGTGGCAGCAAGTAATGCCTGTATGAATGTCAATGAGTGCTATAATGCATTGTGACAGATTTTGCCATTCATTTTATCCCAAATTCTACAGTACAATGTCATGAAAGTTGACACAGACAGAGTCTTGGGTGTCCTGAAGAAGAATTCATTCCAATTTTATTGTTAACTCTGAAGGAATTTGAGTAATGCCTGTATAAATGTCAAGGAGTGCTATAATGTATTGTGACAGACTCTGCCATTCATTTTATCCCAAATTCTACATAAAACCCAGTGAAAGTTAACAGACACAGAGTCTTGGGTGTCCTGAAGAAGAATGTATAGAACATGTCATGTTAACTGTGAAGGAATTTGAGTAATGCCTGTATGAATGTCAATGAGTGCTATAATGCATTGTGACAGATTTTGCCATTCATTTTCTCCCAAATTCTACAGTAAAATGTCATGAAAGTTGACACAGACCAAGTCCTGGGTGTCCTGAAGAAGAATGCATTCAATTTTATTGTTAACTGTGAAATAATTTGAGTAATGCCTGTATGAATGTCAATGAGTGCTATAATGCATTGTGACAGATTTTGCCATTCATTTTATCCCAAATTCTACAGTACAATGTCATGAAAGTTGACACAGACAGAGTCTTGGGTGTCCTGAAGAAGAATTCATTCCAATTTTATTGTTAACTCTGAAGGAATTTGAGTAATGCCTGTATAAATGTCAAGGAGTGCTATAATGTATTGTGACAGACTCTGCCATTCATTTTATCCCAAATTCTACATAAAACCCAGTGAAAGTTAACAGACACAGAGTATTGGGTGTCCTGAAGAAGAATGTATAGAACATGTCATGTTAACTGTGAAGGAATGTGAGTAATGCCTGTATAAATGTCAATGAGTGCTATAATGCATTGTGACAGATTTTGCAATTCATTTTCTCCCAAATTCTACAGTAAAATGTCATGAAAGTTGACAGAGACCAAGTCCTGGGTGTCCTGAAGAAGAATGCATTCAATTTTATTGTTAACTGTGAATGAATTTGAGTAATGCCTGTATGAATGTCAATGAGTGCTATAATGCATTGTGACAGATTTTGCCATTCATTTTCTCGCAAATTCTACAGTAAAATGTCATGAAAGTTGACACAGACAGAGTCTTGGGTGTCCTGAAGAAGAATTCATTCCAATTTTAATGTTAACTGTGAATGAATTTGAGTAATGCCTGTATAAATATCAAGGAGTGCTATAATGTATTGTGACAGACTTTGCCATTCATTTTATCCCAAATTCTACACTAAAACCCAGTGAAAGTTAACAGACACAGAGTCTTGGGTGTCCTGAAGAAGAATGTATAGAAAATGTCATGTTAATTGTGAAGGAATTTGAGTAATGCCTGTATGAATGTCAATGAGTGCTATAATGCATTGTGACAGATTTTGACATTCATTTTCTCCCAAATTCTACAGTAAAATGTCATGAAAGTTGACACAGACCGAGTCCTGGGTGTCCTGAAGAAGAATGCATTCCAATTTTATTGTTAACTGTGAAAGAATTTGAGTAATGCCTGTATGAATTTCAATGAGTGCTATAATGCATTGTGACAGATTTTGCCATTCATTTCATACCAAATTCTACAGTAAAATGTCATGAAAGTTGACACAGACCTGGGTGCCCTGAAGAAGAATTAATTCCAATTTTATTGTTAACTCTGAAGGAATTTGAGTATTGCCTGTATAAATATCAAGGAGTGCTATAATGTATTGTGACAGAATTTGCCATTCATTTTATCCCAAATTCTACAGTAAAACCCAGTGAAAGTTAACAGACACAGAGTCATGGTCATCCTGAAGAAGAATGTATAGAAAATTTCATGTTAACTGTGAAGGAATTTGAGTAATGCCTGTATGAATGCCAATGAGTGCTATAATGCATTGTGACAGATTTTGCCATTCATTTTCTCCCAAATTCTACAGTAAAATGTCATGAAAGTTGACACAAACCGAGTCTTGGGTGTCCTGAAGAAGAATGCATTCCAATTTTATTGTTAACTGTGAAAGAATTTGAGTAATGCCTGTATGAATTTCAATGAGTGCTATAATGCATTGTGACAGATTTTGCCATTCATTTTATCTCAAATTCCACAGTAAAATGTCATGAAAGTTGACACAGACCTGGGTGCCCTGAAGAAGAATTAATTCCAATTTTATTGTTAACTCTGAAGGAATTTGAGTATTGCCTGTATAAATATCAAGGAGTGCTATAATGTATTGTGACAGATTTTGCCATTCATTTTATCCCAAATTCTACACTAAAACCCAGTGAAAGTTAACAGACACAGAGTCTTGGGTGTCCTGAAGAAGAATGTATAGAAAATGTCATGTTAACTGTGAAGGAATTTGAGTAATGCCTGTATGAATGTCAATGAGTGCTATAATGCATTGTGACAGATTTTGCCATTCATTTTATCCCAAATTCTACAGTAAAATGTCATGAAAGTTGACACAGACCGAGTCTTGCGTGTCCTGAAGAAGAATGCATTCCAATTTTATTGTTAACTGTGAAAGAATTTGAGTAATGCCTATATGAATTTCAATGAGTGCTATAATGCATTGTGACAGATTTTGCCATTCATTTTCTCCCAAATTCTGCAGTAAAATGTCATGAAAGTTGACACAGACAGAGTATTGGGTGTCCTGAAGAAGAATTCATTCCAATTGTTTTGTTAACTGTGAAGGAATTTGAGTAATGCCTGTATGAATGTCAAGGAGTGCTATAATGCATTGTGACAGACTTTGACGTTCATTTTCTCCCAAATTCCACAGTAAAATCCAGTGAAAGTTAACACACACAGAGTCATGATCATCCTGAAGAAGAATTCATTCCAATTGTATTGTTAACTCTGAAGGAATTTGAGTAATGCCTGTATGAATGTGAAGGAGTGCTATAATGTATTGTGACAGATTTTGCCATTCATTTTATCCCAAATTCTACAGTAAAACCCAGTGAAAGTTAACACACACAGAGTCATGATCATCCTGAAGAAGAATGTATAGAAAATGTCATGTTAACTGTGAAGGAATTTGAGTAATGCCTGTATGAATGTCAATGAGTGCTATAATGCATTGTGACAGATTTTGCCATTCATTTTATCCCAAATTCTAAAGTAAAATGTCATGAAAGTTGACACAGACAGAGTCTTGGGTGTCCTGAAGAAGAATTCATTCCAATGTTATTGTTAACTCTGAAGGAATTTGAGTAATTCCTGTACAAATGTCAAGGAGTGCTATAATGTATTGTGACAGACTCTGCGATTCATTTTATCCCAAATTCTACAGTAAAACCCAGTGAAAGTTAACAGACACAGAGTCTTGGGTGTCCTGAAGAAGAATGTATAGAAAATGTCATGTTAACTGTGAAGGAATTTGAGTAATGCCTGTATGAATGTCAATGAGTGCTATAATGCATTGTGACAGACTTTGACTTTCATTTTATCCCAAATTCTACAGTAAAACTCAGTGAAAGTTAACACACATAGAGTCATGGTCATCCTGAAGAAGAATGTATAGAAAATGTCATGTTAACTGTGAAGGAATTTGAGTAATGCCTGTATGAATGTCAATGAGTGCTATAATGCATTGTGACAGACTTTGCCATTCATTTTCTCCCAAATTCTACAGTAAAACTCAGTGAAAGTTAACACACATAGAGTCATGGTCATCCTGAAGAAGAATGTATAGAAAATGTCATGTTAACTGTGAAGGAATTTGAGTAATGCCTGTATGAATGTCAATGAGTGCTATAATGCATTGTGACAGATTTTGCCATTCATTTTCTCCCAAATTCTACAGTAAAATTTCATGAAAGTTGACACAGACCGAGTCTTGGGTGTCCTGAAGAAGAATGCCTTCCAATTTTATTGTTAACTGTGAAATAATTTGAGTAATGCCTGTATGAATGTCAATGAGTGCTATAATGCATTGTGACAGATTTTGCCATTCATTTTATCCCAAATTCTACAGTAAAATTTCATGAAAGTTGACACAGACAGAGTCTTGGGTGTCCTGAAGAAGAATTCATTCCAATTTTATTGTTAACTCTGAATGAATTTGAGTAATGCCTGTATAAATATCAAGGAGTGCTATAATGTATTGTGACAGACTTTGACATTCATTTTATCCCAAATTCTACAGTAAAACCCAGTGAAAGTTAACAGACACAGAGTCTTGGTGTCCTGAAGAAGAATGTATAGAAAATATCATGTTAACTGTGAAGGAATTTGAGTAATGCCCGTATGAATGTCAATGAGTGCTATAATGCATTGTGACAGACTTTGCCATTCATTTTCTCCCAAATTCTACAGTAAAATGTCATGAAAGTTGACACAGACAGAGTCTTGGGTGTCCTGAAGAAGAATTCATTCCAATTTTATTGTTAACTGTGAAGGAATTTGTGTAATGCCTGTATGAATGTCAATGAGTGCTATAATGCATTGTGACAGAATTTGACTCTCATTTTCTCCTAAATTCCACAGTAAAATCCAGTGAAAGTTAACACACACAGAGTCATGGTCATCCTGAAGAAGAATTCATTCCAATTTTATTGTTAACTCTGAAGGAATTTGAGTAATGCCTGTATGAATGTCAAAGAGTGCTATAATGCATTCTGACAGACTTTGACTTTCATTTTCTCCCAAATTCCACAGTAAATCCCCGGGAAAGTTGACACAGATAGAGACATGGTCGTTATGAAAAAGATTTTATTGAAATTTTCGTCTTAACTGTGAAGGAATTTGAATAATGCATGTAGAAAAAAGTAGGACATAATTAGTGTTCCCCTTCATGGGAACTTCGAACTGCATCCCCTAGGGGTCGCTATGGGGAACGCCCTCAGCGTGACTCATGTCTGAAGATACATATGTAAAAACACCATCCGTTGGCCGGCGACAGCCCATGACGTCACTACCGGCGCGACCATAATATAAGGACCGCGGGGAGAATACATCATCCTCTTCTTCGTCTTCACTGACTGTTTTGTTTGAAGCGTGCATTCTGGTAAGAGTACAGTTTCTCTCTATCATGGCGAGCACTAGCAAGACGTTTAAGATTGTGTGTGGATCCGTGTCCTCGTTATTTGACACCCGATGACACACACACAATCTTTGCGTCTTTTGTTTGGGCAAGGAGCACGCACGCGATGTCCTTGAGGGGAGAATTTGCGTGCACTGTGCACTCTCGTCTTGTCCCTCTTTTCAAGGAAAGAGGGGCAGCCGTCTGCTTCCCGCGATTCGGTACCCACCGCTGCTGAGGCACGGAGGCGATTGAAATCGCGGGGTTCGCAGTTGGATATGGCCGATGAGTTAGAGAGGGACCGCCCCTTTTCGCGCGCGTCGGCCGAGAACGAGAGTGAACTGCTGGATTGTGACGATGCGATCTTTCTGACATCATCAGATTCAGCGGTTAGTGCTCTGCTGGGTTATGCCCAGGAAGAGCAGGAGATGTTTGAGGGCGAGGAAGTTGAGACTGAACCCTCTCAATCCTCCTGCACTGCATATGAACGAGTTTTTGGAGGTTATGGATCATAAAAATAAATCTTTCTGGCCATAAATCCCCAGCTCGAGCGAGCCTTCCTTTCTTCATAAATCTCGATGTGGAGGTTGAGAAGGAGTGGAAAAAGCTTCTTTTTTTTTTTCGTATTCATAAGGTTTCAGCATACTAGTTATGCTGACATTGAGGGGATGCGTGAAAATGGCTATGAGGGGATGCCCCCTGTGCAAGAGATGATAGCCAGCTTATCTCGCTGTGGGCGAGACATCCTCTCTCAAGGCTCCCTCCTTGCCATCTAAGCCCCTGAATCTTGCTTAAATGGCAGGGCATATGCAGCAGCAGGTCAGATCGTCGCTTCGTTGCACACTATGGCGGTGCTTCAGGTGTACCAGACTGATCTGCTGAAAGACCTGGATAAGGCTTTCTATAAAGTCCAGGTCTGAGCCCGAACAACCAGGGGTCCTAGCCCATCTCGGTCTGGGGATCAGAGATGGGCTCAAAAGGGTAGTCTCGCAACTCATGCCCCTCCCCCGCCTGCGGGTAGGGCTAAAGAGAGGCATGGGTCAGAGAGAGGCAAAACCTGAGAAAAAAAGGCAATTCAAATATGAAAAAAAAGATTTATACATTTATTATTTTGTTTTCTTGTTTTGTTTTTATAAAAAAAAACACGACTCTCGAACAACTGCACTCCTATTCATTTTCTAACTGCTTGTTTTCTTAAAAAAAAAGTCGTTTACTCACTTTTCTGGCCAGCGGTTTAGCGGTTTAGACATTCATGGCTGTGTGTTGAGTTATTTTGAGGAGACATCAAATTTACAAGCTGTACACTCACTACTTTACGTTGTAGCAAAGTGTCATTTCTTCAGTGTTGTCACATGAAAAGATAAAATAAAATATTTACAAATATGTGTCAGGCAAGCTGGGTTGATGGATGGCCTGCAGGTCTCCTACTCGCTTGACTGACGCCAGTGCTATCAGCAGGGCGGTTTTTAAACAAGAGTGCTCTGAGGCTCGTGGATTGCATTGGGCCCTTAGTACGGTAGGTAAGTCCCAAGGTGGAACCGTACGAGGACGCGGGAGATTCATTCTCCTGGCGCCTCGTAAAAATTGAACCACCGCACCATCTCTGCCCACCGATCGGCCAGCAATAGGGTCATAGAAAGCCGCTATGGCTGCCGCGTAAACTTTGATGTTGGATGAGGAGCACTGTTTATCCAGCATCTCCTGCAGAAATGAGAGAACCACTGACACATCGGAGGTGACCGGATCTAAGTCACGGTCTAAACACCAAGTCGAGAAAACAGACCATTTCAGAGAGTAGAGGCGTCGAGTAGACGGGGCTCTAGCTTCTGCCATCGTGTTTAGGACACGCTCTAGGAAGCCGAAAGGCTCCCGTTGAGTGGCCACACATGCAGGGCCCATGATTTGGGCCGTGGATACCATAGCGTACCGTTTGCTTGAGAGAGGAGGACCCGTCTCAAAGGGATCGGCCATGGGGCTGCTTCGAGCAGCTGGAATAACTCCGACACCCATGGCTGGTTCCTCCTGTGTACCTGCGGTAGCAGAACAATTGGAGGGAAAGCATAGAGCGGAAGACTGGGCCACTCGTGGGCCAGGGCATCTGTGCTCTTTGTGAAAAAGATTGGGTAGTGAAAGTTGTCTAAGGAAGCGATGATGTCTACTTGAGCTCTGCCAAAGACTTCCCAAATTTTCTGAACCGCGAGCGGGTGGAGCGTCCAACATGTCTGCTCCATGATTGTTCTGAACCCACACAAGAAGGTCGTTCGCCAGCGTGCAGAGTCCAGCGGAAGCAGAAGGACAGTTGCCAGACGAGTGGGGGGCATAGCACCATATCGTGAGCTCATATTAACTTTGGGGAAGAAGGGGGACACGCGTTGGAGGGGGGCTTGATAGCGCCCCGTGAGAAAACACTCATCCAGCCTGCTGGGAGACGGCTCCTCAGCGGAGACCATTCGAGACTGAGTTCATTGACAGCCTTTGTCATACTGCGGATGAGCTCCTCATGCGGATGAGCCAGTTGTGAACTTTCTACCTCTATGTGGAGAACAATTCCTCAGTCTGGTTAAGGAAAGGGGAGTATGGGGGTAAATACAAGGTGGTCAACTGTGGATTGGCCTGAAACCATGATTGCTCTCAGTGCTGTCGCTAGGAATTATAGGCCCATTGCACTGATTTTGCTATGGGGCCTCCTCAAATTCACATTCAGTGGGGTGTGATCAGGCCCCTCAGAGAACATCGTTCTGGGCCCCTCTCAAACTCTCCTCCATGACTTGGCCAGTGTAAAGCCTGCCTCATCCAAAAATATGAATGGTTTCATCAGCTTCAAGCTCCATCACTCTCTAAAATGACATTTACTGTAGGAAAAACAAATACTGATTACAATGATTTAGAATTTTGAGGGATAGATTTTTTCTCCCAACAACATGCATCTTGAAACTGATCATACCTGAACATAGTCCTTGGTTGCTTCACTTTCATAATCTAAATGTGTAATATTGTTCATAATTGTCCATAAAAACTATGCTTTAAGAGTAATGCAACAGTTACTTAGCATTTTGAGCGTTTGCATGATCAGTTGATGATCATTGTAATGAAATAGATAGAAACAACTCAGATGTAACGTGTTTTGAAATAGTAATACTTTGATGTTAAGTTGTGTCATTTTGAACTGGTGATTTTAGTTCAATGAACAAATGATTTCAACATGCAGTTCAATATGAACAAAATAAATACATTGAGCCTAACAATTACATTTTTATGTAAATAGTATGGCCAACTTATATAAACCTTTTATTTCTATTCATTTTGTGGCAATATATGACATGGGTATATTGAGAGTTTGAGAGTTTAGGATTTTAAAGAAAACGTACTTCATCTTACAATTCAAAAGAGCAGTTCTCAAGGTCGTGACATGGGCTAAACAGAAAAGAAGTGTGTTATCCTCTTGTGTTTATAGACAGATTGTGTTATAAAAAATTGTCCTATTGATGTACAAGGATTGTTTTGAAAGAAAAACAAATGTGACAAACACAAACCTCTTGCTTTTGTATTACATTTCACAAAAAAAACACTAATATTTGAAACTGAAAGTTCACTTAAAATAAAAAAAAAATACATTTAAAGATTTGTCATAATGCGGAATGTTTATGTTCCTTTATTTCGGTGTAAAACATTTGTGAAGTGAGTTTGATATTACTCAGTAAACATTAACAAACGTCTCAGTTATGTATGTAACCCTCGTTCCCTGAAGGAGGGAACGGAGACGTCACGTCGGAGGACTGACGAATTGGGATCTCGCTTAGAGAGACCTATCCACTTTGAGTGTAAACTAAATGAGCCAATGCACATTGGCATGCGATTATTGCATCCAGCTGCCGCTGATCACAGCGTGAGTATAAGTAGGCAGCAGGTGCAGCGCATATTCAGGTTTTCGCTGAGGAGCCGAGCCGAGCCGGGGCCCGGCCGCTCAGCGGTGGTACAGGAGCCGTGGCGACGGGACGTGACGTCTCCGTTCCCTCCTTCAGGGAACGAGGGTTACATACGTAACCGAGATGTTCCCTATCAGTCGGTCACTCTCGACGTCACGTCGGAGGACCGACGAATTGGGATCCCTACCAAAAGGCCACGGATACTGCCCCTTCCAGTGTCCCGTGGAGGCCTCCTGTGCCGTTATTTTTTGGCGCAGGTAGGGCCCCCATAGGAAGATCCGTTACTGTTGCTATGGCACTACCCACTCAGTAGGATTGGATAACACTGGGAAAACGTACCGTTCAGTTCAGAACAGGAACGCTGCGGAAGCCCTTACCTTCCCGAGGGAGGTTCAGAGGCAGTTACACATATGGACAATAGTCAGATGCATATGGAAGATTGGAGGTGATTGTAACCTCTTGGAGTAGCAGGAAGTCTGCCGGGAAACACGGGCTCTAAGGCTAACCGTGGAAATACACATATGGGATCCGAACGGTCTCTACATATGGACCCCAGCCCTCTACCGGTTCTCAGGGATTTATCGAGTGAGGGCCTGGCGCCGGACGCTCCGCCACGTCCAGCTGCCGAGGGGATGGAGGAGCTCGACAGGGTCTACAGTTGGACTCTCTGGAGCAGTTTTTAGCAAGCCGACCCGAAACCGGGGCCCCTCAGTGCTTCTACCCGTTTGAGGTGAGAACACAGGAGAAAACCGGTTCCACACGAAGGCTATAGAATCTAGCGAACGTGTTAGGGGTCGCCCAGCCCGCAGCCCTACAAATATCTGTCAGTGAGGCGCCACGAGCCAGCGCCCAGGAGGACGCTACACTTCTCGTAGAGTGAGCTCTCAACCTGAACGGGCAAGGCACACCCTGTGCCTGATAAGCCAGGGTGATGGCATCCACTATCCAGTGGGCCATCCTCTGCTTGGAGACGGCATTCCCTTTCTGCCGGCCTCCGTGACAGACAAAGAACTGGTCTGAGGTCCTGAAGCTTTGCGTCCTGTCAACGTAGTGTTTCTCAATGCTCGGACGGGACAAAGCAAAGCCAGGGCTGGGACTGCCTCCTCCGGGGGCAGTGCTTGCAGGCTCACCACTTGGTCTCTAAATGGAGTAGTGGGAACTTTGGGCACATAGCCGGGTCAGGGCCTCAGGATTATTTGGGAATCCACCGGTCCAAACTGTAGGCACGAATCGTCGACCGAAAATGCGTGCAGGTCCCCAACCCTCTTAATGGAGGCCAGGGCAAGCAGAAGCAGAGTTTTCATTGAGAGAAACTTGGGCTCGACTGTCTGCAAGGGCTCAAACCCTTGCAGACAGGGCAGACAGGGCCCTGTTGCAGTGCTCTAAGCATTAAGGACAGGTCCCAAGAGGGTATAGAGGGGGGGGCGTGGAGGATCCAGCCTTCTAGCCCCCCTAAGGAACCTGACGACCCAGTCATGCTTCCCCACCGACTTCCCTTCCATAGGGTCGTGGTTGGCAGCAATCGCGGCCACGTAGACCTTGAGGGTGGAGGGAAACAGCCTTCGCTCCAACCCTTGCTGCAAGAAGGATAGCACGACTCTTCTGTGAGAAGAGCACCATTCGACGAACAGGTTCCACTTCAAGGCGTAAGCATGTCTCGTAGACAGTGCTCTCGATGAAGTGATGGTGTCAACTACCTCTTGGGGTAGGTCACCTAGAACCTCCGCGTTGTCCCATTGACTGCCAAACAATTATCACTGTCAAGGCCCAGAAAAGTGTAAAATTTATCATCAGAATAGTCCATATGACATCAGTGGTTCAATCTGACTGTTATGAAGTGATGAGAATATTTTTTTTGTGTACAACGAAAACTAAAATAATGACTTTATTCAACAATTCGTCTCCTCTTCTCCTCTGGTTCAGTGTAGCGCAGGGGTTAAATAAAAAAATAATCCTGAGCCTGAACTTTTTTCCAGGGGCGGGCAGGTGCAGGGTGAAGCATGCAATGACTTTGGCAACATAAACATTTGATTAAGCAATCAAAAGCATCTCCAATTAATTGATTTTATAAAAAAAATTAAATTTTTGTTTTCCTCTTTTTTTTCAGAAATGCTGCACATTGATATTTTTCACCTAAATAAATTCTGGTAAATAATATTTCTGGTAAATAATCCTTTAAAAGGTGTTTTTTGATTATAATTGTATTATTAGACTAGAACATGTGGATATGTTGTCATTCTTACACTATAATACTGAACTTTGATTTCAGTGATTTGGACTGAGATGGACACTTTCTTCTTGCGCTCTATGTTGCACATTACTTTTGCTTTAAAGGATTTCAAAGAAATTTTGATTTTATTTGGTTTAATAAAATAATAATATGTAAAATTGTTGATTTAGTTATTTATTAATCGTTTCGATTAATCGATAAATTAGTCGATGGATTAATAAAAATAAAAATAGTCGTTAGTGGCAGCCCTAATATAAAATAACGATGAGGCGATAATAATTGGCTCAAATAAAATATCAAAACCAAGTAACTGCATGGTTTTATGGAACAACACTGTTAAAACACATAATGTAATATGCCTATACATATTAAATAAAAACAACTGAAGTACATTATGTATTATAACAAATAACTGCAGAAAGCACCAACGGCCTGGTGACATTTCACTTTACAGTGTGATTAAACAATATTTAAATCCATAACAGTTTTATATTTGACCACATGCAAACTGCAAATTGTGACGTACAATAAAATATATAGAAATAGGTTGATGTATGCATATATAAAGCGCCAGGACTCTGTGTTGGCAAAGGTTTATAAATGATTTACTTTACAAATCTAGTTAGTTAATGCACACTGTTTTCCCAGATGAATGTTAAGCAATTCAAATTCACAGCATATATAAAGGAAGAGTTTAGCCCCTTTCACACGTACAGTCTTTACTGGTAAATTACCTACAAGTTACCATTAAGAGATTATGTGTAAACCGGACCTTTTCAAAAATCCCGGTAAATTTGTTCTGCGAAACGTATTGTTCTTATGGAGATGGCATGATTACTCTGAGCTGTTTAAAAAGCTCCGCTGATTCTAGTTTTTCCATGTAAATATGCGCTAGATAGACATCTTTGATCATTGCGCCTCGCAGCTTTTTTCATGCTTCGCGCTTCTCCATTCATCAGGGCTGTGACTCTGCTACTGGATAATAATAGCCTGTTATGAAATATTACACTTAAATAGAGGTTTTCTGTTTAGGATGTTTTAAAATGTAATTTATACCTATGATCAAAGCTGAATTTTCAGCATCATTACTCCAGTCTTTAGTTTCCTTTCAGAAATCATTCTAATGCTGCCTAATTTGCTGCTAAATTATCAGTTATTATCTGTGATACATTATTAATAATGTTTTTATTATTGGTATAATGGTTCTCAGTTAAAGAACAGCATTTATTTTAAATATATGTACTTGGTAATATCTTTACTGTCACTTAAATCAATTTAATCAAAGCCTTTTTTGTATTCTATAATCATTGATTTAATGCAACATTGTTGAAGAAAAATATTAATGTCTTGGTTTTAATCTTATCCAAGACTGAATTGTATCACATTTTACACAAAAATATGAAGCAGCAAAACAGTTTTCAACATTGATAATAATCTGAAATATTTATTGAGCAGAAAATCTGCATATTAGAATGATTTCTTAAGATCATGTGACACTGAAGACTGGAGAAATTATGCTAAAAATTCAGTTTCAAAATCAGTCATTGAAGTTGATAAAATCTTAACATTGGATCATTTAATTTAACTTCTTTAAATTCATATTTAAACATTTGTAATAATATTTATGCTCAGTTATTTCAGTTTAAACCATTTGTGAAGTGAGTTTGACATTGTTCAGTAAACACACTGACACTGGAGGGTTTGATTATGGAATTTAATATTGAGGAGTGAAAGGATTTCAACAGTTCCTCTATACAGTATGGTAGCTCGTGTCTGTTATTAGATAAGACAGACTATTGTTGTTGTGTGCATCTGTGAGTGTTCACAAAGGGAACAGCAGGTCATCAAAGGATTTGGGGAACTCGATTCCAGTCACACTCGGTTTCCCTCCATCACAGGGAAGAGATATCTTCAGGTGAACACACACACCTTCCCCAGCAACCATCACCTGATAGAGAGAAAAATCAACTAGGGTTTGATCTAGACAAACACTTTACACATTCGACTACATTTGTCCAGCAATGCTACAATATTAAGACAAGTTGTATCTAATGCAAATGCAAGAAGATTGACTTGATGCATTTTAACTTCCAGTGAGGACGGACAAATGACTTGACACATCACACCTGCAGTTGACTAGTTGATATTGGGTGGCATGCAAGTCATACCTTGAGTTTCACGAGCTTAAAATTCATAAAAGTACAAATGAACAAAAACATTAATTTACCTTGACCAGGTAATTTTCTCCTTTCACAATATGAGAGCGATAGACCACAGGAAAGTACATCTTAAAACAAACTCCATACTTCTCCTCGACTGCTGTCCTCACCTGAATAAATAGGCAAACATTATTGTTATTGTTGTTATAGTAAAACATTACAATAAGAACCATTTATTAAGTTAGTAATACACTACATTAGTAAACATCAACTAATATTAATAAATGCTGTATTTTAATCTAAAAAAGAGGCATTTTAGACAATTTGAATATTTTACTGAACATCACTTTTGTTGAGTTTAGAGTTTAATAAAGGATCAATCAAGAGTGATTATACATACACACACACACACACACACACACACACACACACATATTTATATATATATATAAGTTATTAAGTCTTAATTTATTGCATAAAGTAGGCACTTGCATGTATCATTCATATAGTGCTACATGTACATAAAAGAAAATGTGTGTAAACTAAAACAAAACCAAGTAATAATAGATTTTTTGCAAACAATATTATGGCATCAATAATGACAAACAGCTTACTAGCTCATAAAAGACTGCATTTACTCTATGAGTGATTTTGGGTCTCATACCTCAAGGCAAATCTTGATCACTTCTAGAGTGACCGGCTTCACTTTGCTCCGGGCTCCAAATTCTTCCATTACTGCAGTGTGCTGATGATCAGTGTAGAGAAGAGGATTGTAAATCAGTCAATCTGACTCCCAGAACCACGGTCCTGCACTTTTAAAGTTAAGATCACATGACTTGGAGAATTGTGGGAGGTGCTAGCACAAATGTGGCAGTGTTCTATGGTTAGATGTTTGTTTAAATCACCTAACCACAATGTTAGGCAAAAGTAATAATTTCAGGTCAAGTCAAGATTACATTTATTTTGTATAGCATGTTTCACAAACATATTACCCTGCAGCCCAAAACTGGTTATCCACTGAAGCTAAGCAGGGTTGAGCCTGGTCAGTACCTGGATGGGAGACCTGGGGAAACTAGGTTGCTGTTGGGGTATGCAGTATATGCAGTGCAGAGGGTTGTGCCAAAACAAGTCTTTGAAAATTGTCTTTACATAAAGCTTTTAAAATATTTGAAAAATGACATTTGTTAAGGGACAATTTTAGTTTATCTTTTTAAATGAGTAAAAATAATAAAACATAATATCCCCCCAAACATTTTTTAATAAATTGACCGCTAGAAAAGCTCGAAAAAACACAACGTGTAAAAAAAGCACTTTCAATTTATTCATGCATGAACTTTTTTTCTGTTTCTGTTACAGTACAAATGAAATGACATCTCTGTTTAGCAAATACAATTATTTTAATGCTTTGTACATGAGTGTTCATAAAAAAGAAATTTTAAAGATATATTTTTAGTTTTGAATAATTTACTGTTTTAATCACTTATATTTTAGTTTTTAACCACTCTTTCATAGTGTGTAGAAATATGCAAATAGTTTCATACTGAAAGTTGATTGCTTTAGTATAAGTATAATAGTAACATAATGGTATATTTACTTTTACTGTTTTTACTTATTTTATATTTACTGTTGTGTCCCACAGACAGTGTTGGGGAGTAACTAGTTACATGTAACAGAATTACTTAATTTAATTACGAAATTAAAGTAATTAGTTACAGGTACTAAAAAAATGTGTAATTAAATTACAGTTACTTATGAAAATATAAAAAATTACAAAAGGGGTAATATTTTTTTTTTTTTTTCACACACAGTCCCACATACAGATTTAATTGATTGCTGAAGTGACTGCTCTAAAATATGAAACCCCAATGTTTCAGAAGTTTATACTGTAACATGCTTATTCGATAACTCGTATATTTCCTATTTGGGTTAATGTATATGCTTTTTAGTTTTTTTAAGATTAACAGTTGTTTTCTAAGGCAATGTTAGATTCCAGTGTTTCCCGTCATAGCTATGCAAAGATTTGATTTCAAATACAGTATCATAGCTATTAAACTATATCATGTTATGATTTTAAATCTGTATTTAACCTCAGAATGGTTTAAAGTAAGTCTGATTTTGTAGTGGCTGTGCTTCAAAGGGGACATCGGATGCCCATTTTCCACAAGTTGGTATGATTCTTTAGGGTCTTCTCGAAATGGTCTCAGTGGTCGGGTAAAATAACACCTTTTTACCTTTTCAAAAACAACTCTGTTCACAGCAACTTGTTTCGCTGCATATCGCTTTACATGCTTCCTCTCTTCTGTGGAAGAGCAAAGGTGATTTGCAAATAATCATAAAAAATATAAAGTGTGAGACTTCTTCTGGAGGTGCAGCTGAATCATCAACAATGGTTACTGCTCTATCCTTGAGTTTTAACTTTTTAACAAAAACTACCTTGAATTGTCCCTCATTCTGAAAACAGTCTGGAGCAAAATGATTTGCGCAGCCAGACATAAAAAAGATTTAGTGAAAGTGAAGTGAAGTGACGTGTGGCCAAGTATGGTGACCCATACTCTGAATTTGTGTTCTGCATTTAACCCATCTAAGTGCACACACACACACACACACACAGTAGTGAACACAAACACACTGTAAACACACCCAGAGCACTTGGCAGCCATATTGCTGCGGCCCGCGGGGAGCAGTTGGCTGTTTGGTGCCTTGCTCAAGGGTCTCACCTCAGTCTTGGTATTGAAGGTGGAAGAGAGCGCTGGTTATTCACTAGAGCCCTGCAAGCCCGTCGGAACCCGACAAGGCCCGACACGTTGAGTCCATTCGGGCCGGGTTCGGGACGTTTTTTGTTATTACAAATCGGGCTCAGCTCCTTTTATTGTACCCAAATACGCTCAGACTGTTAACATGTTATTTCCTCCCTCCTCTGTTCGCTTGGAATATGGTTCTTCTGGGCTAAAAGTGTGGTTAGCGCATGCGCTGGTTCAAAGGTGAGCGCGCGCTGTGAGAGGGGAGGGGTTGTGAAGGAACGGGAAGAACGTTTGGAGTGGATGCAATAAAGTGTTCTAACTGAATAAACGTTTTATTCTATTTAACACAGACCACACATGTACTGTATGAAATATTGCTATAATAATTATATTATAAATATTATTCATCGCCTATGCAATAGGCAAGTAGGCAACGCATATACGCACGCATTAGCGTACAGGTGACAGTTGATCATGCAGAGCTTCAGGGAGAAGTTGGAGCGAGGGGAGTCACTAAAAGTTCCCAATGCTTCGGGAAAAGCTGCATTCTGGAAGAGTTTTGTCTGTATTGATATTTGTAGGTATGATTGTCGGTGGTGGTAGTTATGTTTGAGGCCTATAATAAAAGTGTACCTCTTATTATCGTGTGAGTGTGTGTGTGTGTGTGTGTGTGTGTGTGTATAGCAGATATGGCCTTGGGTTGGCATGAATGTGTTCGGGGGAAATTTTATATTAATTCTATATTAACATTAATAAACTAGTGTTTTCTAAGTCGGTGTTGCAAGGATGAAGTTGCAAATCCGGATTTGCCATCTCCTCATTAGACCCGCCTTTAAGAAATACATCTGTACGGATTATGATTATAATGAAAGAGTTTTTGTTTTCTATATGTTTTATTTCGTTAAGTACTAATTTAAAGCTTTCTATAGATATATTTATCATGTCTAAATTGATCAAACACGCTATGATCAGCTGGCCGCTGGTTGTTAGCTACTTTAAAAAACAAAAACTTACATTTAACGAATAAAAAAATGCTCCAAAAATTACCTTAATAAAATAATTAAACGAAATACAAACACTTTGCAATTTAATTCAAAACTGAATTATTGTAATTGCTGAAACAGTATAGTATAAGCTGTTTTGGGAGAAGTAAATTTTTTTTTTAAACGGGCTCCGGTTGGAAATTCTGAGTAGCTGTCGGGCCAGGGTCGGGCTTGGCTTTTTTAATATGTAATATTTTAAGTACAAGTACAAACAAAGCTTTATTCTGAAGTAATGTTATTTAGAATATAGAGCATGACAATTATAGAGTAATTTTATTGTTGTTGTAATAATTTTTTGCTGGTTTAATTGTTGTATGGAAAAAGGTTGCATGAAAATTACGCAGTACTACATACGACTGGACTCTGGGGCAGATCCTACCTAGGAGTAGGGAGGAGGGCTGCCAGCAGAACCTGGCAGAATCTCTGTCACAGGGAAGACACGGGTTTACCGTGAGGAAAACCTTACCATGGAAGAATACACATATGGGATTACCCGAAGGGGAATCAGGCCATACGGACACCTAGCCCAGTACAAGGGCTGACCGGAGACCCGGGCGAGCTAACACCAGTACTGGGCCTGGCATCAGACTGCTCCACCCAGTCTGACTGCCGGGGGTGCTTGGAGGATTCTACCAGGGTTCATCCTCTGGGGAACTGAACTGGGGGAGAAAAAAGGCGCTCGTATCCCCGGGTGAGGGGGAATGGCGCAGCAAGCGTGACACCGGCCAGTTCTTCCCGCCCATTACTTACCCAACACACGGGAAGAAACTGGCTCAATGCGGAGATTGTAGAATCTTGCGAAGGTGTTCGGTGTCGCCCAGCCCACAGCTCTGCAGATGTCTGCCAAAGAGGCGCCGTGCGCCAACGCTTGGGAGGAGGCAACACTCCTAGTGGAGTGAGCCCTCACCCCCAGGGGGCACGGCTCGCCTTGCGACTGGTACGCCAAGACGACGACCTCCACTATCCAGTGGGCCAACCTCTGTTTGGAGACAGCCTTCCCTTTCTGCTGCCCTCCGTGGCAGACAAAGAGCTGCTCAGAGCTTCTGACGCTCCGGGTGTGGTCCACGTATATGCGCAATGCTTTTACGGGACACGGCAACGCTAAGGCTGGATCTGCCTCCTCCGAGGGCAGTGCTTGCAGGTTCACCACCTGATCGCGGAAGGGCGTGGTGGGAACCTTGGGCACGTATCCAAGCCGGGGACAACGTAAGAGTAGACGGGCGCGAACACAAGGCACTCTTCGCTTACCGAAAACGCCTGAAGGTCCCCGACCCATTTGATGGAAGTGAGCGCGGTCAGGACCGCTGTCTTAAGAGACAGGAACTTCAGCTCGACTGAGTCCAGCGGCTCAAAGGGGCCCCTATGAAGTCCAGCCAGGACGATAAAGAGGTCCCAAGATGACACAAGGGGTGACCTGGAGGCATTCATCCTCCTGGCCCCCTTCAGGAACCTCACGATGAGATCATGCTTTCCCAGGGACCGGCCGTCCACTGCATCGTGGTGAGCCGCGTCCTGTCCAGGAGCCACACATGGAGGTTCCATAGATCTGGACGCGGATGCCATATGGTGCCGAGCCCATGAGAGAGGATATCCTTCCTCAGAGGAATGTGCCAGGGAGGTGCTGTCGCGACGGAAATGAGTTCGGGAAACCAGGTCCGGGTGGTTCAATGGGGCGCAACCAGCAGGACCTGCTCCTCGTCCTCCCTGAGCTTGCACAGTGTCTGTGCAAGTAGGCTCACTGAGGGAAACGCATACTTGCGTAAGGCCCGAGGCCAGCTGTGTGCCAGTGCGTCTGTGCCGAGGGGGCCCTCGGTCAGGGAAAAGTACAGCTGGCAGTGGGAGGACTCGGGGGAAGCAAACAGGTTCACCTGAGTTTCCCCGAATCGACTCCAGATCAGCCGGATCGTCTCGGGATGGAGTCGCCACTCTCCGGGGAATAAGAGCTGTCGTGAGAGCGCGTCGGCCGCACGATTGAGCTTCCCCGGGATGTGAACAGCGCGCAGTGACTTGAACTGCATGGGACTCCAGAGGAGGAGATGGCGGGTGAGCTGTGACATGCGGTGTGATCGTATACCTCCCAGCCGGTTGATGTACGAGACAGCCGCAGTGTTGTCCCTGCGGACTCACACGTGCTTGCCCAACAGCAGTGGCCGGAACTGCCATAAGGCTAAATGCACTGCCCACAGCTCTAGGCAGTTGATGTGCCAAAGCAGTCGGGGCCCTGTCCAGAGCCCCGAGGCTGCCTGCCCGTTGCATGTAGTGCCCCAGCCCGTGCTGGAGGCATCTATTGTGGCAACAGTATGCCAGGACACTTGTTCTAGGGGTACCCCGGCCCGTAGAAAGCCAAGGTCCGTCCAGGAGCTGATGGAGCGGCGACACTGCTGGGTGATACCCCCTCGCAGTGTACCAAAGTGCCATGCCCACCTCGGGACCCGGGAGTGTAGCCATTGCTGAAGTGGTCTCCAATGAAGCAATCCGAGCAGCGTGACTGCAGCTGCGGATGCAATATGCCCCAGGAGCCTCTGAAACTGTTTCAGTGGTACCACATTTCTGCCTCTGAAGGAAATCCGGCAGTTCAGCACTGCTTGGGCACGTTCCTCTGTGAGGCGTGCCGTCATACTCACCGAGTCTAACTCCACACTGAGAAAAGAGATTCTCTGCACAGGGGAGAGATTGCTCTTTTCCCAGTTGACCCCGAAGCCCCAACTGGCTGAGGTGCCGAAGCACCAATCGTCGAGGTAGTTGAGGATCCTGACGCCCACTTCCATAACGGGGTAAGGGTCGCCTTCTGTGACCTTTGAGAACACACGAGGAGACAGGGAGAGCCCGAAGGGGAGGACCCTGTACTGCCATGCCCGACCTTCGAACGCAAACCGTAGGAACGGTCTGTGTCGCAAAAGGATCGAAACATGAAAGTAAGCATCCTTCAGGTCGATCGCTGCAAACCAATCCTGGGGCTGGATGCATTTGATAATGCGCCTGCGCGTCCGCATCTTGAACTTGTGTAAAGCCCGGTTCAAAACTCGCAGATCCAGGATTGGTTGAAGGCCACCACCTTTCTTGGGTACGATGAAGTAAGGGCTGTAAAACCCCTGCCTCCTCTCGGCTGGAGGGACCGGCTCGATTGCATCCTTTGCCAGGAGGACAGCAATCTCCTCGCGCAAGACAGGGGCGTTCCGGACTGCCACCGACATCTCGAGAATGCCGTTGAACTTGGGAGGTCGCCTGGCGAATTGAAACGCATAGCCGTGTGAGCCAGCGAGACAGGCTGGGCAGCGTGAGCCACGCCTCCAGACGCTGTGCAAGCGGCTCCAACAGCACAATCGACATACCTGTGATGGTGCAGCGAAAGGGAGTGGGGTGGATGGTACAGAAGGCGGTGCGTTCTGAGGCATCCTCACCGAACTCCCTGGGTCCCAAACGGAACTGGACAGAGGTGCATGGGGAGGAATGTCGTCCCCGAACCGTACTCTCTTGGCTACTGGCAAAATGGGTCGTGGGCAAGAGTGAGGAAGCAGGGCGTCGCACACTGTCGTCCCATGGACCTGAGAACCAGGAGGAAAAGGAAATTGCTCTTTCTTGAGAAAGTGGGCACCATGGTGGACATCGCCTTCCCGAGGGACCGCGCTGTGACTTTCGTCGCTCGTAGAGCGAAGTCAGTCGCCGTGCGCAGCTCCTGCATTAACTACGGGTCGGAACTACCCTCGTGCACCTGTTTGAGCACCTTGGCTTGGTGAACCTGCAGGAAAGCCATGGCGTGTAGGGCGGAGACTGCCTGGCCCGCAGCGCTATAAGCTTTGGCTGTGAGAACGGCTGTCAGTTTACAGGCCTTGGACGGGAGACGCGGACGGTTCCTCCAGTGGACGCACCTGTTGCCCTTTTATACCCGTATGCACGGGGAGTGGCTCAGGTATGCAAAATCCACTAGCCAATTTCACTGGCGTTTTCTCTTAAGTCAGAGATGATCGGGGCTTCCAAGTAAAATCCCATATGTCGTCACGACATAACTCGTAGTGACCGACAGATAGGGAACCAATTCTCTTCCAGTGACTCCACATCAGTATGGAAATGTCTGAAAGAGAAAACCAAATACAAATACAACACCATCCCCCAGCACTGTGGAGAATCAACAACTGGCAGGCCATTTTAATGAGTTCTATTGCAGGTTTGAAAAAACACCCCACACCGGACAGCTGGACACCTCTCCACAAAACCATTAACACCTCGAGTAACCCCCACTCTCTATATATCAAATTTAAATTCACATCTCGGAATATCCTGTGATGTCCACTTCGCAGGGCACTTAACGTTCGAATAGAACAAACGTCTGAAGCGATAAGAGAAACATACAAAATGTGCAGAGTGGGGGGGAGGGGTGCGTTGGAGACTGGAATTGAGAACCGCTGCTGTATGCCAATGACTGCACATCTAAAGACCCCTCTGTCAAGCTCCTGAAGTTTGCAGACGACACCACACTGATCGGCCTCATCCAGAACGGTGACGAGTCTGCTTACAGACAGGAGGTTAAGGAGCTGGCTGCCTGGTGCAGTCTTAACAACCTGGAGCTTAACATGCTCAAAACTGTGGAGATGATTGTGGACTTCAGGAGAAACCCCCCTGCTCTGCCCCCACTCACCATCATGAACAGCACTGTGACTCCAGTGGAGTCATTCAGATTCCTGGGTACCACCATCTCCCAGGACTTGAAGTGGGACATTCACATAGACTCCATTGTAAGAAAAGGCCCAGCAGAGGGTGTACTTCCTTCGCCAACTGAGGAAGTTCAACCTGCCACAGGAGATGCTGAAAAAAGTTCTACTCGGTCATCATTGAATCTGTCCTCTGCACATCAATAACTGTCTCTACTTTTGCGCTCGTGCTCAGTACAGTCTTCTGAGCTTTTAGCGCCACCGTGTCCACTTTTTGTGTAACAGCAGTTGCTCTGGCCATGTGATGTAATGTGATGTGATGTTTTCGGCACACAAATGTTCGCGGTCTGTTTGGAAGCATTCATAGAAAGCTGTTGTTTTATTCCAGCGCACTTTGAAATTTGTTTAGCATTTTCACGCTCAGTGTGGAAAGTCCTTTATTCTGTGAATGATTTAGTAGCCGACTACATTAGTTTTGTTGACAAAAAAGGCCTCAACAAGCTCTATCATTAAATAAAAGTTATATATGTATGTATGTCTGTGTGTGTGTGTGTGTGTGTGTGTGTGTGCATGCAACGTTTTATATATACTTATTTTAAAAGCCTCATGGAAAACTTTTGAACTTTAGTTAAGTCAGAAATACAGGGGTAAGTTGAGTAACTTTGTTAAAATAGTCTGTGCAACGTTTTTGTATGACTTTGTAATGTTTTGTCAGAATTAGATGATACAATTGATCTATTGATGTCATTTTTCAAGTACATTTCTGCGACGTGGCGAATCCAACAATAACTTCCATTTTCATGCTGTTTTTCCTCAGATAACATTAGCTGCATTAGCTACCCTTAATGTTAAACCACAATATTGGTATGTAATATTATTCTTAATTATGTTTACTTAAATGTAATGTTGTTTTAACTACAGTAAAGTTAGACTTAATCTCTCATGGTGTATGAGGTCATTTTACTTTTCCTCAATTTTAGTGAATGCTTGTGTTGCTTTAATCAGGATACAAGAGGTTTATCCAGGCTAACAGTAAGTTAGAGAGGCCATGTAAAGTGTTCTTTATATGTTACTGTTAGAAATAATTTTTATTTGAGATTGATTAATAATAAGCAGATCACTGGATTTCCAGGATGGCATACTGTATGGTTTTGCTAGCTTTTAACCCAGTTTTTCATTCTTATTTTACAGAATCTGCTTCGCCTCCCAAATAAATTTGAGAAATGGTGGATTTGCAGCAATGGGTCTACAAACTTCCCAGAAATCTTAAAGGAGTTCCCCAGGCTTCTAGAAAAATGTGGCATGGTTAGAAATAATTGTGATTTTATGGTTTCGTTTACAGAAATTTTAAATGGTTAAATTGTTAGTGCACTGTAAAAAAATCCAATTAACAAAATGTTGGAAGGGAAAAAATATTTAAGTTGAACTAATTTTATTTCTTAGGCTTAGTTGAGAAGACATATTGTGTCGGCAGCGTCGGACCAAAAAACTGCGCTCGAACACACCGCACAGACTTCGGCCGACGGCAAACTAACGTGCATTCTGCACATGTGTTAGAAGAATTAACTGTCTATTTCAGCAGCTATCAACAATATATAAACATCATTCAAAAGGAGAAACCGAAACAAAGATATACGAAATAAACGCAGATATACGAAACGTAAACAAAGCAGTGCTTACTTACCAGTTTGAACATCAGTAACGTTGATAACTTTAATCATTTTAAGCGGCTCATGTTGTTATGAAAACATTCATGTATTTGTTGTGTTTTGTACGATATTTCTAACATATTTCTCTTTAATGAGGTTGTAATTTGTTATAGTTATAAATAACATGTACGATATTATCGTATATGGTACTACTCAGAAAAGTCATGATGCGTCGCTGCGCTCTGTCATCTAACGCTTATCTGATGCAGGACTAGAACTGAACCGGGAGAAGTGTACATTCAGCCAGTCATCCCTAAAATATCTTGGACATATCATTTCCAAAAACGTAATTTTTCCACATGACAAACACATGTCTGCGATCAATGATGCCCCTGCACCTCATGACCTTGCTTCCCTGCGCTCGTTCTTGGGCCTGATTTCGTGGTACAGCAAATTCCTGCCTAACTTCGTTTCTGTTGCAAGGTTGAGAGGACTGTAGCATTTGCTTCTAGAACCCTTACAGCGACCAAAAGGAAATACTCTATGGTCAAGAAGGAAGCGTTGGCTTGTGTCTAGGACGTAGAAAAGTGGTGGCCGTATTTATGGGGTCAGCACTTTACACTCAGAACTGATCATTGTGCACTCACTACTGGCAACCAAGGGTATCGGCCGGGCTGGTATGCGTGTTGCCCGGTGGTCAGCAAGCTTGCTTTGCTACACGTATGACATAGTGTATCGACAGGGAAGCCTTAACTGTGCTGCAGATTGCTTATCCAGGCTGCCATTGCCAACAGAATCAGATGGTGCTCTGGAACCAGAAATAGTTGCTTTTGTTACTGGATTGCCTACATTCTCTATGGAGGATTTCCTTTCTGCTTCGGAATCCTGTCCAGAGTTAGCCATGCTGCGTTCACAAGTCAGTCAGGGCTGGCCGAAAAACAGCCGTGAGCTGGATCCTGTTCTGGTGCCTTTGGTGGCCTCAGATGGATGCTCATGTGCAATCCGCAGTTTCTTCCTGCCTGAACTGCAAAATGAATGATAAATCAGCAAAAACTGCACCTGCTCCACTTCAGGCTGTCAGTCTGCCATCCAACCCATGGCAGAAACTAGGAATCGATATAGTCGGACCATTTGAGAGTGGACCCTCGGACTGCCATTTTGCCATCTCCTTAGTGGATTACCACAGTAAGTTGCCTGAAGTGGCATTTGCACCAAATGTTACTGCAGATGTGGTCATATCCTTCCTTCAATCAGTCTTCAGTAGGGAGGGCAATCCTCAGTTTCTCTCCAGCGTGTATGCAGCTTTCTTAAAAAAGAGGGGAATAAGTCACATACGTAGAAGTCTGTACTAGCCACAGTGCAATGGCGCTGTGGAACGTTGGAACAGAGTTCTAAAGGAATGCATCCTTTCTGCAGAACAAATGGGAAAACATGGAAACATGTAGCGACTGAGTTCTTGCTAAATTTCAGAGCTACTCCACACAGTACTACAGGTGTTTCTCCTGAACTTTTACACCACTGCAAAATGCATACAAAGCTGAACATTTTTCCTGTGGGCCCTAAGAGTGACAAATGTGCTCAGATTAACTACACTGTGAGAAACAAGCAGCTTAAGAGTAAAACGTACAAAGACAAAAGACATGGAGCCAAGTACCACACTTTCAAACTTTCGTCTTGAGTGAAAAAAATAAATGGAATGCATCCAAACTAACACATTTCACAGGTCCTGTTGCTACTCAATGCGAGGACTTGCAGGTACAAATTACATTTAATCCTAGGAGTAGTGGTTGAAGGAATACAGCAAAGTTACTTGTTGAACTGTTATACATCCTTGAAAAAAAAGCATGGCCTGAGGTGATTGAAAGGGGCATCAGAAGTACATAATTTCATTTACACTGTTAAATGTATGTAAGGTTAATGTTAGCAACAGTGTACAGTAATGGTTATTTGCTATTTTGGTTACTTAAGTTCCCTATCAGTCAGTCATGTTCAACGTAATGTCAGTGTGACTAAATAATGGGATCTCGCCCAAGAGCCCAATCACCTTCGAGTGTTAACAAAACTAGCCAATGATAGCTGGTGTGCGTGTTTCAACACACGCACCCCGCCCCGCAGTGCGGGTATAACAGGTTCTGAAGATGACAATTCGGCTGCGCTGCCTCCTTCAGGAAGAGTGGCGTTGCCCGAGTCAGACCCAGAACTGACTGCTATGCCTTTCCGGGCCGCTGAGAGCATTGGGCTGCACTGGAGGCCTCCGCCTTCTCCTGAACGCTCAAGGCTGGATGATTGGTTCCTGGGGCAACCGCCTCCAGTTCCGTTCTTCCTGGAGGTGCATGAGGAGGTAACTAGGTCTTGGAAGGCACCTTTTTCTGCCCGAAACAGGCCTAGTAAACGTTTATTTAAAAGGTGTAAATGTTTTATTTAAAATGTATATGTTTATACACAAATGTACACAATATATAAAACAGTGAATAAGCTTTGTATGAGAGAAATTTAAGTGACCGGAATGTGGTCTTTCCACCTCCTTTAATCCATAAAACACTTAATATCAAAAGCTGAGTGACTATGATATATTTTAGCAAATTTTGAACTGTTTTGAAGTTCTATTACAGATGTAATGTTTGTAAACTGGAGCTTTAAAGGGATAGTTCACCCAAAAATGAAAATGTGCTGTTAATTTACTGACCCTTAGGCCATCCAAGATGTAGGTGACTTTTTTTCTTCATTCCTGTATGTTTAGTTTGTATGAAATTTTGTATAAATGGAGATTGAATAAAGGATATTAAGGATATATTAAATAAAGGATATTATGTGTTGTAAAGTGTGTTTTAGTGACTGATAAACACCAGTTAATAATTTTTTTAAACTATAAAACATTTTTATGTAGTTCCCCAGCTATTTTCTATGTCGCCCAAATGATAAATATTAGTTGTGGTAACCTATAAACACATGGAGTAAACGGTTCAATTTTAATTGACATAACTTGCTGTAGTCTTTTAAATGTTTGACCAATTAAAACATTTTAATTGAATGTAATATCCCCCCTCGGGTGTTGTCGCCACCGCCGCACCGGACCCGGAGCTGACGGCCATGCTTGCCCGGGCAGCCGTGAGTATCGGGCTGGAGGTCAACAGACCGCCCAACGAGCCCTCGCGGCTAGACGATTGGTTTCTCGGAGCGGGGCGCGGCTCACAACCGCGCTCTACTCCGGTGCCTTTCTTCCCGGAGGTGCATGAGGAGCTGACGAAGTCGCGGATGGCCCCTTTCACGGCCAGAAGCCGCTCGTCCGCCTCCTCCGTCCTCACTAGCCTCGACGGCGGAGTGGCCAGGGGGTACGCGGGCATTCCCCAGGTGGAGAGAGTGGTTGCGGTGCACTTGTGCCCATGAAATGCCGCCACTTGGAGGAACCGTCCGCGTCTCCCGTCCAAGGCCTGTAAGCTGACAGCCGCTCTCGCGGCCAAAGCTTACAGTGCTGCGGGCCAGGCAGCCTCCGCCCTGCACGCCATGGCTATCCTGCAGGTTCACCAAGCCAAGGCGCTCAAAAAGGTGCACGAGGGTAGTACCAATCCGGGGTTGATGCAGGAGCTGCGCACGGCGACTGACTTCGCTCTACGAGCGATGAAAGTCACGGCACGGTCCCTCTGGAAGGCGATGTCCACCATGGTGGTCCAGGAGCGCCATCTCTGGCTCAACCTGGCAGAGATGAAGGACGTCGACAAGGCACGCTTTCTCGACGCCCCCATCTCCCAGGCAGGGCTGTTCGGTGACATCGTCGAGGGCTTTGCCCAGCAGTTCTCGGCGGTACAGCAGCAGACCGAGGCGATCCAGCACATCCTGCCCCGGCGTGATGCACCATCCACCGCTGCCCCCGGGGCCAGGCCTCAATCTGCCCATCGCTGTGGGGGCCCTCCTGCGTCCTCCAGAGCTGCTCCGCCCCAGGCCGAATCGACACATAGGCCGGTGCGTCGAGCCTCTCGCAGGAGAGCGGCGCCCCCCGCGTCCCAGCCAGGCCCCAAGTCGTCCAGGAAGTCGACGAAGCGGCCCTGACGCGGGCAACCCGGAGATGTTGGAGTTTGCTCTTTCTCAGGAGATGGCGAGAACAGTGCCGCTCCTTCCCCCGATGGAGGGCCGGGAGGAGAATCTTCTGTTTCGTTTGTTTCTGTTCCGCCGCTGGTCCAAGGGCCAGCGGTACCCACCTTCTCAAAGAAAGAGCAATTTCCTTTTCCTCCAGGTTCTCAGGTTCATGGGACGACATTGTGCGGCGCCCTGCCTCCTCACTCTCGCCCACGACCCATTTTGCCAGTTGCCAAGAGAGTACGATTCAGGGATGACATTCCTCCCCACGCACCTCTGGCCAGTCCCGTTCGGGACCCAGGGAGTTCGGTGAGGATGCCTCAGAACGCACCGCCTTCTGTACCATCCACCCCTACTCCCTTTCGCTGCACCACCACAGGTACGTCGATTGTGCCGTTGGAGCCGCTTGCACAGCGTCTGGAGGCGTGGCTCACGCTGCCCAGCCTGTCTCGCTGGCTCACGCGCACAATTCGACTCGGCTACGCGATTCAGTTCGCCAGGCGACCTCCCAAGATCAACGGCGTTCTCGAGACGTTGGTGGCAGTCCGGAACGCCCCTGTCTTGCGCGAGGAGATTGCTGTCCTCCTGGCAAAGGATGCAATCGAGCCGGTCTCTCCAGCCGAGATGAGGCAGGGGTTTTACAGCCCTTACTTCATCGTACCCAAGAAAGGTGGTGGCCTTCGGCCAATCCTGGATCTGCGAGTCTTGAACCGGCCTTTGCACAAGCTCCCGTTCAAGATGCTGACGCACAGGCGCATGATCAAATGCATTCAGCCCCAGGATTGGTTTGCAGCGATCGACCTGAAGGACGCTTACATTCATGTTTCGATCCTTCCGCGACACAGACCGTTTCTACGGTTTGCGTTCGAAGGTCGGGCATGGCAGTACAGGGTCCTCCCCTTCGGGCTCTCCCTGTCTCCCCATGTGTTCACGAAGGTTGTAGAGGGCGCCCTTACCCCGTTACGGGAAGTGGGCGTCAGGATCCTCAACTACCTCGACGATTGGCTTATCCTAGCCCAATCCAGAGAGCAGTTGGGCGATCACAGGGACTTGGTGCTCCGGCACCTCAGCCAGTTGGGGCTTCGGGTCAACTGGGAAAAGAGCAAGCTCTCCCCTGTGCAGAGAATCTCTTTTCTCGGTGTGGAGTTAGCTGTGCCTGGTTGCTCCCAAGGTTTTCTACTCAGTTTCTTTTATGTAGAAGTTCTCATTTTTATGTAGTTCACTGAGTGTGTAGTTCCCCAGCTATTTTTTATGATGCCCAAATAATAAATATTAGTTGAGGTAACCTATAAACACATAGAGTAAACGGTTCAATTTTAATTGACATAACTTGCTGTAGTCTTTTAAATGTTTGACCAATTAAAACATTTTAATTGAATGTAATATAAAACTAGTTCACTAAAGGTTGAGCCAACTAAAAAAATAACATTTCAAATAACACTTTGAAGTCAGAAATTGACTGAATGTAAAATTTCTGTGGAACTAGTTACTGAATAATAATTAGTTGAAGCCTCTTGAATTTTTTTTTACAATGTGGGGTTGTGCAGATAGACGACGCGACAGTATAGTGTATTGAAGATAGTCAGAGATATCACTGAGAGCTTATGTCTTTGTCAATAGTCAAGGTGATATTATAGGAGCTGCCACACATCTTTAACATGTTAGCACATTGTTTTCTGTGAGTGTATGCGCAGCTCCTCTGACAGAACATCACTAACATCTACATATTCCTAATAAATTACAATATGTTTGTCTAAGGGAGTCATTAATTTAAGCTGACTAAGTCAGACTTCAGCAATGCCATTGTCACATGGTCTGCCTGTGTCATTTGTTTCTGATCCAATCTATTTAAATCCAATCCGGTCCAAGCTATTTAAAGGAATGAAGACAGAGAACACAGGAAAACGTGTTTCAATGTGCAGTTTTGATTTTGAGATCAGTTTCACAGTTTACACTGTATTATTCTTATAGTTTAGATGGTAAAAGGGAGAGTACTTTCAAAGTGCTGCCCACTCTGCTTCCCCAATCAATATACAAGAACGGAGGAAAGGTCTTCAGACCCACAACCACAGAATCCTGGAAGTCATTCATTTTACGTAAGTTTTATTTTTTTTTTACTTTTTACACAGTACTGTGGAAAAGTTTTAGGCCACTGGTATTTTCACCAGTTAAAAAAAAAATGGTTTTAAGTCAGTTATTTCTATTTTTTGCTGTAGTGTGTCAGTAGGAAATATAGTTTACATTTCCAAACATTCATTTTGCCATTAATCCAGTGAATGTCTGACAACAGTCAGTGCTCCATACAGAGATCTGATCTGATCATCATTCAGTCTGTCTGGAAACTAAAACTTTATCAAAACATCTACAATAAGCCATTGCACGCTTTCACGAGCGTCAGCAACTTCATGCGATCACATGGTGTTTTAATGACAGCTCAGGTCATGTGACCTTGGCAACATAAATAGAGGCTCAAAATCAATCTGAGATTCAGACTGCCTGATAACATTTATACTTCATCCAGACTTCAATCATCCACACTGCAGCGATGCCTGAATGGAGCCCGGTGAAGCCTGTCACTCCAGAGGTGAAGCACATATGCTCAGAGGTATGAAACACAAAATCACTCATTAGGAAAAGTGGTGGCTTGTGGGTTTTAAAATAGAGGAGACACACTGATTGGTCTGGGGATCCTTGCCGATTAATATTATTAACATATTTGCTTAACCATTATATAAAATGGCTTTTTGGTTGCTTTTAGTCAGAAAATGTTAAGAAAAGGACTCATACAGCAAGATAATATAATTTCACTTTTACCTGGCCTAAGCAAATCCATCCCTTCTTAAAAGTCTGTGTTAATTACACAGTTAATTACAGTTTTTTCAATTGCTAACAAGTGTTTACTGATACTTAAAGTACTTTTTCTAAACTCTTAACACAGCAACACACCTACATCACACAATTAGCCAAATAGTACATTTTCTGGCCAAAACCACATTTTGTTAAATAAATACAAACTCTACATTTCAAAATTCTGAATACCCTTTTCTACATATACTAACTCTATCAAAAAACAGCAAGCCCGATTCAAAGTCAAGTCATTCGGTCAAAACATTGGCACTGGTTTTCTATCCAATAGGAACATAGTCAATCATAGTGCATATACTGTCAAAATGCTAACAATTAATGGAATTACAAAAACTGCATTATTTGTCATGTCTCAGTTCTACCTGCATATAATAGACAATATAAAAATCCATAGTTTTTTGTAATTAAGCCTTCAGTTTACCTTCATCTGAAAACCATTTTACATTTTTTAAATTGTGTTTTTACATTGTGTTAATTCTTGTGCAACATACTATCTAAAACGGAATGAGTCATTACTTTATATAATATACAATAGTAAAAACAAGGTCCCCTATGCAGAAATGCAATCGGAACCTTGAACCTTCCAGTGTGTGGGGGCTAGATGTGGAGGGTGCCCCCATGGTAGCCAATGCCAGTGATCAACAAACATCCCAACATACATGGCCTTTGGTTACTATGCAAGCTTGTTTCCATCACAGAATAAAAAAGTAAAAACAGTAATTGTGACCTTTTTATCTCACAATTCAGACCTATATTGGAATTGTGAGCTTACATCTTGCAATTCAGACTTTATCAGAATTGTGAGATACTGCAAACTCATAATTGCAAGAAAAAAGTCAGAATTCGGAGTCACAATTACCCATTACCCTTTATATTCCGTGGCATAAATAAGCTTTCATAGGTTCCACATGTGTAAGGGGGGGAAACAAACAAACAGACATAAAAAAATGCAGTCTAACACACATTCTCACTCCTCTCCCATACCTCTTCTCCCTTTTTCTGATCCAACTATTCCTCTCCTACTGCCAGGTATTATTTTTTTCTCTCTCTGATTATTTGTGTCGTTCTGCATCCACAAAACATTCAAAGGTATTTTTTACTGGAAAGAGCTACAACACCTGACTATTCCTCCAACTGAGACTGGAATCAGCTAGTTCTAAATATTTCAGTGATCTTAAAAGTGCTTATCAGTTGTTACAATATTTTATATAGAGAGATTTTTTCAATACTTTTGAGCTGCTGTTGTAGCAGAAGTAGAAGCGTTATACTATATTTAAGGTTTGTAACATTAGGTCTTTAATTCTGACATGCTGTGTTTAAGCATTTATAAATATGACTATAAAGATCTTTGATTTTAGTTTTGGGTAAGCTTGTATAAAAAGAAAATGTAAGCATTTTAGAAACATGGTAATTGACTGCATATTGTGTGAAAACAACACAAATTGTGCTAATGGTATGGTCACAATAGACGGATGTTGTGCTAATTGTGTTTAGAGTTTTGAAAACGTGACTAGAGATTGGACAAAATGATGTTGTCAATTGAAAAAAAAAACTGTAAGCCGACTGCTGTAGCCTGCATCCAGTGTTCTCTATTTTTTATTTGTATATACACTGTTTGAATGACAGCTTGGTAAATCTGTTGTTGATCAAATATTCAAGATCGCCACTCATCATAAATAACTTACTTCGTACATTATCAGCTCAGCAGGAGAAGTTTAAACTAATATCACGTAATTTACATCTCTATAATGATTGGTTGATATCAGTGTTGATTTTGACAGGATATTTAGTTTTAGTCATAGTCTGTTGACTAAAAAGCCATTTAATTTGAGTCATTTGAATTGTTTTTACTTTTAGTCTAGTTTTAGTCGACTAAATATCACAAGATTTTAGTTGACTAAATCTACAGTAAATTTAGTGGGCTAAAATCTAATGGGTTTAGTTACAGTGCATTTATTAAAACTCATTATATAGGTTTGATATTAAGGTTTTATCATGATAGACTGCGATTTAACTACGGTGACACAAAACATGCCTTTAATAAAATTAAATAAAACCATTTCTCATAAAGAACAAAAACATGTTCTTCTTTTTAATGAAATAGAAATGGTTATATAGGCTAATTATGCATTCTTTATAGCAACTTGTTTAACATATTCTTCATTCTTTCAAGCAGACATGTCTTTCTATAAATACATTTTGATGAATCTTTAGGGCTACTACATTTTTTCAGTCAAGAGCAGTGAGTGATTGCATGTCTTTATTTTGTTGCTTGATTAACATCAATGACTTGGACAATAGCAACTAAATTAGGCTGCTATCCCTTTAAAACCGAATGTACAGCTGCAATGGATGCAAAGTACTGATACACTTTCTCCCTACAGTTTACGTTCACTTAATCAACTGTGTTTACATGAATACCCGTGACATTTCAACATAATTTTGTGTGTATTTCTCAGTTCATACGACGCTAAAGAGCACTCACGCGCTGTGAGTGACACGCCTCATCGAATCTGAGAGCTCTCAGACCCTCCATAGACAGCAACACAACTGAAATGTTCTCATGTCCAGAAACGTAGCAAGGAGATTGGTAAAATATTCCATGTAACATCGGGGGTTCAAATTTTTATTTACGAAGCCACGAGAATAGGTTTTGCTCAAAGAAAACAAAAATAACGATTTTATTCCACCTTTTCGTCTCTCCTGTAAGGCGTTAGAATTAGACACTTTGACAACATGCCAATGATAACATAGTAAAGAGAAATGAACGATCCAACTGCATGTCGACGCACGTAATTAACCACTCACGTGTGACGTGCTCATATCGCTAGGCGTAGTTCTATCTAACGTTATATCTATATGCTTTCTAACAGCTTCATGTGGCCGCAAACATTTAATTTCAACGTGGCTTTAAGCTCGATGCATCATTGAAGTTTCACTTTAACCACGTAAAGCCAGTAATTGTGGTGTTCATATGGAATAATCATATGAGTTTACCATAAGGTGCGAACCAGAGTCTCCGCATCAGTAAGCCATTAAAACGAGCATCTTCCCAGAGTCGAACCATGATGTCACTTTGTAGGCGAAAACCCGGAAACGGGTTAGCATTTTAGAACTTCCGGTTTAATCGTCCCAGTGTCAATGTTTTTTTTTATGGGATTTTGATTAAATCCCTTAACTATGGTCCATGGTTCACACAAGCTCAAGATACTTTCACGTTTTACTGTACGACATAAAACACACCAGTCACACCTCACTCGAGATTTTTTTTAAGCTGTTACGTTTCTTGAAAAAGATGGTTGCTAACAAGTAGCTAAATGGGACTACTGGTGCTGTCGGGGACATTTAACGTCATCACGCCAAACAGTTTATCAATTTACAGTATTTTACAGTTGTAGTATAATTTGTAATTAATTTTAGAATAACCAATGAATAGTTTCCCGCATTTTATGTTTTATATTGTTCGACAATGTTTGTCTTTGCCCCGAAATGCAACACAAGTCTTCAGAGGGAAGATGCTACTTTTATCGCGTACTGATGCGGAGACTCTGGGTCGGACCATAAGGTAAACTCCTATTACGGTTATTTCATGTAAACACCACATTTGCCGGCTTTAGGTGGTGAAAGTGAAACCTTAATGATGCGTAGTGCTTAAAGCCACGTTAAAATTGAATGTTTACGGCAACATGAAGCTGTTAGAAAGCATATAGATTGAGGATTTCCTAAATGCAAGGATAAAATAACATTTTGTGTTACCATAACAAAATGAGCTGAGATCTGGTAGTTTGTTCACTAAACAAAGTTTAATCTTACCATATCCAAAAACTGCTATTTTTTAATAGATGAAATATGCAGGGATAATAAAATATTCATATTAATCAAGGATTTATTGACTTTTAAGGCACCTTATTTCTGCAAAATTTTAGTTATATACAGAAATACATGCTTTCAAATGTCCTTTAGTTAAGATTGTTTCATTTATTCAGTATATACTATTTATTACTAATGTCTCATTTCAGTTTGGCTCTAGTTTTGTATTTATTCCTGTTTATAAGAAAAAGTTAACGTAGCGTGGAATAAACTTCATATACAGAGTAAATACGTTTCACTGAACATGTTAAAAATAAGTTTGAAAAAGTTGTCAGAAGCGCGGTGGTGGTGACGTTGGAGGCGAGCGACCGTAGTGCAGTAGTTTGATTATAGCCTAAGTTTAGATTTTTATTTCAGGCGCTTTTATTTGGGCTTCAAAATTTGTCAAAGTTTTATTATTTACATTTATGCATTTAGCAGACGCTTTTATCCAAAGCGATTTACAGAGCATTCAGGCTATATATTTTTTTGTCAGTATGTGTGTTCCCTGGGAATTGAACCCACAACCTTTTGCACTGTTAATGCAATGCTCTACCACCGAGTCACAGGTACAAACACAAAAAAAAATCTATTTTGTGAAGATTATCTTGATGGACAAAACATGTAAGTTTCATAAACTATGATTGAACACAGAGCTTATTATTTGTGATTCTCCAAAAGCTTATGGAAAAATCCTATTTGCTTTTTGTGGAGGGAACCAGTTTCATGCTAACAGCCAATACGCATACAGAGTGACGTCATAGTTCCCATACTCTATTCTCTGGCTAGCCTTGCAAGGCTTATTTTCTCAATTCTCCTCAGTGCTGAAAGTGAACGCTTGATGCTGATTTGTTTTTTTTTTACCAATGGAGGCACGAGAACTCAGCGCTCCCCCGGCCTCCCCCTCCACTTCTCTATCACTTAGCGGTTATAACGTTAATTACATCAGCAGATTCCGCACATTCACGTTTTGCAATAGAAATGCAGTTATTTCCAAATTGAGTACCATGTTATGATATTACAGCTCTGAAATTACAAACAAATACACATTTTGAGACATGAACTGAAATTAATTGCGAATTAATTAACATTAAATAATCCTCCTCCTCCTATTTTTACCTCAAACTTTTGGGGAGGCTGTCCCTCCTTTACCTCCCCCAATGAGCCGCCACTGATTGTGAAAATATGTTTTTGTTCTAACTTAATGTATTTTGGTGCTCTGTATGAGCTGGGGAAATATTTGTTGTTATTTTTGAATATATCCCTCTGTTTTGATTTTCAGAATAAAGTCCAAATTGTTTTTAATGCAATAATATATTATCATGAATTTAATTGAATTTATAACTCCAGAGATTAGTGAATTTATTCTTTTGTTTATTCAGGTGAAGTCACAAGTGGAGAACATGGCTGGAGCCGATTTTGAGGTTTACATTCCTGTAGACTTTATATGTAAAGATGAGGAGGAAACAAACTACATGTATGTGGTAAAGGTAATTGTGTATTTTTAAGGATTTTAAGCTTGTGAATTATTTCAAGACATTTTGATTTAATAATGTGTCAAGTGATTTGCATTTTGACTGTGATGAAGCACAAATCAATGTATAAAATGTATCTGCATTTGATTCCCTGCAAGATAAAACATTTTGTTGCAACTTTGTAGTATCGCTGGGAAAATCTAGTCCAAATCTAGTCTGAAGCAGTCACTATCTCTAATATTTTAATGAGGTGAAGAGATCACTTTTATCACTTGCTGCTTTAGTGCATCACATCTGGTTTGGGCAAGATGATATTATATAGTGTTTTTTTCTGTATTAACTGTTTTTATCTTTCTTTCAGGTGGACGTTGGAGGAGGCCAATGTGTTCATGCAAAGATATACCAAGCTGGTGGAGGTGAACTGAGTGTGGGAAAAACCCTCTACCCAAAAGCCCACAACGATCCTCTAAAAGCCTTCTGAACACTTATAACCGCATACAGAAATAGTCTGTCTTATCAAATATCACACTGTACAGGAAAGACATACTGTATAGAGGAATTATTATAAACTATTCCATACCTCAGTATTAAAGTATTGGTGCATAAAAGGTTTCTTAATAACAACCTGTGTGTGTGTTGCTTCAAAAGAGCAACAATACATTTGTGTTGTTTTGTTTTTCTTTTGTAATCATTAAACCATTAATGCATTCATCCGTTTGTAATCATTTAATCATTTAAAACAATCATTAAAATCACCATTTATATATTAATTTCATTCATTTATGGATACATCATTTTATGTTATATTATTAAATTTTTAATTTACTACACTGTAAAAAAGTACTGTAGAATTTACAGGATTTTACTGGCAAAAAAGTTGCCAACAAAATCCTGTAAAAATTATGTTAATTGCTGTAAAATTTATTACAGTATGATACTGCAAAATGTTTTATGTGAACTAGTAATTTGTAGTATTTTTTACAGTAAAACTGAATTAAATTTGTATTTTATTTTACAGCAATACTTAGTAATACAAGTATTACAATATACAATAGTACAATATAAAATATACAATAAATACAATAGTAATTTCACTAAAGTACAGTATTTACCTGCCAAAGGTTCTGTCAAGCTCAAACCAACCACCCCGGCACGCAAGATAGAGAGGGAAAACTCATTTTTATATATTTTTTTACATTATTAATGCAAATAAAATTATATTTCAGATAGAATGCATGTATGCTAGGTGAGGAACTTTACCACATGGGAGATCTGCGGCCATTTTGGGATGATATTTACCACCCCGTCACATACCACCCCGTCACATGTTTTATTGTGACGGGGTGGTTCTGCTTCCCAGTTGAATGTGAAGATGTGTGAAATCAAGGATTCTAATATAGGCTAATCATTTTTTTTCTGTTAACTTAACCCTGTTTAGTTTATTCATTCACTTACAATGTTACTCAATCACTATGTCATTAACTATCTCTTTCACTCAATGTCACCCACTCACTCACTCACTCTCTTTCACTCACTCACTATCTCATTCACTCACTCACTATCTCTCTCACTCACTCACTCACTCTCTCTCTTTCACTCACTCACTATCTCATTCACTCACTCACTCACTCACTCACTCACTCACTCACTATCTCTTTCACTCACTCACTATCTCATTCACTCACTCACTATCTCTCTCACTCACTTACTCACTATCTCTCTCACTCACTATCTCACTCACTCACTATCTCTCTCACTCACTCACTATCTCTCACTCACTTACTCACTATCTCTTTCACTCACTCACTCACTATCTCTTTCACTCACTTACTCACTATCTCACTCACTCACTATCTCTCTCACTCACTCACTATCTCTCACTCACTTACTCACTATCTCTCTCACTCACTCACTCACTATCTCTTTCACTCACTCACTCACTATCTCTTTCACTCACTTACTCACTATCTCTCTCACTCACTCACTCACTCACTCACTCACAAATTTGCAGATAGATCTGTCTCCATCATGGCTCCATTAAGCGCTGCTGATAGACAACGGCGTTGCCGTGCACGTCGGGATGCTGATACTGAGAGGAAGCAAAAATATCTAGAGAGTGAGCGTCAGAGATGGAGACGGGATGTAGAGCAAGGAAAAAAGAAGAAGATTAGTGATCTAAGTGAGAGAGGCAAGTGTCAGCTGCGTAAAAAGTGGAGGAAGCAGAACAAGAAGAGAAAAGAGAAAGCAGAGGCTAGGAAGCACAGTCTGGACACCTTTCCTCTGAGTCCAGATCCTGTCCAACAGCCAAAGCAGCAGTTATTCAGTCATTCAAGCACCACAGCCTGTGACATCCCGCCACATGGAAATCCAGAGGGATGTGTGGATGCGACTCTCCCAGTCACTGTACTGATGCTCTTTTTTTTGTTTTTCAGAGCATGACCAAAGTTCTCCATTAAATATCCAATGTTAATGTTTCCCCTCCCCCAGTTTTATAAAGTTTAAAACAAACATACCATATAGACACACACTTTGTCCATACCACCCTGTCACAGTGAACAACTCCGTGACATCAGTTACATTTTATATACAGCTTTATATATAGAGTTAATAATGCACAAATCTACATAAATCTTTTGTTCCAGACTCATACACATTATTATTATTTATTTTTAAGTTTAATTTAAATATTTCTGTTCTCATGTCAGATATGTATGTATGCATGCATGTACCAAGAGCTTCTTAAAAACCTCAACAAATTCCTCATGTGTTTGCGCACACTTGGCATATAAAGCTGATTCTGATACAGTTGTAGCACATATAAGATTAGGTTGTATAGGCTCATTATGCATATAGGCACCAGCCTGTCTATCTCGAGACACCAGCTAAGGAACTTCACATTAACAATATAAAATATTCAAATAAATAGACAATAAGAAAAATTATTTTAATTAGAGGAAGGAACTCACCTGGGACTGGGTACCTTACTGTATTTCCAACACAAGGAACACAGTTGTAATAAAAACTATTTTATTAACAAAATGCTACTACAACACAACTAATACAAATACTATAGTACTACACAATGAAACTGCTAAAGAGTACTACAAATGCTAAAGAATGGTAAAGATGGTGTACTGAACGTACTACAAATACAAGTGGCTTATGTATGCCAGAATGTCCTCTGATATGTAATAGGATGAAGACCTGATGTCTAATTTAAACAATTGATTAGCAATTTTTTAAACATTTGATAAACTGATATGTTAAATCACATGTTAACAAGAACATGCTCTGAAAATATACACTAAAAAGGGGTTTGGTTAGCAATATTCACGTTCCATGCAGTCACGTTATTGGTGATGGTAACATATTTGACTGGTAAGGCAAGGGCCTTGCTGCAGTGGAGAAGTAGTCAGAAGTTTCCAGGCTCATGCCTGACCAGTCAATGACATGCCACAACTGGATGTCCTTGGAAGTTTTATGGTTGCTCTGGCCTAAACCTCAGGAATAGTAGATGGGATTTGGTGGTAAGAAGAAACTTTATGGACCAGTGGAAATGTCTCTTCCCAGTGTAATACTGAGGATTGATCCAACAATCTCTAATGCCTACTTGGACGCTTTTTGGATGTCTAGTCTGTGGTTCGGACCAGTGTGAAGTCCGCCTTTATACGGCATTTAGCAGTTATCCTAGTACTTTTTCATGTTTTCACTGACCATTTGTTTAGGTTTGCAAAAAACACTGAGTCCTGATAGAGCAAACCATTCTCCACAATGTCAGTCAGAAACTCATAAAACTCATTCTGGAGACACATCTCATCCTGTAGAATACCTGCAAAAAAGCACAAGTGTTTGGATCTAATAGGAAAAATTTAATATAGGGGGGTATGATTTTGGCAGCACTGCCCAAACACAAATTGCAATATATTAGCCTACTTACGCCGTCTAATGTCTGTCTGTTTTCGGAAGTGGCGGCATCGTATGACATCATGCGCGTGTACGCGAGGGGAGTCGGGTGAATCCCAATTCTCTGTATTACCCCTTCCCCTTCGTCTTACCCCTAGCCCTTGCCCCTCGAAACCAAGTGGTAAGCACTAGGGGTGAAAACATACCCCTATGAAATGAGACGGCACTTGGTTACTGTTACGTCATCATACATCGTCACTAGCTGGCTGCTACGTCACCAGAGGCGACAAGTGTAGATCACAAACTCTCCGTCTAAAAGTGTGTGTTTGATCACAAACTTGTCGTCTGCAAGCATGTGTGTGTGTGTCGATTGCGTGGGTTTTAGTGATGTTTTTATCTAGTCAGGGAAACGCGGGACTGTTGTGCAAATCAGCAATGTAATGTTAGTGTGAAAAATAGCGATTTTTAAAAACGTTTAAATTAAGAACATGTTGCAAATATATATGTACAGGACTGTGTAGAGCACAAAACAGGAGTGTCGTAATTTTTTTAAATCATAATTTATTTAAGCCGAAAATACTTTATGGGACTCTCAGGATGATCTGGCCGCAGTGTGTTCTGGGTAACCCTTGGTTTCAAGTAAGCTCGCGAAAATTCTTGGTTTTGAGGGGTATCTACCCCTTCCCCTTAGCCCTACCCCTCCATCAAGACGAGAATTGGGACAGCCCTTACTCTCACGTGAACGCGCAAAACTAAGGGGAAGGGCTAAGACAGATTGGGATTCGGCAAAATACTGGGAGGGAGTCCGAATTCGGCACACCACCGGCCCTTGGCATAGGCGGAATAGGCAAATGCTAAGGGCGCCGCCGATAGGGGCGCCAAGATGAGTAAAGAATTTTTTTTTGTAGGCCTACAATTAATTTTTATTACCAATTCTACTTCAATACTATACATTTAAAATGTTACACAAAAAGTGATCGTCCCACAAAAACATCTATTTTGTTGAGCTCAGTTCGACGCATGATCTTCCCACGCACGCACAGCCGTGTTACCTGATTGTAAAAGATGTTCACTTATAAATTATCACTGTCAAAAAGACCGAAGCCCTCTGGTGCTCAGGGAAGAAAATTAAATAAGAGAAGAATAAAAACGGGACAAAGATAGAGGTAATGTGATAATCACAATGAATGATTATGGTCAAATAAACTAGCTCTTAAATGCATGAATGTTTCGCCAATCATGATATTTGTGTCTTTAGAGACCCTTATTTATCCAGCACGGGCAAATCTCTAACTGCTGCAATAGAAAAAATAATAATAATAAAAAACAATCTTGATATTTTAGGAACAATTATTGAAGAATAAAATAAAGCATATTTCGTTATCTTTTGAAACTTGGAAAGGTTCAATTTGAGCAGTTTTACCATTGCTGTCATCGTCAGAGCGCACTTCCACTGGCTCATGTTCGCGATCTCTACCATATTCTCGAAACCAGGGGCGTCATGCACAGGGGGTGGAGGTGGGGGTGGGGTTGTCACAACAGTAGGCTAAGGTTTTACTTAATTTTTACCTTTTTAGGCTATTCAAATCTAAATATTCCCAGTTATTAAACTGCAAGTAAATGTATTTTGCACCTTTCTATATCATGTTAGTTCATATAACGGGCGATGGGCAAATTAGCCTAATGTTCTATTTAGGGTCAGTATATGAAAACGCCAATTTTTCTGTTTCTAGCCTTTACAGAAATATTACACTTGTTTTTATTTAATTATATAGAATTCCAAGCACGACAAAACTGCTCCCCCACAGCCATGTACAGAGAAAAAGTGCTTTATTTTGAGGTCCAAAACAGGTTTTTCTACCATTTAAAATACAATAATGTATTCATAACTATCAAATATAGCATGTAAATAACATTTCATATTAAGCTTTTAGTTGAACTCACTGGTATGACCTGCTTTAATGTTAGGGAATTGTAAAAAACTAGAATACAAATGGATTAAACTACTTAATTCAGTGAGTATACCATGATTGATTTTAAGTCACATTTTAAATGTTGGAAAAATAAATACATTTTAAGACATTGCCATTCCAAACATGGACATTTCTGTAGAATGGCACATTAACTGCACATTAAATCCGTCGTTTTACCCAAGTAGCACAAATGGGTGTGATGCCTTAAAATATTTTAAAGTAACTGACTTTGTATTTAACGTGAATTTAGTAACAAACGTTGTAAGTTACTAATTATAACTCTTTCATTGTACAGAAACACAGCAAAGGACATTTACATTAGCCTACATTATCAAAGAAAATTACGATTTCATTATCAAGACTTCAGTCTCCATCATAATTGCTGAAGCTGTTTGAACTGTGAAATGGATATATTACTTACATCACACACACTTTTGCACTTTGTTGTTTCTGATGAGAGAATTCGTCAGGGAATTCAGTTAGCAAGCGCCTGCCCTGAACTCATCTGAACGTCTCTGATTGGTCATTGCTCAACAGAATCGTGTGTGATGCGGAGCTGAATAAAGGCATCTGTCTCTGTCTCAGCACCAGCCAGCAAACGCAGATTTGAATTTAGCAGCTGGTGATATGAAGCACTGAACGTTCTAATCATGGACGATAGAATGTGATTGTATCAAATATAACAAATATTATTCGGCAATTTTTTGGAAGATACTTTCAAAAACCACTTGACTCAAAAATCTGAGAGGGCATGTGCACTTTGAATGGGCATGATGACTCTACTCAAAACTATCGTTTTCAATAACTTAAAAATCTATATTTTGATCACAGGCTGCTTATTCACCACACCCAACATCAAAATGACAGTGAAATTTATATTTCACTGCGTACAGTAATTGCTCTGCAGTAAAGCCATTCAAACCAGTTCTGATTATATTATTTTGTTTTATGCCTGGGGAAATTTTGAGTGAACCATGTCGTCATTGTGTATTAAACAGTGCCACCTCGAGGAAGAAAGAATCACTACACATTGAGTCATCAGATATTTAGGAATATAGTCGCAGGAAAAATATATTTACACATAAAAAAAGTAATCAGAAAACAGGCATTCTTTTATATTTATTATTGTTTTCGTTATATTGTTTATATTGAGGAATAGTCAACTAAAAAAGTTCATTTCTAACTTTCAAAAATGAAGAAGGGAGAATGATCTCACGGTTCGATAAAGACATGAGGTAGCATGCATTAAAGGGCTCTAGATTAGGTAAAAGTTTGTGAAAAAACTATGGTAGCTTAGTCTAGAAAGCTTATAGACTAAACGTTTAAAATAGTATAATACCAATCTCTGGAGTTCCAGAGATCCAAGATTTTGTAACAATAAGTGTAATTTTTTGTGTAACATAACACGTTTTAATAATATTTTCACGCTACAGTTGTGTAGTTTTTGGGGATTTGTTTTATTTTTTATTTGAATTGGCAAATTTAGTAATGTTTGAGTAGTAAGTATACTACACCACCTGTCAAAATGATTGATGACAGGTGGGCGGGGCTTCTGGTATAGGGGCGGGACTTCCGGTATAAGGCGGGACTTCCGGTGTAGGCGGGACTTCCGGTGTAGGCGGGACTTCCTGTATAGGCGGGACTTCCTGTATAGACCCCTTCAATGTTTGTAAACATCGAAAGCCTAGGTTGGGTGCGCGCGCAGCTTGGGGTCAGAAAAATGGCGCGGCTAATAGACCGGCATATTGTGTCAAGGAGAAACAGACAAGCCTTATAGATAGATAAGATACTTTTTTATTATTATTTGTACCTTTCCATTTTTGTCTTAGGTGTCTGGCTTTGTTTTGTGTACACAAACAAGGAGGGCACAAATTCAGGACTACTGGAGTCAAGTTATGCCTCTCCTACAAAAAATAATTGCACACGATCTACTGTTGTCATAGTGAAAACGCTAATGTAAAGCTAGTCTGCGATCTGCTAAGTCTGTAGCATGCCACAGGTCACAATTTATGCCAGATATCAAACTTCACCTAACTATTAAATCAGTCAACAGTTTACAGAAAACATTTGTTTACTTATCAAGGCTTAACTCTACCGTTGTTGGCACAATGTTGGCGCTAGCCTGCGGCTAACTACTAGCAGCTGGCTACGTCTGTAGCATGACACAGGTCCATGACATTTACAACACTATTAACTTGCATAGCTTAACGTACAGAAAACTGTTCATGCAATCCAGGCTTTCGAGTTTAAGCAAACAGAAAGGGATGATAAAGGATGACTTTAACGTTTCCTGATATGAAGTGAGCGCTACCAACACGAGCCTCTTTGATCGTAGTATTGTCCCAGTCTGCCCGTTTAATAGCTTGCAGTCACAGATGTCGTCTATTTTTTTGAAACGGATGAGATCCTGCAGGAATCCTGAAAAACTTGACTCCAGAACTGGTGCGATTTTCACAGTCCACGACGCAACAAGTGGGCGGGGCTTCTGGTATAGGGGCGGGACTTCCGGTATAAGGCGGGACTTCCGGATAAGGCGGGACTTCCGGTGTAGGCGGGACTTCCTGTATAGGCGGGACTTCCTGTATAAGGCGGGACTTCCGGTGTAGGCGGAACTTCCGGTGTAGGCGGGACTTCCGGTATAATCAATCATGTTATCATGACAGTAGGTTTTGATGTTTTTGACAGGAGGTTTTGATGATTTTGACAGGTGGTTTTGATGTTTTGACAGCAGGTTTTGATGATTTTGACAGGTGGTTTTGATGTTTTGACAGCAGGTTTTGATGGTTTTGATGTTTTGACAGCAGGTTTTGATGTTTTTGATGATTTTGACAGAAGGTTTTTGTTTTTGAAGGCTGTATAATAAATGACAGCAGGTTTTGATGTTTTTGATGATTTTGACAGAAGGTTTTTGTTTTTGAAGGCTGTATAATAAATGACAGTAGGTTTTGATGTTTTTGACAGGAGGTTTTGATGATTTTGACAGGTGGTTTTGATGGTTTTGATGTTTTGACAGCAGGTTTTGATGATTTTGACAGGTGGTTTTGATGTTTTGACAGCAGGTTTTGATGTTTTGACAGCAGGTTTTGATGTTTTTGATGATTTTGACAGAAGGTTTTTGTTTTTGAAGGCTGTATAATAAATGACAGAAGGTTTTGTCCTTTGAAGACGCTGTTATCAGGAAATTCCCCTCCCACCCATAGCAGCGTATCTGGGTCTGTGCTGTGAAAAACTGTGAAGTGCATCTCCCACAAACATCTGTTTTTTAAAACAAAAGTTGATTGTTTATAAAATAGCTTACTAAAAAAAATCCACTGAACATTATTTCAGTTTTAAAAGTTTAACAACACGTTACTTTATTTACTAGTTGTTTTGTCAATCTTACAAACGTTATAACGTTTAAAATGTACGATCTGATATAAACTATAAATGTTTTGACACGCTTAAGACTTCTAGGGTTATATAAGGTGTTAGAGTGCGTGCGTGGAGACATTGAAATGCGAAACCGTGTTAAACGGGGGAACAAAGTTTTTTTATTAAAGTTATTTTTTCATACACAACAATGTCACGGAAAAACTTCAAAACAAGAAAGTCAGAGTATATCATTTCTAAAAGAGTGCAAAAATAGACGACGTAAACCAAATAAGAGTCAAACCGCGTAAGTTAATAGAAAACAATAAAGACAAAGAAAACTAGGATTCGAATGTGGATAAGCTAACAAAGGTTAACTTGTTTTATATTAAACAAGTTTTAATATAAAGAAAATGCGACGTATATACACGTAAAATTAAGCAATGTTTTTATTTTCCAGAAAGCGCTGTTTAAAATTAGGTAAAATACGGTGTAAGAAAACAAATAAAAATGAAGACAGGTTATTTAAACAACTAAGACAATATTAACATTAAATAATATAGAGTAACCTTACTTACTGTGGTATAAAATAAATATCAAGCCGTTAAAAAGATACGTTTGTCAGAAGTTTGTAATATTACAATTTAAAACTAGTTAGTTTGACAATGAAAATAAAAAAATCTAACTTTTAAAAAGACAGAAGTTTTGTCACAAGAAAAGCTGGGAAACAAGGAAAAATAACAAACGTGCATCCAGCCGTAGTCCAAAAAGAAGGTAATCTCAGAGACAAAAGATAGTCTATCATAACTTAGCTGAAGGTAAAAGTTAAACAAAGGAAAAAGTTCCTGACCGGCGAGAAGTCCGCGCGTGTCCGTTTCAAACACAGAATGGTGAGACATCCGGTTCCAGGCAGACCACGCCTACGCTCCATCCCCTAGATCCGGACGAGGAGGGACCAAAACTGAGATTTAAAAGGATTTAATCCATGACTGTTTTTAAAACATTAAAGTTAATTTTAATAAGTCTTTTACATGTCTTAATTAAACCAGTCAACATCATTCACCTAAATCTTTTCACTTTAAAAAATAGTAGACCTATGGTTTTACTTTTAAACAAACAAGTCCTAACCTCTGGGGGAAAGTTTGTTTTATTTGTTTAACAACACATTTTACTTTATTTACTCTTTGCTTTTTGTCAATCTTACGATACGTTATAACAGCTAAAACACAGGTATGCACATACAAATATTTAACAGGAATGAAACCAAATCAATAACTCTCTGATTTTCTTGCCATAAGACTTGTTATCATTTGAAATACGCGTGCAGCATGTAAACGTTTTTTTTTACATCACACGAGATGCAGATATTTCATCTCAAGCAGTGCAACGAAGTTAAAGACGGTCGTGTCAATATCACATTTCACGCAGCACGAGATGCCAGTGAAGTTTTTTAGTCAGACGATAAAAGCAACACCGTTGGATCAATTTATGACACAGTTTTGGAGGAAGCGCAGAGGTGTAAACGCACACACATACGCACACGAGCGCTTAGACTTTTATGATGTCTCATACAAAACTTTTTACAAATAAATAACTTTCTTAGAATCATGCTGAATATATCTACAAGATGACGAAAAGTATGATTAAACAATGATATAACTATTGTTTAACAAATATCATTCTAACAAAATGTAAAACCTAAAACCATGAATCTCTAACCTAACTAATCTTTACAACAGACTTTCTTTCTCGCTTAATAAACTGCGTTATTAACCGTAAGGGGAGTTAAATGCAGCATGCTTTATTGCATTCAAATAAAAACAACAACCGCTCTATATAGGTTTATTCGACTGAGCTTTGATAAAATAACTGATGTAAGAAACATGCAAATATTCGACAAGGTTTATCAAACTGGTGTGTCAGGTGATTTGCATTGTTGTACATATCTCGCCTTATACAGATATGTTAAGATGTTTAACATCTGTAAAAAATAGTCTAAAAAGGTCATCTTTTTAGCTTCCACATAGGAACTATGTCCACACTCAACGGTTTTGTGTAACAGAGTCCAGAGACAAATGAAAATAAAATGTGTGAAAGACTGATGACAGGAAGAGCTACAGACTAAAAGCTTCAGATTTATTAAAACAATCGAGCGTGTGCATTTTTCTCTTGAATAGGTATGTATACAGTAACCAGTGAGTACACGAATATTTATAATACATAACCGCATAATTCAGTGATTCTATCAAATGAATCATTCATTTTAAAGTCAGATTTGATTTCTCGTCAAAACACAATAAAACTTTTTAAAAACGTTAAAACTTTCTTACGACTTTTTAATTATGTCGAATGTAGCGAATGTTAAATATAGGGTTATGTTTTTAGTTCGGGATGTTTGCACGTTAATCACATCATTAACCTAAAACATTTTTCATTCAAACTCTCTCTTGAGCGCACACAGCACACAACTGCCAACAACATCCATAACTTGGTTTTATCATTCGGCTGTAGCTGAAACTCGATAACGCGTTCAATTTATGCATCATCGCAGCTATATATCCTGGAAGAGCTCCTTGAGCTGTTTAACTGTAGAAAATGTAAACAATGACGCGTAAAACTAGATCGACAGACCGAGTGTACGCGCCTAAAACAGGCCTGGAACCATTTCGAACCATTCTAACACTAAGTGTGTCCGCGGCTGGAAATGTGTTATAGTACAGCAGTAAAACACTGGACGTGCGAACGACCAAATAACTACAAGTCCTACTTAAAATCTACAATGAAACTAGAAAATATACAATGAAACTAGAAAATATACGTGTGACCTAACAGTGTTTAAAATACTGGACACGTGCAGTTAGACGAAGACACACAGAGTTGGTTAACACAACGAAATATGTCGTGAAGCATACGTATAACACGACAAGCGTTCTGCAGGACTGAATGACTGACTTTTTTTCTTAAGATTTGATTTCAAGAACACACGCACACACACACACACACACACACACACACACACAAAACCAAATCGTTACGCTATTTCACGAAATGACGGGATGGTCAATTTCGACATACACGTCAAGCCTGTTTACCATAAGCATGTTCTTCTTATACATTTTTAACAATTATTTTAACAAATATTTTCGTTTCCACAAAGATACAAACGTTGTCGTACAAATGTTGCAGGCCTTTCAGGTCAGCGAACTACAATACCCAGCATATACATCGGACTACAAACATGGTTGCCACGAATCCATACATATACAAAACGGTCTATACGCGACAGATCTCTAAATCGTCAGACTTTTGGTTATACGTACGTTCGGATACCCTATATAGAAAGACTCGTATTACCAACGCTTTTTTACAAAGTATACGCTTCTTTTGCCTGGCGATGTTACAAACCCCATTTTTGCGAGATCTACACGTCTGTAGAAATAATTAACAGGTCTTATAAAATCATTGATTTGACTTAACTTTAAAACACAATCCGCACGAACGATAAATCAGACGCTCTTAAAACCGATAGTGCACAAAACGTGTGTAAAAGGGCGGATGATCGCAGGAAAACAATTTAACAAAAACAATTTAAGGGTGCTACACACAGGTGAGTGGGCCTGCACAAGCCACCTGTAGTAACACACTCTCCTCTAGTCGCACTAGACACTTTCACACACTACTGTGTGTACATAATCCCACAAAAGACTGATTGTAATATATGACTGATATATGTATGTTTACAGGCCCGTACACCGCAAATCACCCTACACCGTTTCCCAGCCAGCTGCTTAAATGTCTCTCTTTTTGCACATGTACACTATTTGAGTCATCTACACAGTTGTGGAGTTTGTATTTTTAGTTTATTTATAGGTAACCATTTGTATATATATATATATATACACACAGCATCTGTATAGTCAAAGCTGACAGTAGGTTTATACTGTTTTACTTTGTGTTGTATATCTGTATTCATGTAGCACCGTGGTCCAGCGTGGCACGACATTTCGTCCCGCTGTATGTCCACAGATGTAGCGGGATGACAATAAAGATAGGGCGTATGTCAGTGTATGTCAAGATAGTGACATACACTTGACTTGGCGACACATTAACGTGATATTTCGGGGTCGTGTCTTACACAATTGTGTGTTACTTAACGTTTTTATGCCGTTTTCATATAAAATATAACAGTCTGTTACCAATTTAGATGTGTTTATTATGAAATCACACAAAGAACCACTGAAGAACGTACTGTTTGCTAACACGGAATTAATTAAAATAATACTCTGTGCTCATTTAACCGGTATATTTACAGTATGTTGAACGTAATACAGTTAAACAGGAGCATTGAAACATTAAAAACCTATTAAACAGTTGTTTCAATACAAACATAATTTATCAAATACTATTAAACTATTGAATTTTGGACACCTTAAAACACTTTATTCAATCAAAAACCTGTCCCAAAAGACAGACGGCCAAATCTTCAACGATTACTGAGACGGACGGAGTTTATGCAAAAGACAAAATAATTATTCTTCGTCACAATAACATAAGCGTTCCAATAATTTGATAACCTTACTGTAGATTTTCTCAATATTCTTTATTCTAGTTATTGTTTTCCTCTTATTCATAAACCCACAAGAGTTAAATAAAATTCAACAGCTTACAAATTCTCTAAGTGAATACATAAAATCTGATGTTTTATATTCAGACTTGTCTGATAATTTTCTGATATACCTATCGTTATTTATAATTAGGGCTAACAGGATGGAACTCTCAAAAGAAATACGGCAAAATAACTGTTTTTATCGATCAATTAAATGACGGATCCTCTACATGACACCGGTTAAGACTAAACAAATGACTTTTATTTTGGGACGTCTTTCCGGTCTGCCTACGATACATGCGTTCAGAAGACAAACCACACGTGAAAAGCGGGTGTTTGTGTTTTTTTCGGTTGCCTTTACAACTAGTAGGCCTACGCTTCAGACTTTTATAACTATTACACTTAAAGAGAACCATTTTCACAACAACAACAACGCGTACATGGATACGCATTTTCTTTTGCGTATGTCTCTAAACAACGGTTAGGTAAATGACTTGAGGTTGTTACGTCATTTTTACGGGAAAAGGTGGGACGGATTCATGTATTTTTATTCCGTCCACACAAATGCTCTGGCACCGAATGTCTTTTAGGCCTGACCCCAGAAAACAGACGTCTTAATATTTTGTTCTTCTTTTCATGAAAACAAGCGGCAGGTAGTTTTTGTCCTCAGCTGCGGTATAGCGACACGTTTTAACACGTCGTGAATTCCGATAGTTTGTTAGCAAACGCAGCTGTTTATTACTGAGATGTCACATCAGAGCCGCGTTCTAGTTTATATTTTTAAACTACTTATATGTTTAACTTAGTTGCATCTTTAACGGGCGCTACCGTTCTACGCCTCGTCACACCGTTGTGAGATACTATAAACAATAAAAATACAATACGTAAACTCACGCTTTGTAAGCAGAACCGTTTTACATGTTTCCGTGACTTTGTTAGCTCTTTCTGTTTGAATTTGTGTACCGCCGTTTTTGCTATCCTTATCTTATTTTCCCCACCTAATTGTAATTGTTAGGCCTTGGCGTTATAGGCTTTTAAAAAACTAGGTCTCCTAGATTTTGGCGTCTCGTTAACGGGCCTTTTTGTTCTTATAAGTTAATAATTATGTCAATTGGTTGATTTAATAAAATATTGCTTTAAATCGCGTCTTCATTCGAGACATTTACGTTACATTATTACATTGTGGGGGATATGAGATACAAGATCGTTTGAAATTGATAACAAACAAAAAAAAACTTATCTTAGGCGTGACCATTGTTTATGACTTCCTGGCAACGTCACACAGGTTGAGGGCGGGCCCAAATGCTAAAACCAAAGACGACCGGACTGACAAACTCATTTACGACATTGCTAGCGGGTTTGAAGGTACAGACGACGGATCTGCTGTAAGACCTTGTCAAAACAAAACGCTATCTACATGGATCAACAGAATCAACTTCAAGAATCCAATTTGTCTGAGCCTGACGTGCTCTCCAATTGTTCTACTAACGACGTTTTGGCGGATCTGAACCATAAACTGAAAACTGAAAGTGAAATGCCTAAGAACCGTCACGGATTAAAACGGTCAATCAAAATTCTAGGAAATGGTGATAACGCTCTATATCGGTTAGGGGACAAAATGTATCTCTTGGAAAAACGTTGCACAAAAGCTAATGGCTACTCATTGGAGTTCTGATGCGTTAGGGAAAAACGTGTTTTGTAAAAGAAGAAGATCCCACGTTTAAACTATATTACAGAGGACAAATGATCGGTCTGATACGTAAGATCATTTTGGCGACATGCGATCCAAATCATGATTGTACGGGTGATACCAAACGTGAAACAAATCTCAAGAACGAAATGGAAATTGTAAGAAAGGATGATTTGACTATGTTTCTAATCAGCCGAGAGTCAACCTGTCTAACCGCTAGAAAAATGCTGGACGTGATGTCTGAATACGAAGATGATATGGACAGATCTCAAAACACAGATCTATTTGTTTTGCTGATTGTAAAAAACTGTGATTATATGACGTGTGAAATTGTTGTATCGCTGATTGATTTTATATTTGAGAAAAAAAACATGTTTGTCTGCAGAGATTTTCTTTTCTGGCTAGACTTTTCTGACTAAATTGTACATTTAATGTATACTCAAATGTTGTTGAAATAAAAGATTGTCTCAACGTAATATTCTCTGACTTCATAAAAATGTATTTAAAACATTTAAATGTAGCACCCACTTTTATACGAAACAACTTATAAATGAGTTTGTCAGTCCGGTCGTCTTTGGTTTTAGCATTTGGGCCCGCCCTCAACCTGTGTGACGTTGCCAGGAAGTCATAAACAATGGTCACGCCTAAGATAAGTTTTTTTTTGTTTGTTATCAATTTCAAACGATCTTGTATCTCATATCCCCCACAATGTAATAATGTAACGTAAATGTCTCGAATGAAGACGCGATTTAAAGCAATATTTTATTAAATCAACCAATTGACATAATTATTAACTTATAAGAACAAAAAGGCCCGTTAACGAGACGCCAAAATCTAGGAGACCTAGTTTTTTAAAAGCCTATAACGCCAAGGCCTAACAATTACAATTAGGTGGGGAAAATAAGATAAGGATAGCAAAAACGGCGGTACACAAATTCAAACAGAAAGAGCTAACAAAGTCACGGAAACATGTAAAACGGTTCTGCTTACAAAGCGTGAGTTTACGTATTGTATTTTTATTGTTTATAGTATCTCACAACGGTGTGACGAGGCGTAGAACGGTAGCGCCCGTTAAAGATGCAACTAAGTTAAACATATAAGTAGTTTAAAAATATAAACTAGAACGCGGCTCTGATGTGACATCTCAGTAATAAACAGCTGCGTTTGCTAACAAACTATCGGAATTCACGACGTGTTAAAACGTGTCGCTATACCGCAGCTGAGGACAAAAACTACCTGCCGCTTGTTTTCATGAAAAGAAGAACAAAATATTAAGACGTCTGTTTTCTGGGGTCAGGCCTAAAAGACATTCGGTGCCAGAGCATTTGTGTGGACGGAATAAAAATACATGAATCCGTCCCACCTTTTCCCGTAAAAATGACGTAACAACCTCAAGTCATTTACCTAACCGTTGTTTAGAGACATACGCAAAAGAAAATGCGTATCCATGTACGCGTTGTTGTTGTTGTGAAAATGGTTCTCTTTAAGTGTAATAGTTATAAAAGTCTGAAGCGTAGGCCTACTAGTTGTAAAGGCAACCGAAAAAACACAAACACCCGCTTTTCACGTGTGGTTTGTCTTCTGAACGCATGTATCGTAGGCAGACCGGAAAGACGTCCCAAAATAAAAGTCATTTGTTTAGTCTTAACCGGTGTCATGTAGAGGATCCGTCATTTAATTGATCGATAAAAACAGTTATTTTGCCGTATTTCTTTTGAGAGTTCCATCCTGTTAGCCCTAATTATAAATAACGATAGGTATATCAGAAAATTATCAGACAAGTCTGAATATAAAACATCAGATTTTATGTATTCACTTAGAGAATTTGTAAGCTGTTGAATTTTATTTAACTCTTGTGGGTTTATGAATAAGAGGAAAACAATAACTAGAATAAAGAATATTGAGAAAATCTACAGTAAGGTTATCAAATTATTGGAACGCTTATGTTATTGTGACGAAGAATAATTATTTTGTCTTTTGCATAAACTCCGTCCGTCTCAGTAATCGTTGAAGATTTGGCCGTCTGTCTTTTGGGACAGGTTTTTGATTGAATAAAGTGTTTTAAGGTGTCCAAAATTCAATAGTTTAATAGTATTTGATAAATTATGTTTGTATTGAAACAACTGTTTAATAGGTTTTTAATGTTTCAATGCTCCTGTTTAACTGTATTACGTTCAACATACTGTAAATATACCGGTTAAATGAGCACAGAGTATTATTTTAATTAATTCCGTGTTAGCAAACAGTACGTTCTTCAGTGGTTCTTTGTGTGATTTCATAATAAACACATCTAAATTGGTAACAGACTGTTATATTTTATATGAAAACGGCATAAAAACGTTAAGTAACACACAATTGTGTAAGACACGACCCCGAAATATCACGTTAATGTGTCGCCAAGTCAAGTGTATGTCACTATCTTGACATACACTGACATACGCCCTATCTTTATTGTCATCCCGCTACATCTGTGGAAATACAGCGGGACGAAATGTCGTGCCACGCTGGACCACGGTGCTACATGAATACAGATATACAACACAAAGTAAAACAGTATAAACCTACTGTCAGCTTTGACTATACAGATGCTGTGTGTATATATATATATATATACAAATGGTTACCTATAAATAAACTAAAAATACAAACTCCACAACTGTGTAGATGACTCAAATAGTGTACATGTGCAAAAAGAGAGACATTTAAGCAGCTGGCTGGGAAACGGTGTAGGGTGATTTGCGGTGTACGGGCCTGTAAACATACATATATCAGTCATATATTACAATCAGTCTTTTGTGGGATTATGTACACACAGTAGTGTGTGAAAGTGTCTAGTGCGACTAGAGGAGAGTGTGTTACTACAGGTGGCTTGTGCAGGCCCACTCACCTGTGTGTAGCACCCTTAAATTGTTTTTGTTAAATTGTTTTCCTGCGATCATCCGCCCTTTTACACACGTTTTGTATATGTATGGATTCGTGGCAACCATGTTTGTAGTCCGATGTATATGCTGGGTATTGTAGTTCGCTGACCTGAAAGGCCTGCAACATTTGTACGACAACGTTTGTATCTTTGTGGAAACGAAAATATTTGTTAAAATAATTGTTAAAAATGTATAAGAAGAACATGCTTATGGTAAACAGGCTTGACGTGTATGTCGAAATTGACCATCCCGTCATTTCGTGAAATAGCGTAACGATTTGGTTTTGTGTGTGTGTGTGTGTGTGTGTGTGTGTGTGCGTGTGTTCTTGAAATCAAATCTTAAGAAAAAAAGTCAGTCATTCAGTCCTGCAGAACGCTTGTCGTGTTATACGTATGCTTCACGACATATTTCGTTGTGTTAACCAACTCTGTGTGTCTTCGTCTAACTGCACGTGTCCAGTATTTTAAACACTGTTAGGTCACACGTATATTTTCTAGTTTCATTGTATATTTTCTAGTTTCATTGTAGATTTTAAGTAGGACTTGTAGTTATTTGGTCGTTCGCACGTCCAGTGTTTTACTGCTGTACTATAACACATTTCCAGCCGCGGACACACTTAGTGTTAGAATGGTTCGAAATGGTTCCAGGCCTGTTTTAGGCGCGTACACTCGGTCTGTCGATCTAGTTTTACACGTCATTGTTTACATTTTCTACAGTTAAACAGCTCAAGGAGCTCTTCCAGGATATATAGCTGCGATGATGCATAAATTGAATGCGTTATCGAGTTTCAGCTACAGCCGAATGATAAAACCAAGTTATGGATGTTGTTGGCAGTTGTGTGCTGTGTGCGCTCAAGAGAGAGTTTGAATGAAAAATGTTTTAGGTTAATGATGTGATTAACGTGCAAACATCCCGAACTAAAAACATAACCCTATATTTAACATTCGCTACATTCGACATAATTAAAAAGTCGTAAGAAAGTTTTAACGTTTTTAAAAAGTTTTATTGTGTTTTGACGAGAAATCAAATCTGACTTTAAAATGAATGATTCATTTGATAGAATCACTGAATTATGCGGTTATGTATTATAAATATTCGTGTACTCACTGGTTACTGTATACATACCTATTCAAGAGAAAAATGCACACGCTCGATTGTTTTAATAAATCTGAAGCTTTTAGTCTGTAGCTCTTCCTGTCATCAGTCTTTCACACATTTTATTTTCATTTGTCTCTGGACTCTGTTACACAAAACCGTTGAGTGTGGACATAGTTCCTATGTGGAAGCTAAAAAGATGACCTTTTTAGACTATTTTTTACAGATGTTAAACATCTTAACATATCTGTATAAGGCGAGATATGTACAACAATGCAAATCACCTGACACACCAGTTTGATAAACCTTGTCGAATATTTGCATGTTTCTTACATCAGTTATTTTATCAAAGCTCAGTCGAATAAACCTATATAGAGCGGTTGTTGTTTTTATTTGAATGCAATAAAGCATGCTGCATTTAACTCCCCTTACGGTTAATAACGCAGTTTATTAAGCGAGAAAGAAAGTCTGTTGTAAAGATTAGTTAGGTTAGAGATTCATGGTTTTAGGTTTTACATTTTGTTAGAATGATATTTGTTAAACAATAGTTATATCATTGTTTAATCATACTTTTCGTCATCTTGTAGATATATTCAGCGTGATTCTAAGAAAGTTATTTATTTGTAAAAAGTTTTGTATGAGACATCATAAAAGTCTAAGCGCTCGTGTGCGTATGTGTGTGCGTTTACACCTCTGCGCTTCCTCCAAAACTGTGTCATAAATTGATCCAACGGTGTTGCTTTTATCGTCTGACTAAAAAACTTCACTGGCATCTCGTGCTGCGTGAAATGTGATATTGACACGACCGTCTTTAACTTCGTTGCACTGCTTGAGATGAAATATCTGCATCTCGTGTGATGTAAAAAAAAAACGTTTACATGCTGCACGCGTATTTCAAATGATAACAAGTCTTATGGCAAGAAAATCAGAGAGTTATTGATTTGGTTTCATTCCTGTTAAATATTTGTATGTGCATACCTGTGTTTTAGCTGTTATAACGTATCGTAAGATTGACAAAAAGCAAAGAGTAAATAAAGTAAAATGTGTTGTTAAACAAATAAAACAAACTTTCCCCCAGAGGTTAGGACTTGTTTGTTTAAAAGTAAAACCATAGGTCTACTATTTTTTAAAGTGAAAAGATTTAGGTGAATGATGTTGACTGGTTTAATTAAGACATGTAAAAGACTTATTAAAATTAACTTTAATGTTTTAAAAACAGTCATGGATTAAATCCTTTTAAATCTCAGTTTTGGTCCCTCCTCGTCCGGATCTAGGGGATGGAGCGTAGGCGTGGTCTGCCTGGAACCGGATGTCTCACCATTCTGTGTTTGAAACGGACACGCGCGGACTTCTCGCCGGTCAGGAACTTTTTCCTTTGTTTAACTTTTACCTTCAGCTAAGTTATGATAGACTATCTTTTGTCTCTGAGATTACCTTCTTTTTGGACTACGGCTGGATGCACGTTTGTTATTTTTCCTTGTTTCCCAGCTTTTCTTGTGACAAAACTTCTGTCTTTTTAAAAGTTAGATTTTTTTATTTTCATTGTCAAACTAACTAGTTTTAAATTGTAATATTACAAACTTCTGACAAACGTATCTTTTTAACGGCTTGATATTTATTTTATACCACAGTAAGTAAGGTTACTCTATATTATTTAATGTTAATATTGTCTTAGTTGTTTAAATAACCTGTCTTCATTTTTATTTGTTTTCTTACACCGTATTTTACCTAATTTTAAACAGCGCTTTCTGGAAAATAAAAACATTGCTTAATTTTACGTGTATATACGTCGCATTTTCTTTATATTAAAACTTGTTTAATATAAAACAAGTTAACCTTTGTTAGCTTATCCACATTCGAATCCTAGTTTTCTTTGTCTTTATTGTTTTCTATTAACTTACGCGGTTTGACTCTTATTTGGTTTACGTCGTCTATTTTTGCACTCTTTTAGAAATGATATACTCTGACTTTCTTGTTTTGAAGTTTTTCCGTGACATTGTTGTGTATGAAAAAATAACTTTAATAAAAAAACTTTGTTCCCCCGTTTAACACGGTTTCGCATTTCAATGTCTCCACGCACGCACTCTAACACCTTATATAACCCTAGAAGTCTTAAGCGTGTCAAAACATTTATAGTTTATATCAGATCGTACATTTTAAACGTTATAACGTTTGTAAGATTGACAAAACAACTAGTAAATAAAGTAACGTGTTGTTAAACTTTTAAAACTGAAATAATGTTCAGTGGATTTTTTTTAGTAAGCTATTTTATAAACAATCAACTTTTGTTTTAAAAAACAGATGTTTGTGGGAGATGCACTTCACAGTTTTTCACAGCACAGACCCAGATACGCTGCTATGGGTGGGAGGGGAATTTCCTGATAACAGCGTCTTCAAAGGACAAAACCTTCTGTCATTTATTATACAGCCTTCAAAAACAAAAACCTTCTGTCAAAATCATCAAAAACATCAAAACCTGCTGTCAAAACATCAAAACCTGCTGTCAAAACATCAAAACCACCTGTCAAAATCATCAAAACCTGCTGTCAAAACATCAAAACCATCAAAACCACCTGTCAAAATCATCAAAACCTCCTGTCAAAAACATCAAAACCTACTGTCATTTATTATACAGCCTTCAAAAACAAAAACCTTCTGTCAAAATCATCAAAAACATCAAAACCTGCTGTCATTTATTATACAGCCTTCAAAAACAAAAACCTTCTGTCAAAATCATCAAAAACATCAAAACCTGCTGTCAAAACATCAAAACCATCAAAACCTGCTGTCAAAACATCAAAACCACCTGTCAAAATCATCAAAACCTGCTGTCAAAACATCAAAACCACCTGTCAAAATCATCAAAACCTCCTGTCAAAAACATCAAAACCTACTGTCATGATAACATGATTGATTATACCGGAAGTCCCGCCTACACCGGAAGTTCCGCCTACACCGGAAGTCCCGCCTTATACAGGAAGTCCCGCCTATACAGGAAGTCCCGCCTACACCGGAAGTCCCGCCTACACCGGAAGTCCCGCCTTATACCGGAAGTCCCGCCTTATACCGGAAGTCCCGCCCCTATACCAGAAGCCCTGCCCACCTGTCATCAATCATTTTGACAGGTGGTGTAGTATACTTACTACTTGTTTGTATAGGCCTATAACTGGGCTTTTATTAAACTAATGTAAAATTCATTTTAAAGATGTATGTTTCTCAGTAGGCTATAATTCATAGTGAAAACATTAGAATGGTCTAGTAGAACATTGCTTCCATCTACTGGAAATACAACACTTTTCAAATGTAGCATTAACAGTAGCATTGTGTATGCTAATACAGTTGTTTGCAGGATTACCAGATGTAATTATTCTTGATGTTTAATTGTGTTTAATTTATAAAGTGACATTTAGGCAGCACCTATATTTTTATAGTTTCACTGGAAACAATTTAAAATAAGGTTAATTGTCAGTAACTAACACTAACAAAAGTAATAAATACTGTTACAAATGTATTGTTCATTGTTAGTTCAAGTTAGTTTAAATTCACTAATGTGAGGCAAGAGGCACAGGGTCAAATCTTGCCTAGGGCAGCAAATTGGCCAGGGCCGGCCCTGCCTTACAGTGAACCATGGAAATTACAGTGAAAATTACTCCACTACAAGTTACAAGTCACCAATTCCAAAACAACTTGAGTAAACGTCTTAGAGAATCTGATTTTAACAGTACTTAAATATTTTACTTATACTAAATATAGGCTCAAAGATGCATTAGTCAAAGAGATATGCCAGTCAAAATCTGGTGTTTGGAATGATTTTTGCAAAATACTCGATAATGTCAAATCGCACATCGTTAAAACAATAATTACAATATTATCGCAGACGATATATCACACACCCCTACTGCTGAGGCATCTCAGATGAGAAGATCTGTTATCTTGGCTATTTTATCCTTGCAGCACCAAAGCAGAATTAATATAAGGTAATTATTTTACAACTTCAGTTATTGGAAAAATACAGAGGTCCAGACCTCGGGGACCTCAACGCTGGGTACGGCCCTGGTCACAATGTGTGTGTCACAGTGAGCTAAAAGTGTAACTACACAGCACACTCACTTTGTGCTCATACTGTGGTCACAATGTGAGGTCACAGCACACTCACTGTGAAAAAAAGAAAGTGAAAGTGAAGTGACATGTGGCCAAGTATGTTGACCCATACTTGGAATGTATGCTCTGTATTTAACCCATCCTAGTACACACACACAGCAATGAACACACCCCCGGAGCAGTGGGCAGCCAATGTTGCGGCGCCCGGGGATCAGTTGGGGGTCCGGTGCCTTGCTCAAGGGCACCTCAGTCGTGGTATTGAAGGTGGAGAGAGAGCGCTGTACATTCACTGCACACTCACTGTGCATTCATACTGTGGTCAATGTGAGGTCACAGCACACTCACTGTACGCTCATACTGTGGTCAATGTGGTCACAGCACACTCACTGTGCATTCATACTGTGGTCAATGTGAGGTCACAGCACACTCACTGTACGCTCATACTGTGGTCAATGTGGTCACAGCACACTCACTGTACGCTCATACTGTGGTCAATGTGGTCACAGCACACTCACTGTATGCTCATACTGTGGTCAATGTGGTCACAGCACACTCATACTGTGGTCAATGTGGTCACAGCACACTCACTGTGCATTCATACTGTGGTCAATGTGAGGTCACAGCACACTCACTGTACGCTCATACTGTGGTCAATGTGAGGTCACAGCACACTCACTGTGCATCCATACCGTGGTCGATGTGGTCACAGCACACTCACTGTGCATTCATACTGTGGTCAATGTGAGGTCACAGCACACTCACTGTACGCTCATACTGTGGTCAATGTGAGGTCACAGCACACTCACTGTGCATTCATACTGTGGTCGATGTGAGGTCACAGCACACTCACTGTACGCTCATACTGTGGTCAATGTGGTCACAACACACTCACTGTGCATTCATACTGTGGTCAATGTGAGGTCACAGCACACTCACTGTGAAAAAAGAAAGTGAAAGTGAAGTGACATGTGGCCAAGTATGTTGACCCATACTTGGAATGTATGCTCTGTATTTAACCCATCCTAGTGCACACACACAGCAATGAACACACACCCGGAGCAGTGGGCAGCCAATGTTGCGGCGCCCGGGGATCAGTTGGGGGTCCGGTGCCTTGCTCAAGGGCACCTCAGTCGTGGTATTGAAGGTGGAGAGAGAGCGCTGTACATTCACTGTACTCAATACCTAATACTCAAACCCATGACCTTTGGGTTACGAGTCTGACTCTCTAACCATTAGGCCACAACTTTCCTTGCACTCATACTATGTTCACAATATGTGGTCACAGCACACTCACTGTACGCTCATACTGTGGTCAATGTGGTCACAGCACACTCACTGTGCATTCATACTGTGGTCAATGTGAGGTCACAGCACACTCACTGTGCATTCATACTGTGGTCAATGTGAGGTCACAGCACACTCACTGTACGCTCATACTGTGGTCAATGTGGTCACAGCACACTCACTGTGCATTCATACTGTGGTCAATGTGAGGTCACAGCACACTCACTGTACGCTCATACTGTGGTCAATGTGGTCACAGCACACTCACTGTACACTCATACTGTGGTCAATGTGGTCACAGCACACTCACTGTACGCTCATACTGTGGTCAATGTGGTCACAGCACACTCACTGTACGCTCATACTGTGGTCAATGTGGTCACAGCCCACTCACTGTGCATTCATACTGTGGTCAATGTGAGGTCACAGCACACTCACTGTACACTCATACTGTGGTCAATGTGAGGTCACAGCACACTCACTGTGCATTCATACTGTGGTCGATGTGAGGTCACAGCACACTCACTGTGCATTCATACTGTGGTCGATGTGAGGTCACAGCACACTCACTGTACGCTCATACTGTGGTCAATGTGGTCACAACACACTCACTGTGCATTCATACTGTGGTCAATGTGAGGTCACAGCACACTCACTGTACGCTCATACTGTGGTCAATGTGAGGTCACATTACACTTACTGTACGCTCATACTGCGGGTCAATGTGAGGTCACAGCACACTCACTGTGCATTCATACTGTGGTCAATGTGAGGTCACAGCACACTCACTGTACGCTCATACTGTGGTCAATGTGGTCACAACACACTCACTGTGCATTCATACTGTGGTCAATGTGAGGTCACAGCACACTCACTGTACGCTCATACTGTGGTCAATGTGAGGTCACAGCACACTCACTGTGCATCCATACTGTGGTCGATGTGGTCACAGCACACTCACTGTGCATTCATTCTGTGGTCAATGTGAGGTCACAGCACACTCACTGTACGCTCATACTGTGGTCAATGAGAGGTCACAGCACACTCACTGTGCATCCATACTGTGGTCGATGTGGTCACAGCACACTCACTGTGTATTCATTCTGTGGTCAATGTGAGGTCACAGCACACTCACTGTACGCTCATACTGTGGTCAATGTGAGGTCACAGCACACTCACTGTGCATTCATACTGTGGTCGATGTGAGGTCACAGCACACTCACTGTACGCTCATACTGTGGTCAATGTGGTCACAACACACTCACTGTGCATTCATACTGTGGTCAATGTGAGGTCACAGCACACTCACTGTGCATCCATACTGTGGTCAATGTGAGGTCACAGCACACACTGTGTGTTCATATTGTAAGCTCAACATATGAGACCACTATCTTATCATTGTGTTAAACTCATTCTGTTAGTTTAGTGTGAGTTAACTGTGATCTAAAAGTTATCTGACCTCTTTAGCTCTTGTTTTCCTGATTTTCCAAAACCTCTTTATTGCTTTTAAAACAAAATCACAATCAGAAACAAAAACAATACAACCATTTCAAACAAATACAAAAAATACAAGTAAACCACTATATTAACAAAAAATAACACATTTTTAAAACATCATATGTTCCTAATTTCTTCTATATTATTTCTTCTTATAAAAGTCAAAATCGATTTTCAGTCTGGCTTTCAACAATCTGACAAAAACTGTATTTACATCACAATCTTAAGACTCTTCTATCTTATTTCTTCTGATCACATGGATAGCTATTTTTGCCTGGCCTAATACAAAATTAAACAATTGGCATTACACTCTCCACTTTTGACAATATTTAAAACCAAGAATAAACATTTGTTTAGAAAAACTTTCTCCAAACATTGTGAGCATTCTTTGTAACAAATGAAAAAGAGCACTCAATCTTCCACAATCTGAAAAACAATGAAACATATTTTCCCTCTGTAAACAAAAAGACACTTACATTGGGATTGAAAATTGAAATAAAATCATTGACTGCCACGATACCATGCATTATTCTCCATTGCAAATCCCCTGCTCTCTTTTTCAACAGTGGTTTGTACAATGCTCTCCACACAGGTTTGATTTCATTACCAATTCCCAAATTAGCTCTCCAAGGAGTATCAGGTTGTACATAACTTTTCCTCCCATATCCTTCAAATTGTTGGTAAAAAAATTCCTAGAATCTAAGAGTTGGCCAGAACATTTTTTTAAATTGGGGAAAAGAGTCATAGCTGGAAAAGAAGCATCAAAATGTGGCTGATAGAAACTATTACAGTAATCAATTAATAAAGAGAGTTCAGTCTTTGTGAATTTATATTTCCAGGTACTGAGCAGTTGATCTATGACCCTAATGGATCTAACTCCCACATGAGAGGCCAGACTCACAGCGTTGAAGAAATTGGGTCCACATAAATTGACAACATGCCCCAGTGTAACAGTCCCAGCTTAAACAAACAACTGTATCATGAAAGATCCTATTGCATCCTCTACATTCAAACGTGTTCCATACACTAGAGGCTCTTTCAGCAACCATAATAGAGATTCACTGTCTGTTGATCTCTGCTTATGAAACATCCACCAAACAGTAAACAGTCCTTGATAAAACCTTGGGAGGCTATGCAGTTTATGAGTACTTAGGTCCATTAAAAACAAAGACTCCGTGAGACCCAAATTCCCACCTCTGGATAATATAGTTTTGGCTGAGGGCCTCCAGACAAGGTCTCTGGGACCAACCAGGAACCTCTGAATAAACTGGAGCCGAAAAGCAGCACCTCTACTGGCAAGATGAATAAGTCCTTGGCCTCCTTCTTCTTTCGTGAAAAACAAAACACTCTGCGGGACCCAATGCATTCGGTTCCAGAAGGAGTCTACTAAAATTGCTTGTATTAAATAAGCTAGCAATTGTGTTGGAGGATCTATACACAATAATTGGTGCCAAAGCATAGAATATACCAAGTTGTTAATTACTAGTGTTCGACCTCTAAAATATATTTGTGGAAGAATCCATTTCCACTTTTTTAAACGTCCCTCAATTTTCTTTAAGGCATTTTCCCAGTTCTTACACATTAAAGTATCATCACCAAGATAAACCCCGTTAACACACTAAAATCATTAATATTTTTAACAAGAGTGCCAAAATCTTTTTGTTTGTTGACAATGACAACAATGTAATCAGCAGAAGCAGATAACTTAAAACCCGTTTCACAACCAGGAAGAGAACTCCTTAAGTTATGTAAAAGAGGCTCTATTGCAAAAGAATACAACATACCGGATAGTGAATAACCTTATCTTATTCCCCTCTGAACCTTGAAAGGAGCACTTAAACCACCGTTGACCTTCGATATACTTTAAATATCATTGTACAAGACTCGAATCATATTATAAAAATAGAGCTGAAACCAAAAGGATCTAATGTTTGCCACAAATATTGATGCTCAACTCAATCGAAAGCCTTTTCTTGGTCTAGTGAAATTAGAACGTTTTCATAAACCAATGATTTAGAAATAGGATGACTAAGAAGTCACAAATTACAAATATGCTATCACATATTAACCTATTTGGAATGCAATATGTCTGGTCAACATGAATGATATGCTCCATCACTTTTCTCAGCCTCAAAACCAACACCTTGGACACAATTGTATAATCCGTGCAGAGTAAAGCCACGGGCTGCCAGTTCTTAATCTCTTGTAAATCCCTTTATTTGGGGAGAAGAGTGAGAATTGCTCTCCTGCAGCTAAAAGGTAATAGCCCTTTACTTAGACTGTCCCTGAGAACAAGCAGTTATCTCCTAGAACAGGCCAGAAAGCTTTGTAAAAGTCAACAGGAAGTCCATCAATCCCCGGAGCCTTGCCTATTTCTAGGCTCTGCAACGCAGAACACAGCTCCTCAGCAGAGATCTTTGTATTAAATTCTGCCATAGCTTCCTCAGAAGCCTTAGGTAAGTTTCTGTAAAAAGACTGCCACCTCAGGATTATCCTGGAATTCCCTTTTGAAAAGCTTCTCATTAAAAACAACTGCACATCTTCGAATCTCCACAGGCTCTTTCAGCAACTGCACAGTACTGGACCGCAAAGAATGCATGAGCCTGTTTTGTCCATTCTTTCGTTCAAGGCCAAATAAAAAAAGAGAGGGAGCATCCTTTTTTACAATATTTTGATGACGCGATCGAACTAAAGCACCTTGAATAGAAAAACCCAAAAGGCTGGATAGAGCTAACTTCTTTCTTTTAAGATCCTTAAAATGTTGTCCATCTTTTGTGGAGTTTGCCAATCCTTGAAAATCTCATTCTCCAAAACTTTCATAGATTTAGTCATGTCCCTTGTGAGATTGAGAGTATATTGCATACACAATTGATTTATTTTTATTTTCCCTATGTCCTACCACTGTTGTAAAGAAGTATATTCAGCTTTTGTTTTTGTATAGCCACTCCAAAAAAACTTCAAAGCATCAATAAAAACATTATCTGAAAGCAATGATACATTGAAGTGCCAATAAGCAGTATTACATTTCACATCCTTAACAAAAATAGAAACTTGAACAAGGGAATGATCTGAAAAACAGACTGGATGTATTGAACGACCTCTAAGAACATTACTTTGATAATTCAAACAATACAATACAAGTTGTGCCATGTGTTTCTTGTAAGAAAATAACATTTACATTTCTTAACTTTAAACAAATTAAAAATATAAATTATTTTCACATCCTCTCTAGCACCATTAATGTTTAAGGAATCCAGCTTTATGTCACCTATGAAAAAAGTAGGACTATATTTAAACAAAACAGTAAAATAAGCCCCCCCAAAAACAACAACAACCACTTAACCATCATTTACTATTTGTGCTTTAACTTTCACCATCAACTTCTTAAGACGAAATATTTCCTGGTCAGTAAAGGTTGATTGGGTAGTGGGTTCTGTGTTTTTCATGAAAAACCTAACTGAGCTAAGAAACAAACTCAAGTCTGGAAAGAATGCATCAATCTTGACAGATCTCATTCCCTTTGTTCTTTGCAAAAAGGTCAGAATTTTGGCAATGGAGTAAACACTTTCTGCATCCATTTGTGTATCCCCACATTCACTTTCATCCTGTGTACTTGACAAGTTTTCTTGTGACTGGGATGAACAAGCCATTGGGTGCATTTTTGACACTTTTGTTATTTGTTCAGTGTTTGATTTATTTTCTGGGCTTTTTCCTCTGATTTGACACTTTAGAAAAACCATCCTCCATCAACATGTCTTCCTCATCGAATAACACTGACTCCACCATTCTAGTCACTGTACGGCCAACATTTAAATCTCCTTCTAAGATATCTAGCTTTTTGAGCCCTCTGTTTGTTATCTGAAACCTCCACCACATCATTTTCTGGACCATTATCACCTCGAAAATCTGCCTTTTAGACCTCCATAATCTCTTGTGGCTTGACCTGTGTAGCAACTCCACCATCAGCCCCAGCGGGCGGCATTTCTATCGCATCGGCAGCAGACCGAACGTGTGGCAGTACCGGTGATTCTCAGAAACTAAATAAGGTTTGAGCGCAAGGGAAAAAGTCACTAAAGGGGTCTGCAATGTTGCTAAGTTGGAAACACTGTGCATCTCCATTTCTCCAAATACGGATTGGGCCACGGATCAAACAGAAAATACGTGCTGTGTGAATCGCGCGTTAATAAAGTTAGTGCCTTTAAAATGAATTTACATTAACACGTTATTAATCTTTGACAGCATTAATATATATATATATATATATATATATATGGGTCATTATACGAAAACGTGCCATTTTGTGTCCCTCAGAAAAAAAAGCTCTGTAAATCTTAATAAACCATAAAACAAATAAAATATTTTATAATTTAGTTTCCATAATATGTCTCATAATATAAGAATAAATTAATTTCTGTTTCTTTTGTTTTTAAAGGATTTTAATCACATTTTTGTGCAAAGCATCTTGCAGAAATGTTGAAAATGGCCTGTCCCTCAGTATGATTTTTCTACTTCTACTTGCTATCGAGGCCAAAAAAGTCAAACTATCATAAAAAAAACATATACTTGTATAAAGCCTAAAGTGTCAGTTCATTAGTCATGAATGGATTTTATTCTTAACGTGTCAAATTTTGAAAAAAAAACACAATTTAGTCGGGTCCCTAGGTTCTCGTCAACCCTGTTACTTTTTATGAAACACCTCTTTAAAGAAAATGGACTGTTCCAAAAGTTGCATCAGTTCCAGGAAGTGATCATCATCTGCCTTTCATGAAGTTGATGGTAGAAGACAAGTAAGTGTTCTCTTCTTTTAATTAATTTTCTTTGAGTTTATGTAATGTCTGAAAGAACATTACAGAAAAGCATATGTTAAAAAGTTATTTGTACATATTTAAAAATGTACATATATAACAAAATTTAAGCCTCTCATTAAGGCACATAATGTGGTGTCATTACCTATACCTCATGGCCAGTAATGGCCGCCAATAACATTTTTCGTCAACCCTGTTACCATTCCAGGGTAACAGGGTTGACGAAAGTATGTTTTTTTGTGTCTTACCCATGTTGTATACCCAAGAAGGGTTAAATCAAGGGCAACTCACCCCTGAGCCAACCCTTCTCGGATAACTATGACCTGGATGACTGAGAATTTCCACAGACGTACTTTTCTTACTAATAGTATTTACATATGTAACCCCCCGGGTCCACACTGCCACAACTCGTCGGAGCAGGTCTCGAACCCGGGATTCCGGTGTGGGAGGCGGGCGCTCTAACAAGGAACGCCAAAGGCTATAGCCTCTAGCGTCAGTCGCTAGAGCGCCTCTTTTTGAGGTCAGGAGAGTGAGGTTTTACACACAGCCCTTACTGGCATAGCTACATCCGTTACACATAATGTACATGTTTTTACAGTTTTCATCCCTAAAAATCATGTTTTTTATTTATTCTACTGATAGGTAGGCTAAAATGTGTTGAGGTTACTGATCTATACTGATACACACAAGTGCATTGGGTTTTATAAATGTGCTTTATAAACCAAAAGTCATTATTATTTTTATTATGAGAAGTCAATAAATTAGCAAGGTTGCTGTTAAAGTGTTTTATGTATTTTGATTTGATTTTGTTAGGATGCCTCTTTCTGCAGCTGAGAAACAGCGCAGATACAGACAACGTAGAGATGCTGATCCTGAGAGACGAGAAGCATATTTAGGAAAAGAGAGGGCAAAATGGAGAAAGGACAGAGACACAGAGAAACAGCGGTCAGTTAGTGAACTAAATGACAGAGAAAGGAGAGCCAAGCGGCAGAACTGGAGAGCAGCACAAGTGAAAAACAGAACAGCCAAAGCAGCAAGTACAGCAATCATCTCCAAATTGGTATCTGGGCAGATTGTGAAAAAGTACCACATGCAGAAATATGGACAGAGTGCCATTAGTCTTCCAAGAAGAAGGTGGAAGACTTTAGATGGAAATGCACTTTCTTTCTCTCGTAAAGAAAAGCGCCGCATTCCAACACATATAAAATTAAGTATCAGAGCCTTCTATGGCCGGGATGATGTCAGTCGGGTCACCACTGGGAGAAAACAGACAATAACGCGAAAAAGTAAAAAAACAGAAGAGATTTCTTGTTGATACACTGTTAAACCTTCACAGAAAGTTTCAGTCTGAAAATGCAAACAGAGCTTTGTCCTACACTCTCTTTTGCAGACTTCGTCCCTTCTGGGTTGTACATCCAACCATTCAAGACAGAGATACTTGCATGTGCAAAATCCATGAGAACCTCGGCTTTGTGGTTGACAAGTTGAAGCAACTAAATTTGCTTCCCAACTCAAACCTTGAGAAGCTAATAGAGGAGGTATCTTGCAGCACCAGCAGTAAGGAGTGCATGTATGGAGAGTGTCCGAAATGCAAACTGAAAAGTTTCCCACTGGATACTGTTACCAATGCATCAATGCGTATAACATACACACAGTGGGTACTGGAGGAGAAAGAGAAGAACAGAGAAGAACAGAATGCCACGAGAAAATGAGGCTGTGTCGTACAAAGTGACAGCAAAAAAACAAATCGAAAGCTCTTTAGAGGAGCTCATTGAGCATTTCACGTGCCTGCTGCATAAGTTCAAGAAGCATGTGTTCAACATCAAGCAGCAGTTCTCATTCTCCAGAGAACTAAAGAGAAGTCTGTCCTCACATGAATGCATTATACATGTGGACTTCTCTGAAAACTACTCGTGCAAATACAGTGCTGAGATCCAGGCTATACATTTCGGTGCCTCACACCAACAGGCAACAATGCACACAGGTGTGTTATATGTTGGTGACAATGCTAACCCTCTCTGCTTCTGCACCATCTCTCAATCCAAGCAAAAAGGTCCCCCGGCAATCTGGCAACATCTTGAACCAGTACTGGACTATATACAAGCCCATCATCCATCTGTGTCTGTGGTCCACTTCTTCAGTGATGGCCCTTGTACTCAATACAGGCAGAAAGGTAATTTCTTCCTGTTCAGTACTGAGTTGAGCAAGAGGGGCTTTGAGAGTGGCACCTGGAATTTCTTTGAAGCGAGCCACGGCAAGGGTGCTCCTGATGGTGTTGGGGGCGTGTTAAAAAGACTGGCAGATCAGCTTGTGAGTCAAGGGCGTGACATCCCTGATGCCATCACACTCTACCGAGTGCTACTGACCACTGGCACCACAGTAAAGCTCTTTTATGTGGAAACCGAGAATATTGTGGATGCATACCGTAACATTCCAGCAAACATCCCATCGGTCCCTGGGACAATGCGAATACACCAAGTGGTCACCAACAGAAAAGGCCACTTGATCTCCAGGGACGTCAGCTGTCTGTGTGCTACACTGAATAACCTGTCCTGCACATGTTTCAACACTCACCACTTCACCTTCCCTCCACTGTCAGCTACCTCAAGCACACCAGTCAGACCTTAACCAATCCAGTCAGAGGAGCACCTGACAGAAGAACTTCAGGGACCCCAGGAGATCGACTGAAATGACGACCAGATTATCGGAAAATGGTGTGTCCTGACATATGACAAGGAGATCTACCCAGGAATCATCGTGGCAAAGGATGAAGGATATGCCCAAGTGAAGTGCATGCACTGTGTTGGCCCAAATAGATATTTCTGGCCAGCCCGTGAGGACAGCATCTGGTACATACTTGATGACATTTTAAGAATGATTCCTTCTCCTCTTAATGTGACAGCATGGCACGTAGAAATACGGAAAGACATCTGGTCAAAACTTGTTAGGCAGACAGGAATGTTACATTAAGTGATCATTAGTGATCATTGACTTTTGTTTATTCTTTTAAGGCCAAACATGTTCAACAGTTAGCTTTTCCTTTACCGAGTCCTTTTGCTCCGGTCCTAAGTGCCAGTACTTAAAACGTTGTTGTGGACGTAGTTGAGGACTAACGACTGTCTGCTGGGCGGGAATGGTTAACAAAAGAAATCGCTGCATCACCATTCACCTTCAGGATAGAAGCAGGAAATGGCCTCTCTGAAATGTCGATATGTGTCTAATCTTTAAACCCAATTTCTCTAGACATAAGATTTTTCACCAGTTTACTTCCTCCATGTTACAACACACTCACCAAATGCCTACATAATCATTATATGATCTTTTTTTAAATTTTTTATACTTTTTTATAGTGGCCTTTAGTAAGTGATCGTTATTGGTTTTTGCTTATTCTGTTAAGGCCAAACATGTTCAATTGGTCATTTAATTGTGATGTAATGTTAATGTTTTAATAAAACAATTGGTTTACATTTACATCCGCAGAATCATCATAATTTTTCATAATTTTTATGCTAAAATATCTCAATAGAGCTGTCTCCAAAAAATGCTGATTAGGATTTTTGAATTAAAGGTTTATGAATGTCCAATTAAGACTCCATTACACCCATAACTGTAACTCAAACAAGCATAACTGTTGTCAACCCTGTTACTGATGTGTCAACCCTGTTACTTGTATAATATTCTAATATAATAAAAAAAAATGAAAATAAAAATGTAATCAACTAATTGTAAATGTTTAGTAAGAGAGGCTAATAATTCACTCAACGTTGAATTGAGGTGTTTTATTTTTGTTTCCATACATTTTTCTTAAAACAGAAGATGCTGGAAGAGTGTCATTTGGAAATGAACATATTCATCCACTAAAAAAAATAAAACTTTCAATATTCTCAATTCACAAACACTCTTAATGTAACAAGGGGGGGTTTATCTTTCACAGTATATCAGATTTGTTCTATATATGTATTTAAAACCTTTTCAAAAAGTAATACAGGGTTACAGGGTTGACCAAACACACACATTTACGTTGGTTATATGAATAAATTTAAAAAAATAAAATAGTCTGAGATGGCACGGCACATTTTAAGGTAAGGATCTACTTCATCCAAAAAGGGGCTTAAAGATTTTCAAAACAGTACTTTGAAAATCAAACATTAAAAGTGGGAAATGGCACGTTTTCATATAATGACCCATATATATATTACAAACGAATGGAGTATGGGTTCAAGGTTCAAGTTTTTTTTATTCGTCACATACTCAATTATACAGGATATAATCAGTAGTGAAATGTAAAGCCAGAAAGTATGGATCCAGAAGTTCAGATTTGAAATCATGTACTCACAGGCTCATTTGAACCAAACACAATTAATTGAGTTTTACTGTCATTAAGGCTTAGGAAATTACTTGAGCATCACCAAATATGATTTTATTTCCAGATATTGTCATCTGAACAAGTAAGAAATTTGCCACTTTTGTTCTGACCAACTGAGGATAAAAGCATTACAATAAATTGCGCTACCAATGGTGATTAAATCTAATGATAAGTTAGCTCATATCACATCAAACCGTGAAAATTATTATTACTGTTATGTAAATGTTGACAACATCAGCATTGTGTGACTACCTCTATGTAGTTGTATATTTCAATTTCTGTACATAAACACATAATCCTTTCTGGATTGCAATCCACCATCAACATTCTAAGTTGAATTATTCCAGCTGCAGTGAGAAAAGGCTATCGATGATCTGCCACCTGCAGGATCCACATGCGATATAGCCTCCTAGCCAGATGTGACGTAATGATGCAGCGTCATGCTTGAATTTCCAGTGAATTCCTAGCATTATCACTCACATTAGAAAACATTATTAAAAATGTATCATTGTCAATCGGGCTAAGATAAGGAGATAGTTTTTAACACTGGCTGGTTATGTACTTGCTCAAAAAAAAATTTCGGATCATTTTTAGCCAAAAAAGTAATGGATTACAGCTTTAAATTGAAACAATATATCTCAATAATACTGTTTTTACTTTCCTATTTACATTTTAATAATTTATAACAAGGAGAATATTTCTGTTCAGTTATTTGAGCATAAAACATTTTTGTACATTTGAGTTTGGTGTTTTGAATAAACATGGAGAATGGTGTTTAGTGTTGCCGAAAGCTTATTAGATTGAAAACTTATTAGACTTATTAGACTGAAAACTTATTAGACTGACTCTCTATATAACATCAGGAATATTATATTCAACCCCGGACACCAGATCCTGTAAGCAAATATTTGTTTTGTCTGACACCCAAGCACATTTCCTTGTCTGGTGTCCAAAAGCAGTGTTATAATGCTTTTTTCCCAGTATCAAAAAAAAAAGAAAGCAGGAGATGAAGTGATGGTAAAATGAGCAGAGTTTATTTGAATAATATTAGTTGAATATGTTCCAATACTCAGACTTGACCTGCACAAATCCAACAAGTGTTATTGTACCACAAGCAATATCTATGGAAAATTACTGCTTCACATCATTGTTAATGTAATTAATAATGTAATAATTCCCCTATACAGTATATGTGTCTGTTAATTGAAAAGACAGACTATTTTCTGTATGCAGTTAGAAGTGTTCAGAAGGGGACCAGAGGCTCATTGTGGGATTTTGGGTACTGGACTGCTTCCACATTCAGTTCTCCTCCACCGGATTGGAATATCTTTGCATGAACACACTTGTTGCCTCCAACTTCCACCTTACAGAAAGAGAAATGAGTTTATATAGAAAAACACTATACAAGTGTACCATGCCCTAACCAGATGTGATGCACCGAAGAAGCAAGTGATAAATGTGATCGCTTCACAAACTCAAAATATAAACAAATATACAATTACCTTCACCACATAAATGGAATTTCCTCCAGCCTCTTCTTTAGAAATAAAGTCTACAGGAATGTAAACTGCAAAATCAGCTCCAGCCATGACCTGTATTTTTGACTTCACCTGAATAAACAAATGATTGAATTCTAGACAATTCCAGATTGAACTACTGAATATGATGCCAACCCCTTGGAGGACCTCAGAGGAAGCCAACCGTCAGTGATTAAACTGAATTAACCACATTTTGCCATAAGTTAATTATATTGAGATTCTACAATTTAAATCTATTTTAGAAACTGAATTTCCTGTGAAGTTGCTTTGCAACGATTGTATCTTAAAAAGCGCCATACAAATAATCTTGAATTTAATTTAATTAATTAGTTTCTGGAGTTGTTTTAAAATTCAGATATTAGAAAGCACATATAAAATTAATTGTGATTTGAACTTAAAAGCAAAACAGCGTGATCTCTTAAAAATAACAATTGTTTCCTCGTAAAAAATAATAAAAAAAAATGCATTCACAATTCAATAATGCATTTTGTGTGCTATACCTCAGTGCAGATGCGCTTCAGATCTGGAGTGACAGGCTTCACCGGGCTCCACTCAGACATCGTTGCAGTATTGATGATTAAAGTCTGGATGAAGTATAAATGTTATCAGGCAGTCTGACTCTCTGACTGATTCTGATCCACTATTTATGCTTTTAGGATCACACGACCTGAGTTGTCATTGGAACACATGTACATTACAGAGCACATTTCCATGGAACTATCAATGATTATTGCTCAGTTTATGAAAAGGTTAGAATGACCTTGTATAATTATAAAATATAATTGGTATTTTACACAAAGTGCATTCTGACATTTTCACTGAGGTAAAGTTAATGAAATTAACTATCATAGGAAATAACTATCTCTTAAAAATAAACAGAAAAAAGTGGTGTGTGGACTCCTTTTAAACAGGTAAAATGATATGAAGCACATGCCATGGGATGATGTAGGTTAATTTCAAATGGGTGTTATCATTCACAGCTCAAAGTTATTCACATATTTTGCTCAGAGCAAAATAATTTATCAGAATGATGATTTTTAAATTTGTATTCCTAAATGTGGCCTTCAAATTAGCTGTATTTGTTGCCTTCAAACATTGTATTTGTGTGAGTTACTTATTTTAAGAAAAAAATAATTGTGTGTGATGACATAACAAACAGATGATGTTCAAACAGTCTTGGCCAAGTGACATGCACAGACATTTATTAGAAATGCAAAAGAAGAACATTCAACTGCAAATACTTCAAAAGTGATATGAAATAGCACTACTAATTTGAACTACATGAATCATTTGGCTCGGGCCAACAGACAGCACAAGTTTGTTCACTTGCCAAATGATCCATGCAACCATTATTAAACAGTGCAACAAGACGCAATGAGAAATGCTTGAATTTTGCACAGAACAAGTAATATATTAAGCCATGTTAAACATTTCCTTTTAATGGCTTTCCATGAAGGAGAAAACGTTTAACATAAAAAATCTTCTTGATGCTGTTGCATTAGTAGAGGAGTAACATGGAGTGGCATGGCATCTTATGAGTTGGTGCCATTGTATTTTGTCACACATGCAGCGGCATGTGTCAATTAAAACTCAGCAAGGTAATTACTGACCCTTATTTTGTATTGCCAAGAAGGTAAGCATATTATCTTTAAAAGAAAATCATGCACAGTTAAATCAAGTAACTAAGGTGAGAAAAGAACCAGGTCTAGAACATAACATTTTACTTTAAAAATACAAATGCATATATATTTAGGTCTAGCTAGTCTATATTGTACTACTATATTGTATTTATGTTCGGGCACTCATATGATAGCGTCTCTGTAGAGGGTAGCGTCTCGTTCGTGATCTTCCTTGTGGTTTCAGTCATGAAATAGCAAAGAGTGCTGTTTTACCCTTTATGCTAACATTACTCGCAAGACCCCAGAATGTGTGTGTGTGTGTGTGTGTGTATGTTTATGTGTTTTATTAGGCTAGTCCATCTATAGTAGAATAGCAGTTAGTAAATAAACCTTGTTTCATTGATAAAGAACGATGTCTCGTGGATGATTTACAAGCTTAAAATATTTGCCCAGGGGGGGGGGGGGGGGGGGGGGGGGGGGGGGGGGGGGGGGGGGGGGGGGGGGGGGGGGGGGGGGGGGAAAAAAAAAAAAAAAAAAAAAAAAAAAAAAAAAAAAAAAAAAAAAAAAAAAAAAAAAAAAAAAAAAAAAAAAAAAAAAAAAAAAAAAAAAAAAAAAAAAAAAAAAAAAAAAAAAAAAAAACTCACATTAGAAAACATTATTAAAAATGTACCATTGTCAATCGGGCTAAGATAAGGAGATAGTTTTTAACACTGGCTGGTTATATACTTGCTCAAAAATTTATTTCGGATAATTTTTAGCCAAAAAAGTAATGGATTACAGCTTTAAATTGAAACAATATATCTCAATAATACTGTTTTTACTTTCCTTTTTACATTTTAATAATTTATAACAAGGAGAATATTTCTGTTCAGTTATTTGAGCATAAAACATTTTTGTACATTTGAGTTTGGTGTTTTGAATAAACATGGAGAATGGTGTTTAGTGTTGCCGAAAGCTTATTAGATTGAAAACTTATTAGACTTATTAGACTGAAAACTTATTAGACTGACTCTCTACATAACATCAGGAATATTATATTCAACCCCGGACACCAGATCCTGTAAGCAAATATTTGTTTTGTCTGACACCCAAGCACATTTCCTTGTCTGGTGCCCAAAAGCAGTGTTATAATGCTTTTTTCCCAGTATCAAAAAAAAAAGAAAGCAGGAGATGAAGTGATGGTAAAATGAGCAGAGTTTATTTGAATAATATTAGTTGAATATGTTCCAATACTCAGACTTGACCTGCACAAATTCAACAAGTGTTATTGTACCACAAGCAATATCTATGGAAAATTACTGCTTCACATCATTGTTAATGTAATTAATAATGTAATAATTCCCCTATACAGTATATGTGTCTGTTAATTGAAAAGACAGACTATTTTCTGTATGCAGTTAGAAGTGTTCAGAAGGGGACCAGAGGATCATTGTGGGATTTTGGGTACTGGACTGCTTCCACATTCAGTTCTCCTCCACCGGATTGGAATATCTTTGCATGAACACACTTGTTGCCTCCAACTTCCACCTTACAGAAAGAGAAATGAGTTTATATAGAAAAACACTATACAAGTGTACCATGCCCTAACCAGATGTGATGCACCGAAGAAGCAAGTGATAAATGTGATCTCTTCACAAACTCAAAATATAAACAAATATACAATTACCTTCACCACATAAATGGAATTTCCTCCAGCCTCTTCTTTAGAAATAAAGTCTACAGGAATGTAAACTGCAAAATCAGCTCCAGCCATGACCTGTATTTTTGACTTCACCTGAATAAACAAATGATTGAATTCTAGACAATTCCAGATTGAACTATTGAATATGATGCCAACCCCTTGGAAGACCTCAGAGGAAGCCAACCATCAGCGATTAAACTGAATTAACCACATTTTGCCATAAGTTAATTATATTGAGATTCTACAATTTAAATCTATTTTAGAAACTGAATTTCCTGTGAAGTTGCTTTGCAACGATTGTATCTTAAAAAGCGCCATACAAATAATCTTGAATTTAATTTAATTAATTAGTTTCTGGAGTTGTTTTAAAATTCAGATATTAGAAAGCACATATAAAATTAATTGTGATTTGAACTTAAAAGCAAAACAGCGTGATCTCTTAAAAATAACAATTGTTTCCTCATAAAAAATAAATTAAAAAAAAATGCATTCACAATTCAATAATGCATTTTGTGTGCTATACCTCAGTGCAGATGTGCTTCAGATCTGGAGTGACAGGCTTCACCGGGCTCCACTCAGACATCGTTGCAGTATTGATGATTAAAGTCTGGATGAAGTATAAATGTTATCAGGCAGTCTGACTCTCTGACTGATTCTGATCCACTATTTATGCTTTTAGGATCACACGACCTGAGTTGTCATTGGAACACATGTACATTACAGAGCACATTTCCATGGAACTATCAATGATTATTGCTCAGTTTATGAAAAGGTTAGAATGACCTTGTATAATTATAAAATATAATTGGTATTTTACACAAAGTGCATTCTGACATTTTCACTGAGGTAAAGTTAATGAAATTAACTATCATAGGAAATAACTATCTCTTAAAAATAAACAGAAAAAAGTGGTGTGTGGACTCCTTTTAAACAGGTAAAATGATATGAAGCACATGCCATGGGATGATGTAGGTTAATTTCAAATGGGTGTTATCATTCACAGCTCAAAGTTATTCACATATTTTGCTCAGAGCAAAATAATTTATCAGATGATGATTTTTAAATTTGTATTCCTAAATGTGGCCTTCAAATTAGCTGTATTTGTTGCCTTCAAACATTGTATTTGTGTGAGTTACTTATTTTAAGAAAAAAATAATTGTGTGTGATGACATAACAAACAGATGATGTTCAAACAGTCTTGGCCAAGTGACATGCACAGACATTTATTAGAAATGCAAAAGAAGAACATTCAACTGCAAATACTTCAAAAGTGATATGAAATAGCACTACTAATTTGAACTACATGAATCATTTGGCTCGGGCCAACAGACAGCACAAGTTTGTTCACTTGCCAAATGATCCATGCAACCATTATTAAACAGTGCAACAAGACGCAATGAGAAATGCTTGAATTTTGCACAGAACAAGTAATATATTAAGCCATGTTAAACATTTCCTTTTAATGGCTTTCCATGAAGGAGAAACCGTTTAACATAAAAAATCTTCTTGATGCTGTTGCATTAGTAGAGGAGTAACATGGAGTGGCATGGCATCTTATGAGTTGGTGCCATTGTATTTTGTCACACATGCAGCGGCATGTGTCAATTAAAACTCAGCAAGGTAATTACTGACCCTTATTTTGTATTGCCAAGAAGGTAAGCATATTATCTTTAAAAGAAAATCATGCACAGTTAAATCAAGTAACTAAGGTGAGAAAAGAACCAGGTCTAGAACATAACATTTTACTTTAAAAATACAAATGCATATATATTTAGGTCTAGCTAGTCTATATTGTACTACTATATTGTATTTATGTTCGGGCACTCATATGATAGCGTCTCTGTAGAGGGTAGCGTCTCGTTCGTGATCTTCCTTGTGGTTTCAGTCATGAAATAGCAAAGAGTGCTGTTTTACCCTTTATGCTAACATTACTCGCAAGACCCCAGAATGTGTGTGTGTGTGTGTGTGTGTGTGTATGTTTATGTGTTTTATTAGGCTAGTCCATCTATAGTAGAATAGCAGTTAGTAAATAAACCTTGTTTCATTGATAAAGAACGATGTCTCGTGGATGATTTACAAGCTTAAAATATTTGCCCAGATTACGTTATCTAGCTCAAATCTGAGAAAGAAGATTGCTAATGTCGTTTTATTATCTCGGTGGCCACGAGGTAAGAGAAACGAAATGGTTAAAGATATACGGATGTTAATGATCGCTGGACGAATCGTTAATACAGTATAAATCATAAGTTAAAGATTAATATCACTTTAATCAAAGCAATATTGAATCTTTAATAAATGATTCCCCGGAGCTGAAATAATAGCTTCATAGATTTATTACATATGGTGGAGAATAAAAGCTGGCATAAAGATTAACTTGAAAATCAATAAAACATCCATCAGAGACAATAAGGGTATTTCTCAATTTTTATCCGAGTAAATACAGAGAAACAAGCGTTTGTGAGATTGTATTCTTGTTTGTAAAACAGTGCGTTTTGAATGAAAGACAGTGCAATGCGAGTCATTGAGAAGAAATGAACTGCAGTAAATAATTAATATTCGTCTATTGAGACAAGAAGTCGCTCTAAAAAGCATGTTCCTCGTTTCTCTTTTTAAGGCCTTCATAGTTTGATTGGTTATGTGCGTGTCCCCTGCCAAATTCAACTATGCTATCAAACCTCCCAGCTTGAAAATATTAGATTAGCTAACTAATGTTTCTTGCTCAGTTCTGATTGACACGAGTGAAATCAAACGTGCGGCATTCAGACACAGGAGTGGCCAAATGCGGTCTGTGGGGGGAGAAACTTGTGATCGATTGAATTGTTTCATATGTGTGCTGGTGTCTAAACAGGCAAATATCAGTTTAAGGTTCAGGAATGTATAATAATTAATCCGTAGATGAGTGCCTAAACGAGTGAGATTGTATGTGCTATAAAATCAACGAATCTGAATAGTGCTTGTCTGTATGTACTGTGCATAAATTACATCCTGGTGTGTGCGTCACCATAGTGACCATCTTAACCAGGAAGTCGGTAGAAACCCCTTCCGGGCATGTGCTGGCGCAGACTTAGTCACAGCGCCATCTTGAGCTATTGTAAACGAATAGCATTAACGCTAAGCTAACTGAAACAAAGGAGCTTGCATTGAAGCAAATGCAAGGCTATTAGCATTGACGGCTAGCGATTAGCAAGTATCATTTAGAGAGTCTGAATGTGGATTGAATGCAGTGTGTGTGAAATGTGAGTGACTGAACAGTTACTTTTAAACTGACTAACATTTATTTCTGTTTCCCCCTTAATCAGCTCTCTCTCTCTCTCTCTCTCTCTTTCTCTCTCTCTCTATCTATCTCTCTTCCCATTTAAACGACTAACAAATGCAATGTTAATAAACTGGTTGTATGAGTAACGTTATAACTAATCATCAGTGTCTAAAATCCTCCAGAGTCTAAAAAGGTGATTTTAATAAGCATTTGTTTAAGGTCTTTATTTTTAGTGGGTATCAGTTTAATAGCTGGTGGTTTTATTAGAAGATAATTCGGTACTACCTCATTACCTTGATAATACTGTGATTCATTCAATTATAACTGCTTTCCTTATTTTAAACACATCAGTGGATAAGTTGCTATTGTTAGGAATTTTTAATTGTTAATTGAATGTCATAATTAATTACTAAGTTAAAAATTAATTTCATAAAATAAAATAATTTCAGCTCCTGCTTCCACGTAGCAAAAATAGCCTCTGATTAATGATAAGTACTAAACTCTGATTAATGATTACTAAACAACAGTAAAACCTTAATTATTATCAAGAGGGCCATACATTTTTTATTTCATTCACAAGTAATTAGGGTGGTACAGATTAATTTGGTTTGATGTTAATGACACAATGAGGAATGAGCAACTTGGGAAATTATTTAATTAATTATTATTATAGGAATCCAAAACTAGTGATTTGGAAGCTGTAATTTAATTTCATAATTAATTACGAATTTGAAAATTCTAATTACATTTAATAATTAATTACACTTCCTGTTTACATATTGCAACAATATTGGTTTATCAACTCAATTGTAGATTGCCCTTGTAATTCTAATCCTAATCGATCCTATCAAGTTTAATGATAACATCATTACATTTTAATTAGAAACCACAAGTTCTAATTTTAATTATATTTTCAGTCATTCATTACAGTCTGGCTCTACCTGTTAGGCCTTCCTTCATCTCCTTAGGTGATCTGATTAACTCAGCAAAATTTTAATAAGGTCCCCTTTACTTAGGCCTGAGAGTAGTTAGCGCTCCCCCCTAGTGTTGAGTTGGTGAAGTGACAGTGGTACCACAGAAGCAATGTCATTTCTCATCAAGCTTAGGGTATAAAGACGTTAACCTTCGAATTATAAAACCCCAAAAGGAAATTAAGGGTCCCTCAAAACTTAGGTCAGTTTGTTTTATCCTGTAAAACAGCAAAACCAACCCCCTAAGTGTATCGACTAAACAGCGCCACCAAGCTGCCACCCTTATTATTAGTCCTAACCATGGGAGCAAACCCTCACTTTTCCTCTTCTCTTTTATCCCTGCTCCTATCTTTTAATTTGACTACTGTTTGCTCAGACTTTAATGGTGGGAAGATCACGAGTAAGAGGACGTTTGCAAAGGAACAGGTATTTGAAACTTGAGAGCTACGTTCAAAACTGTTTTGCTATTTACCTTCCTCTGTTGTGAAATCCTACCCCCCCCCCCCCCCCCCCCAAGTTAAAGCAGGTCAATGAGAAGATAGGCATCGGCAAAATTTTTAAGCATGCACGAGAAACACGCTAACCAGCGTTGTAGTGTAAATTTAGCCATTAAGGGACCAGCACTGTCACTGCTATTGTTTTTCTCCGTCCAGGAGAAAAATTTAAATAGCAATCACAGTCCTATCACAAAAGAGAAAAACCCGCTTACAATCCTCTGACTAGAAGCGACCTTCTAAATCAGACTTAACAAAAAAGAGCGACAAGAGGAAAATCTGCTATTAGAAAAGAGATATTTTGTTATTGTTATTCTCCTTCACCTTCGTATTAGACTGACCTCCTTCCTTGAAAACAATGAGACTTTCTCTCACAAGAAAAGGTGAAACACTCAATTATTACCCCTGTGTACTCATTCTGTTGGTGTCCTTTCCTTTCTCTGTTTCCCAGCTGTGCTACCTTTATGTGTGCTCAATAATTTCTCCACAGAGTCTACAAATTAGGAGCACCCCACCAGAGGATCACAGTCGCAGAGAAGCACACTCAACATTAGCATACACTACACGTTGCACATTTACACCCCTGTTTTGTTTTGCTTTGTTTTGTTTTGCTTTGTTTCCCATTCAAGGTCTGTCAGTTCGGGTTCGAGATTGCCCTCACCCCGCCAGAACATGTCTCACAAAACAGAGCATGTCGGTCACTGGGAAGATCTGGAAACATGGCTAAGCGACAGACAGCCTCCTCCCTAAGGCTGCTGAGACACTCAAACATCAGACACAGGACCAGCTGGATGACAACATAACAAGCCTTATGAGACAAGACCCAAGTCAAAGCTAGTCACAAAGAATTAGCCAAGATCACCGGCTCCTTAAGTCACACACTCATCACCACTCTTAAGTTGAGCGACAAGCACGCTGCACAACGCCAGCAGAAGCTGACAAGTGCACGACGATGCATAGAGAAGCTGGAACGTGAAGCTCAGGAATGACAGGAAGGGACGGATGAGGTGGAACAAGGCGCTGAGGAGGAGATCAACAGGCTAAAAGAGACTCTAGCAGCTACTAGCCACGAAATGGAGCAAATCAAAGAGGACTTCGCTGATCGTGTTGACAAACTACAGTATGCAGAGCAGCTACTGGAGAAGGCAAAGGCTGACTTCAGGGACAAAAATAGCAGAATCAAAGCCCTTGAAACTCACCTGGATGAGTCAAGAAAAGAGATCAGCTGCCTAACACGACAGCTCGACTACTTCAAAGAGGAGTATGAAAGTTTCCAAGAGGAACTCCAGCACGCTTATGAACTACGCTATGAGCCGTCAAGGACAGGATGTGCACTGACCGCACCACTGCCAAGCAGGACCGGGTCACCTGTTCCTGGACTGACACGTGAGCAAAAGACAGAGGGGGTGGTGTTAAAACATTCACCAGCGCCTTCTGAAGAACTTTATATCACAACAAAGCCAAAAGAATCTGCTGCAGCCAGCCGCAGATCGCCGCACGGCTTGGACCTAAAAAACATTGACAAGCTCGCCAGGAACATTGGCAAATTCAACCCCAGCGTGCCAAACAGCCCAAATATCCAAGCTTATCTACAAGATATTGATTTACATTTACATTTAGCAGATGCTTTTATCCAAAGCGACTTACAATTGTATTCAGGTTATACATTTTCATTAGTACATGTGATCCCTGGGAATCGAACCCACAACCTTTTGCACTGCTGACGCAATGCTCTACCACTGAGCCACACAGGAACACAGATGATTTCCATCTGGAAATACGACATAATGTTACAGATGAAGATAAACTATTTACTCCTAACGACATCCAGTCGTGAAGTGCGCAGCTTCCTTGACCGTCAGCCTGCTAACACAAATAATGATAATCAACTGCTTCAAAAAGCCCCTCATTAAAGAGTTCTCTGAACCTGAGTCCGATCAAGGCAAGGCAAGGCAAGGCAAGGCAAGTTTATTTGTATAGCACATTTAATACACAGTGGTAATTCAAAGTGCTTTACATAAAAGAAAGTGAAATAATCATTCACAGCAATAAAAACAAGGAGTTAAAAATGATAAAATAAGGAAATTTAAAATGATATAGAAATTGATTTAAAATGAAATTTAAAACAGTTAAATAGAAAAGGATTATACATAAAATAATGCAGTCAGTTCGGACGTAGCACAGTGCTCATTCAACAAATGCACAGCTAAATAGATGAGTTTTGAGACCGGATTTAAATGTGGCTAATGTTTTAGCACATCTGATCTCTTCTGGAAGCTGGTTCCAGCTGCGGGCGGCATAATAGCTAAAAGCGGACTCCCCTTGTTTTGTGTGAACCCTTGGTATTTCTAACTGACTCGATCCTAATGATCTGAGTGGTCTGTTTATATTCAGTGAGCATATCTGCCATATATTTAGGTCCTATACCATTGAGTGACTTATAAACGAGTAAAAGTACTTTAAAATCAATCCTAAATGTAACTGGAAGCCAGTGTAAGGACCTGAGGACTGGTGTGATATGCTCATATTTTCTGGTTCTAGTCAGAATCCTGGCAGCAGCGTTCTGGATGAGCTGCAGCTGTCTAATGGTCTTCTTTGGAAGGCCGGTGAGGAGACCATTACAATAATCCACCCTGCTGGTGATAAAGGCATGAACAAGTTTCTCCAAATCTTGACTGGAAACAAAACATCTAATTCTTGCAATGTTTTTGAGATGATAGTATGCTGATTTAGTTACTGCTTTGACATGACTACTAAAGCTAAGGTCTGTCTCCAGAATCACCCCAAGATTTCTGACTTGATTTTTAGTTGTTTGACCCCTAGAGTCAAGGTATGCATTCACCTTGAGAACTTCATCTTTGTTTCCAAATGCAATGACTTCAGTTTTCTCCTTGTTTAACTGAATAAAGTTTTGGCACATCCAACTGTTAATTTCATCAATGCATTGGCAGAGGGAGTCAATGGGGCTATAGTCATTTGGAGATAAGGCTAGGTAGATCTGGGTATCATCAGCATAGCTGTGATAGGCAATTTGGTTCTTCCTCATTATCTGACTTAGTGGGAGCATATACAGGCTAAACAAGAGCGGTGCAAGAATAGAGCCTTGTGGGACTCCGCATGTCATGGACGCCCACTTAGACTTATGCTCTCCTATACTCACATAATAACCTCTCCCTTCTAAGTATGACCTGAACCATTTGAGTGCCATCCCAGAAAGCCCGACCCAGTTTTCCAGTCTCTCTAGAAGTATGTTATGATCGACAGTGTCAAACGCAGCACTAAGATCTAGTAGTACCAGCACTGATATTTTGCCAGAATCAGAATTTAAGCGAATATCATTTATTATCTTAATGAGTGCTGTCTCTGTGCTGTGATGCACGCGGAAACCAGATTGAAAATTATCCAGGTATCCATTTAAGTTTAAGTAGTTGTTCAGCTGATTAAAAACTACCTTTTCAATAATCTTACCTATGAAAGGAAGATTTGATATTGGTCTATAGTTGCTCAACACAGTGTTATCAAGATTGCGCTTTTTCAGAAGGGGCTTAACAACTGCAGTTTTCAGGGAGTTTGGAAAAGTCCCAGAAAGAAGTGAGGTGTTCACCACTTCTAAGAGATCTGCTTCTAAACAGTTAAGCACACTTTTGAAAAAAGATGTGGGAAGTGTGTCAAGATAGCAGGTTGACGATTTAAGATGCTGTACTATTTCTTCAAAAATTTTGCTATCAATTGTTTTAAAACCAGACATAGTCACTTCTTTTGAGATTGCTGTCGAATCTGTGTGACCTCTGTATTACAGGAAGATGTGCCAATCTCCTTCCTGATATTACTGATCTTCTCTGAAAAGAAGGAAGCAAACTCATTGCATTTGCTGTCAGAGAGCATTTCACTGGGAATCTGACTTGGGGGGTTTGTCAGTCTCTCAACAGTAGCAAAAAGAGTGCTAGTGTTGTTTAAGTTACTGTTTATAAGGTTTGAGAAGAAGGTCTGTCTAGCTGTGGCTAGTTCCAAATTGAAAGCATGAAGGCTGTCTTTATAGATGCTATAGTGTATTTCTAGTTTCGTCTTCCGCCACATCCGCTCAGCTTTTCTGCATTGTCTATTCTGAACTGCTGTTGATTTTCTCCAAAATGATTTTTTGTTAGCCATTCTTCTTGCTGACCTTTATCGGTGCAATATCATCAATAACATTCTTAACTTTTGAGTCAATTGAATCCAGGAGAAGATCAACAGAGTCTGCAGAAATGCTCGGTGTTAAAGATATTGCCTTCATAAATAGCACACTAGTGTTCTCATTAATGCATCTCTTTCTGACAGAGACAGATCTAGATTCAGTGGTGACAGAGATCAATATATCAAAGAAAATACAGAAGTGATCAGACAGAGCTACATCCTTAATGACAATGGATGAAATGTTTAGACCTCTACTTCTGAGTAAATCTAGAGTGTGTCCACGATTGTGTGTGGGTCCGTGCACATGCTGAATCAGGTCAAAAGTGTTTAAAACAGTTACAATTTCTTTTGTAGTTTTGATTTCAGCATTGTCTATGTGAATATTAAAGTCCCCTGCAATAGCAAAACAGTCAAACTCTGAGGAAATCATTGATAACAGTTCTGTGAACTCTTCAACAAAGGCTGAAGAGTATTTTGGGGGCCTGTAAATAATAATAAACAGAATGCGTGGGGCACCTTTCAGCACAATACCTAGATATTCAAAAGACAAGTACTGACCAAATGACACTTGCTTGCATTGATAAACATCTTTAAACAGAGCAGCTACACCTCCACCTCTCTTAACAGTCCTGCAGACACTTATAAAATTAAAGTTAGGAGGGGCTGTTTCAGTGAGGACTGTTGCACTGCAGTTGTCTTCTAGCCATGTTTCAATTAGAAACATAAAATCCAGGTTGTTTGTGGTTATTAAATCATTGATCACAAATGATTTATTTTTTAGTGAGCGAGTGTTTAAAAATGCTAACTTGATAGAATTACATTTTGTCTCTACAGCAATCTTAGACTGATGCATAACAGGCCGCAGATTAGATGGGTCAGCCGTACGCCTTTTGAAGGCCTTAGACCTTCTATCACGTGATAAAACAGAGATAGAGAAGGCTACAGGCACACTGGGTTCCCGCTTGTTTTGTAAACGTTTGTGAATGTTGCTGCTAGTATAGCGGGGACCCAACACATATCACTGAGAGCTGTTATCAGTTGTTTTTGGTTCACCTACAGCAGATGGAGGAGGGTTTGGGCCCTTGCATTGTGGCAGCGGTCGGAGAGCTCTCACAGGAGGAGGCAAGAGAGCTGAGCCTGCAGTCTTTAGGGGTTGGGGGGCCCGCCGTTTTTTAGTAGATATCTGGGGACTTGCAGAGAGTTTGGTCCCAGCATACACCAATTCCTCCATTTTCTGTGAAAAGCTTAGAAGTGGAGATGCTGGAGAGAGGGATAGTGTGTCTGGTGAGCGGGGCATATTCTGTCCAGGTGCTGGAGAGAGGGATAGTGTGTCTGGTGAGCGGGGCTCTAGCTCTGGTGTTTCCGGTGACTGTGATGTGTTGTCCTGGCTTCCCAGGCTGTTTTCCAGAAAGTCGTCCTTGGGTGCTGAGTCTTGGAGCTGTTGTGATACGTCACAGTCTGCATGTGATGAGCTCTGTGGGCAGGGCTCAGCCGGGATGTCCATGAGCAGTGCTTGTTTTGGCTGTGTGGCGTTATCAGTATCCTTGTGGGATTCTTCAACCACATAATGACTCGGAAGCTGATATGAAGTCCTGTGGTCACTCATATTCTGTCCAGGTGAGTGTATGAGTGGATTGGCACACACCACTGAAGGATGACGGAGGGAGAAATAGAAATTGTCTTTTAACACTCTTGCACCAAGTTTGTTTGGGTGGAGGCCATCCAGTTTGAACAGTTGTCTGTGGCCCCAGAAAATATTGAAGTTGTCGATGAAGTTGACTCCTTTTGACTAAAGCGACTAAAGCGTTCATTTGAAGTTAACATGGGCGGGTTGAATGTGTTTTTGTGTGTGTATATTTCTGCAATTTTCCCGCAAAGTAAAAAGACGACATTAAACATGATTAACAACAAGCCACGGTATAATATCGCTCTTTTCAAATGGGGGATATTAACATTACAGTGTTTCTGTTGTTGTGAATGGTGCTTTGGAAGAGAAGTTCGTGGTTCGTTTCACAAGGCCGATCAAAGCGTCTCAGTCAGTTCCCTAGGTAGTGTATCACTAAATCGTGTGCACTGGGAAAGCCCATGGCTCAGTAAACACTGGAACAACTGATCAATCAATTTGTAAAATGTCACCACTCCTAAGAACCGTTATATTTTGATATTATTTTTATGCTATTTGAGGTAGCCCTATAATATGAAATATACATGTTCCCTATCTGTCGGTCACTACGAGTTATGTCGTGACGACATAGGGGATTTACCTGGAAGCCCTGAACATCTCTGACTAAAGAGAAAACGCCAATGAAATTGGCTAGTGGATTTTGCATACCTGAGCCACTCCCCGTGCATATGGGTATAAAAGGGCGACAGGTGCATCCACTCATTAGATTTTTGCTTCGGAGCCGAGTGGATGAGAAGAGTGCTGATCTCCACAAAGCCGTTCATCTTTATTTTGTTCCCGGTTGGCGTAACGGTGCGATCAGCGGAGTCCCTCTCATCAGCGATTCCCCTGGGCACTTCAACTGAGAAAGCAAATTCTAAAAGAGCAAATCACGGACGATCTCGTCTTTTTCAAGATGCCGTTTCATCCGAGTCCTTCTGGTTGCGGTTGTTTCCTATCTGCGGATGACGGACACGATCGTTGTCTTCAGTGTCTGGGCCTCCGACACGCTGAAGCTGCGTTCGTGGATGACTCATGCATCTGTTGTGGGCGTAGGAGCATGATTTCGCTGCGATCTCGCCTTTCCTTTATGAAAGGATTGGCACCCTCTGCCGCCACCCATGCTGATCTCTCTGGCTCGAGCAGAGGATCGCCGGCTGACGCTCTGGGAGATCTGAGGGTTACTGTAAGAGCCTCTCCGCCGGTTACATCCCCACGGACCTCCTCACGCAGCGAACATCCCGTCTGGTTCCCGGGTAGCATTTCATTCGGTGCACCATCTGTGGATAGGATGTCGATTGCAGCATCGGGGGATGGGTTCACGTCCTCCGAGGATGAAGGTGCGGTGGGGCTGCCCCCCTCGGGTGTTGTCGCCACCGCCGCACCGGACCCGGAGCTGACGGCCATGCTTTCCCGGGCAGCCATGAGTATCGGGCTGGAGGTCAACAGACCGCCCAACGAGCCCTCGCGGCTAGACGATTGGTTTCTCGGAGCGGGGCGCGGCTCACAACCGCGCTCTACTCCGGTGCCTTTCTTCCCGGAGGTGCATGAGGGCCAGAAGCCGCTCGTCCGCCTCCTCCGTCCTCACTACCCTCGACGGCGGCGTGGCCAGGGGGTACGCGGGCATTCCCCAGGTGGAGAGAGCGGTTGCGGTGCACTTGTGCCCACGAAACGCCGCCACTTGGAGGAAGCGTCTGCGTCTCCCGTCCAAGGCCTGTAAGCTGACAGCCGCTCTCGCGGCCAAAGCTTACAGTGCTGCGGGCCAGGCAGCCTCCGCCCTGCACGCCATGGCTATCCTGCAGGTTCACCAAGCCAAGGCGCTCAAAAAGGTGCACGAGGGTAGTACCAATCCGGGGTTGATGCAGGAGCTGCGCACGGCGACTGACTTCGCTCTACGAGCGATGAAAGTCACGGCACGGTCCCTCGGGAAGGCGATGTCCACCATGGTGGTCCAGGAGCGCCATCTCTGGCTCAACCTGGCAGAGATGAAGGACGTCGACAAGGCACGCTTTCTCGATGCCCCCATCTCCCAGGCAGGGCTGTTCGGCGACATCGTCGAGGGCTTTGCCCAGCAGTTCTCGGCGGTACAGCAGCAGACCGAGGCGATCCAGCACATCCTGCCCCGGCGTGATGCACCATCCACCGCTGCCCCCGGGGCCAGGCCTCAATCTGCCCATCGCTGTGGGCGCCCTCCTGCGTCCTCCAGAGCTGCTCCGCCCCAGGCCGAATCGACACATAGGCCGGTGCGTCGAGCCTCTCGCAGGAGAGCGGCGCCCCCCGCGTCCCAGCCAGGCCCCAAGTCGTCCAGGAAGTCGACGAAGCGGCCCTGACGCGGGAAACCCGGAGATGTTGGAGTTTGCTCTTTCTCAGGAGACGGCGAGAACAGCGCCGCTCCTTCCCCCGGTGGAGGGCCGGGAGGAGAATCTTCTGTTTCGTTTGTTTCTGTTCCGCCGCTGGTCCAAGGGCCAGCGGTACCCACCTTCTCAAAGAAAGAGCAATTTCCTTTTCCTCCGGGTTCTCAGGTCCATGGGACGACAGTGTGCGACGCCCTGCCTTCTCACTCTCGCCCACGACCCATTTTGCCAGTTGCCAAGAGAGTACGATTCAGGGACGACATTCCTCCCCACGCACCTCTGGCCAGTCCCGTTCGGGACCCAGGGAGTTCGGTGAGGATGCCTCAGAACGCACCGCCTTCTGTACCATCCACCCCTACTCCCTTTCGCTGCACCACCACAGGTACGTCGATTGTGCCGTTGGAGCCGCTTGCACAGCGTCTGGAGGCGTGGCTCACGCTGCCCAGCCTGTCTCGCTGGCTCACGCGCACAATTCGACTCGGCTACGCGATTCAGTTCGCCAGGCGACCTCCCAAGATCAACGGCGTTCTCGAGACGTCGGTGGCAGTCCGGAACGCCCCTGTCTTGCGCGAGGAGATTGCTGTCCTCCTGGCAAAGGATGCAATCGAGCCGGTCTCTCCAGCCGAGATGAGGCAGGGGTTTTACAGCCCTTACTTCATCGTACCCAAGAAAGGTGGTGGCCTTCGGCCAATCCTGGATCTGCGAGTCTTGAACCGGCCTTTGCACAAGCTCCCGTTCAAGATGCTGACGCACAGGCGCATGATCAAATGCATTCAGCCCCAGGATTGGTTTGCAGCGATCGACCTGAAGGACGCTTACTTTCATGTTTCGATCCTTCCGCGACACAGACCGTTTCTACGGTTTGCATTCGAAGGTCGGGCATGGCAGTACAGGGTCCTCCCCTTCGGGCTCTCCCTGTCTCCCCGTGTGTTCACGAAGGTTGTAGAGGGCGTCCTTACCCCGTTACGGGAAGAGGGCGTCAGGATCCTCAACTACCTCGACGATTGGCTTATCCTAGCCCAATCCAGAGAGCAGTTGGGCGATCACAGGGACTTGGTGCTCTGGCACCTCAGCCAGTTGGGGCTTCGGGTCAACTGGGAAAAGAGCAAGCTCTCCCCTGTGCAGAGAATCTCTTTTCTCGGTGTGGAGTTAGCTGTGCCTGGTTGCTCCCAAGGTTTTCTACTCAGTTTCTTTTATGTAGAAGTTCTCATTTTTATGTAGTTCACTGAGTGTGTAGTTCCCCAGCTATTTTTTATGATGCCCAAATAATAAATATTAGTTGAGGTAACCTATAAACACATGGAGTAAACGGTTCAATTTTAATTGACATAACTTGCTGTAGTCTTTTAAATGTTTGACCAATTAAAACATTTTAATTGAATGTAATATAAAACTAGTTCACTAAAGGTTGAGCCAACTAAAAAAATAACATTTCAAATAACACTTTGAAGTCAGAAATTGACTGAATGTAATATTTCTGTGGAACTAGTTACTGAATAATAATTAGTTGAAGCCTCTTGAAATTTTTTTTACAATGTGGGGTTGTGCAGATAGACGACGCGACAGTATAGTGTATTGAAGATAGTCAGAGATATCACTGAGAGCTTATGTCTTTGTCAATAGTCAAGGTGATATTACAGGAGCTGCCACACATCTTTAACATGTTAGCACAGTTTTCTGTGAGTGTATGCGCAGCACCTCTGACAGAACATCACTAACATCTACATATTCCTAATAAATTACATTATGTTTGTCTAAGGGAGTCATTAATTTAAGCTGACTAAGTCAAACTTCAGCAATGCCATTGTCACATGGTCTGCCTGTGTCATTTTTTTCTGATCCAATCTATTTAAATCCAATCCGGTCCAAGCTATTTAAAGGAATGAAGACAGAGAACACAGGAAAACGTGTTTCAATGTGCAGTTTTGATTTTGAGATCAGTTTCACAGTTTGCACTGTATTATTCTTATAGTTTAGATGGTAAAAGGGAGAGTACTTTCAAAGTGCTGCCCACTCTGCTTCCCCAATCAATATACAAGAACCGAGGAAAGGTCTTCAGACCCACAACCACAGAATCCTGGAAGTCATTCATTTGACGTAAGTTTTATATTTTTTTACATTTTCTACTCTATACACAGTACTGTGGAAAAGTTTTAGGCCACTGGTATTTTCACCAGTAAAAAAAAATGGTTTTAAGTCAGTTATTTCTATCTTTTGCTGTAGTGTGTCAGTAGGAAATATAAAGTAAATGTAAAGTAAAGGGAGGCTGCTAAAGGCAATTCAGCATGGTAAACATGAATTCAAAGCTCCAACAAGCCAACAGGCAAATCATTATATAGACAATTTAGCACAATTTAATTCTTGCAATTAAGTATATTTCCCATTATGATAACTTATCTTAGTTATTAGTAATCTAACACATTTATAATATTTAGATTAAAACCCTTTTAATAGGCCTATAGTAGTTAAAAAGGTAATATAAATGTTCTAAATTAGCTGTTTACTGGTATATAATATAGATTTATGCTGTATAATGTTATTTAAATATCTAATATTTATACTTCCATTGAAGATAAGGCAAAAGCAGGCTCAGAGAGTGAGGGAGAGCCCACTCTATCAAAACATCTACAACAAGCCATTGTACGCTTTCACAAGCGTCAGCAACTGCACGCGATCACATGGTGTTTTAATGACAGCTCAGGTCATGTGACCTTGGCAAAATAAATAGTGGCTCAGAATCAATCTGAGAGTCAGACTGCCTGATAACATTTATACTTCATCCAGACTTCAATCATCCACACTGCAGCGATGCCTGACTGGAGCCCGGTGAAGCCTGTCACTCCAGAGGTGAAGCACATTTGCTCAGAGGTATGAAACACAAAATGACTTATTGGGAAAAGTGGCGGCTCTTGGGTTTTAGAATAGAGGAGACACTCTTATTGGTCTGGGGATCCTTGCCGATTAATATTATTAACATATTTGCTAAAACATTATATCAAATGGCGTTTTGGTTGCTTTTAGTCAGAAAACGTAAAGAAAAGGATTCATACAGCAAGATAATATAATTTCACTTTTACCTGGCCTAAGCAAATCTATCACGTCTTAAAAGTCTGTGTTAAAAAAGAGCTGCCTGTTGTGCCATTTAATTACAGTTTTTTCAATTGCTAAAAAGCGTTTACCGATACTTAAAGTACTTTTTCTAAACTCAACACAGCAACACACCTTCATCCCACAATTACTCAATTAGTACATTTTCTGGCCAAAACCACATTTTGTTAAATAAATACAAGCTCTACATTTCAAAATTCTGAATACCCTTTTCTACATATACTAACTCTATCAAAAAACACCAAGCCCGATTCAAAGTCAAGTCATTCGGTCAAAACTTTGACACTGGTTTTCTATCCAATAGGAACATACAGTCAATCATAGTGCATATACTGTCAAAATGCTAACAATTAATGGAATTACAAAAACTGCATTATTTGTCATGTCTCAGGTCTACCTGCATATAATAGCAATTATTTGTAATTTTAGAAATTATATTTGTAATTTTTGTAATTTAGCCTTCAGTTTACCTTCATCTGAAAACCATTTTACATGTTTTAAATTGTTTTTACATTTTTACATTGTGTTTATTCTTGTGCTGAAATTAGCTGAAATGTGGTACTTTGTTCACTAAAATAATTTCAATCTTACTATATCCAAAAACTAGCTGACTTTGTTGTTATTTAATAAATTAAATTCACTAGAATTTTATTAAATAGTACACGGGGATATATTTTTTATAAAAAAAATATTCATATTAATCAAGGATTTATTGCATTTTAATGCACTATATACTTTAACATACTTAATATGTTAAAAATAAGTTTGAGAAAGTTGTCAGGAGTGTGGTGGTGGTGACGTTCAAGGCGAGCGACCGCGGTGCAGTAGTTCGTTTATAGCCTAAGTTTAACTTTTTACTCCTGGTGCTTTTATTTAGGCTTCAAAATTTGTCAAAGTTATATTATTTTGTGAAGATTATCTTGATGGACAAAACATGTAAGTTTCATAAACTATGATTGAACACAGAGCTTATTTTTTGTGATTATCCAAAAGCTTATGGAAAAACGTCCCAGGTTACGTATGTAACCCTGGTTCCCAGAGGGAACGAGACGCTGCGTCGAGATGCTATGGGGAACGCCATCAGCATTGTCCAGCTCTGAATCATATGTGTAATCAGTCAAAATTGATGGCCAGACGTCAGGTGCGGGTGACGTCATGACCAGGATGCTTAAAAGCACGTGACGTGCAGCCGGTGTCAGCTTCCAGGAATGAAGCAAAGCTCTAGTAGGGATGCCAGAGGTATGGCCCTGCGACGCAGCGTCTCGTTCCCTCGGGGAACCATGGTTACATACGTAACCTGGGACGTTCCCCTCCGGGAACTCGAGCTGCGTCGTAAACGCTATCGGGAACGAGATGTCCACGCCGCCATACTTGCAAATCCCTGCTTAGTGTGTGGAATGCACAGCTATGGCAAGGGAATAGATGAGCCAGGAGTGGCTCGCAGAGCCAGGTAGTAGAACCTGGAAAGTTAGGGGCGTAGACCACCCACCAGCGTCACAGATGTCCTGCACAGGTACACCTGCCAGAAGGCCTCCATACCTTAAGTTGAGTGAGCCTTGACTCCCAAAGGCGAGGGGAGATCAGAGGACTCGAGATCATAGGATAGCATTCAGATCTACTACTAAGCATAAGCTCCCTGGCCTCCACCGGAGTAAACATGTAACTAGAGAGTTTTGCCTACTGAAAGGCCACCAAGAGGGGCGTGGTAGGTCGCTATAGCCGCCACGTAGACCTTCAGGGTGGACTGGGCTAACCCTGTGGAGCAACGGGCCTGCGAGAACTCCAGCACTGTACCAAACAGGCAGTTAACTGGATCAAGCAGGCGGTCTCCGCACCCTGAGTCTCAACTTCAGGGCGTACAGTTTCCTTACTGAGGGAGCTCTAGATTGGAGGATGGTCTCAGCAACCTCAGTTGAGAGACCAGAGGCTATGAGTTGTGCCCCCTCGGGAGCCACACCCACAGTTTCCACAACTCTGAGCGGGGGTGAAAGATCATGCCCGCTGCCAGTGAGAGGAGATCCCTCCAGACGGGAATCCCCCATGGAGAGCCGTCGAGGAGAGAAATCGGGTCAGAGAACTATACTTGGTCCGGCCAGAACAGGGTTCTGCTATAGAAGGACCCCATCCATGCGCACTCTCTCTAGAACTCCCAGGAGCTGAGCGATCAGGGGAAGGCGTACAGACGAAGCCTCAGCCACGATTGTACCATAGCATCCAGCCCCAACGGAGCTGGATGCCTGCCTCGACAGGATGGCTGCTCCTATATTGCCACGAAGGGAAGAACCCGATATTAATACGCTTTGCCCCCAAAGCACATTTCAGGAACTTCCTGTGATGGGGAAGGAGTATGCATCTTTTAGATCACTCGTGACCACCAGTCCTCGGATCTGGTGTGAGACACGTGCTTGAAGAGAGCTTTCTGAACTTCAGTCGTGTGACTGAGCGGTTCAGTTAGCTTAGATCTAAGAAGGACGCAACCCCTTTCCCAGGAACAATGAAGTACGGCTGTAGAACCCGGACTCTTTGTCTAGAGCAGGGACCACCTCGATGGTCTCCTCCCTCAGGAGAGTGCTCACTTCTTGTTCCATTACCAGAGCCTGCTCGGGACCCACCAGCATGGGAGTGACCCCGTAGAAAGGCTGCGGCAGAGCGCCACATGGCCTTGTTCTACAGTGTGCGTGACCCATCGAGACACATTTGGCAGCAGTTTCCATGCTGCCGAATAGTCTACTAAGGGAACTAGTCTCTCAAGACTGGCCTCTGGTGTACTTAGAGCTGCTAGCTCGGTGCCCTGAAGCGGAGGACCGGCAGGGGCCGGCCGCTCTAGCTGCTCTAGAGACCCTCAAAGGGGGCGGCGAGCCTCTCAGCTCCGCTACATTTCTGTGCGGAAGAGACTGAGAGAAGCGCTCGCTGGAGACCGCTGCGCCCTGGAACACTGGCAGGGTTAGCAGACTGATCTCCTGAGGGCACTGAGGAGAGACGGGCACCGTGTAATGCGGTGTACCCCGCTCTTCCCCAGAGGGGCCTGCCCTCACCAGTCCTGGACCTTGGCATCAGGACTGCCTCAGAAGCCTCCTTTTGGAAATGACGGTCCTCAGACCCACGTCATCTCTTAGGAAGACTAGGAACCAGAGTCTGCTCAGGCAGATCCCAATGAGACACGCTTGGCAGGGGCTCCCAAGCCGCCGGGTGGCCTGCTAAGGGAACCAGTCTCTCGAGACTGGTCTCTGGTGTACTTAGAGCGGCTAGCTCGGTGCCCTGAAGCGGGGGACCGGCAGGGGACGGCCGATCTAGCTGCTCTAGAGACCGCCGAAGGGGTGGCGAGCCTCCCAGCTCCGCTACATTTCTGTAGGTTCTGTAGGTTCTGTAGAACCGCGGGGCAGGCTTCCGATCTCAGAAAGCGGGCGCTGGATCTGATGGGAAAGGAAGAAGATAGGGGATCGCCCTTCTTAATTTTTCAATCTAATCCATCTGCGAGCACAACCACTGCTCCGCCTCAGCGGCAGCGTGGCAGGTGCTGCGAGGACGCAGGTGAAAATTCCCTCCTCAAAGAGAGTTTCCCCCCCCCCGGGAGCGAAGCATACGCAGTGGAAGCCACTCATAATGCGGGCACTCCCTCGAGAGCCGACCCTGCATGCTTCACTCCCAGTCAGACCATCGCAAAAACTGTGTGCATCCCGCTCGTGATATAGCGTGGGCAGGGAGGAACACACCGTCTGTAACGTGATCTACTTTAGCCCTTATTTGCCTTTGATATGTCTGCTTCCTAGTCTTTTCCTTCCTTTTATTTCTTTGCCTTTCTTATTTCCTATCTTTCTTTGACAAACGATAGTAGGAGACTCACTGAACATATACGTGACTGACACACACAGAGAGCTTTACTGAATGACAAAAAGCTGACGCCGGCTGCACGTCACGTGCTTTTAAGCATCCTGGTCATGACGTCACCCGCACCTGACGTCTGGCCATCAATTTTGACTGATTACACATATGATTCAGAGCTGGACAACGCTGATGGCGTTCCCCATAGCGTTTACGACGCAGCTCGAGTTCCCGGAGGGGAATCCTATTTGCTTTTTGTGGAGGGAACCAGTTTCATGCTAACAGCCAATACGCATACAGAGTGACGTCATAGTTCCCATACTCTATTCTCTGGCTAGCCTTGCAAGGCTTATTTTCTCAATTCTCCTCAGTGCTGAAAGTGAACGCTTGATGCTGATTTGTTTTTTTTTACCAATGGAGGCACGAGAACTCAGCGCTCCCCCGGCCTCCCCCTCCACTTCTCTATCACTTAGCGGTTGTAACGTTAATTACATCAGCAGATTCGGCACATTCACGTTTTGCAATAGAAATGCAGCGCTTTCCAACTTGAGTAACATGTTATGATATTACAGCTCTGAAATTACAAACAAATACACATTTTGAGACATGAACTGAAATTAATTGTGAATTTTATTAACATTAAATCGTCCTCCTCCTCCTATTTTTACCTCAAACTTTTGGGGAGGCTGTCCCTCCTTTACCTCCCCCAATGAGCCGCCACTGATTGTGAAAATATGTTTTTTGTTCCAACTTAATGTATTTTGGTGCTCTGTATGAGCTGGGGAAATATTTTTTGTACTCCAGAGATTAGTGATTTTAATATTTTGTTTATTCAGGTGAAGTCACAAGTGGAGAACATGGCTGGAGTTGATTTTAAGGTTTACATTCCTGTAGACTTTATACGTAAAGATGAGGAGGAAACAAACTACATGTATGTGGTAAAGGTAATTGTGTATTTTTTTATGGATTTTAAGCTTGTGAATTATTTCAAGACATTTTGATTTAATAATGTGTCAAGTGATTTGCATTTTGACTGTGATGAAGCACAAATCAATGTATAAAATGTATCTGCATTTGATTTCCTGCAAGATAAAACATTTCGTTGCAACTGTAGTATCGCTGGGAAAATCTAGTCCAAATCTAGTCTGAAGCAGTCACTATCTCTAATATTTGAATGAGGTGAAGAGATCACTTTTATCACTTGCTGCTTTAGTGCATCACATCTGGTTTGGGCAAGGTGATATTGTATAGTGTTTTGTCTTTATTAACAGTTTTTATCTTTCTTTCAGGTGGACGTTGGAGGAGACCAATGTGTTCATGCAAAGATATTCCAAGCTGGTGGAGGTGAACTGAGTGTGGAAAAAACCCTCTACCCAAAAGCCCACAACGATCCTCTAAAAGCCTTCTGAACACTTATAACCACATACAGAAATAGTCTGTCTTATCAAATATCACACTATACAGGAAAGACATACTGTATAGAGGAATTATTATAAACTATTCCATACAACAGTATCAAAGTATTGGTGCATAAAAGGTTTCTTAATAACAACCTGTGTGTGTGTTGCTTCAAAAGAGCAACAATACATTTGTGTTGCTTTGTTTTTCTTTTGTACTCATTAAACCATTAATGCATTCATCCGTTTGTAATCATTTATAATAATCATTAAAATCACATTTATATATTGATTTCATTCATTTATGGATACATAATTTGTTATATTATTAAATTTTTAATTTACTACACTGTAAAAAATACTGTAGAATTTACAGGATTTTACTGGCAAAAAAGTTACAAACAAAATCCTGTAAAAATTCTGTTAATTGCTGTAAAATTAATTTCAGTATGATACTGCAAAGCAAATTACAGTCGGTTGTTTTATGTGAAATAGTAATTTATCGTATTTTTTCAGTAACACTGAATTCAATTTGTAGTTTATTTTACAGCAATATTTAGTAATTTCACTAAAGTACAGTATTTACCTGGCAACAAGTTGCCAATACAATCTTATAAATACCCCTAAATCCAAGATGATGTTGTAATCATTTAACAATGAAAATGCTGTAAAGAATAATTTTAACAGTAAACTGAAGGGGTGGAACGGTTCGCGATAAAAAAACAAAAAAGGTACGGTTCTTCTCACATGCTTCGGCACACGCGCTAGGACCGCAGTTCAACTTAAATCTGCAAAATCTGCAAAATGGTTTGTTATAAATAATACGTAACAAAAACAGGGTTCGGCTACTGTATGCTTCTGTTGATGGATGTGCTTTCTGGTTTCCCAATACATTACAACAACGGAAAACAAAAAAGTGGACAAACCATTCACTTTATTAAGCTCTCTCTGAATTATTGTGTTTGAATGGACACATTCACACAAAAATGATGTCAAAATGCCCATTTTGGTAAGTGTCATAGCAGACATGGCTGGCTGAACTGGATCAGTGCATTCTCTTAAAATGACAGCACTTTCTTAATATTAATCAAACAGCAACAACAAAGAAATCACTCACTGCTCTTGATTGGATCGCTTTTGTAACTTTATTAAAGATTCATCTTTCATTTATAAAGTCAAATATAGAATGATGTTTTACATTTGATTACTTTATTTAATTTCTGTACCTAAGAACTAATGCTAAAGACCTATGTAATAAATCTATTATTTCAGCTTTGGTGAATCATTTATTAAAGATTCAATGTTGCTTTGATTAAAGTGATATTAATCTTTAACTTATGATTTATACTTTATTAACGACTCGTCCAGCGACTATTAACATCAGTATATCTTTAACATTTTCATTTATCTTGCTTCGTGGCCAACGATAAAAATACACAAAATTAGTACTTTATGCAGTTTGAGCTAGGTAACGGAATCTATGGCAAATAGTTTAAACCTGAAAATCACACAGCCCAAGACATCATTCTTTATAAATGAAACAAGGTTTATTCGCTAACGGTTATTCTACGATACATGGACTAAACTTAATAAAACACTTAAACATACACACACACATTCAGAGTTTCAATCAGAGATTTCGCTATCTTTTCTGCGTACTGATCAATTCATCAGTTCAGTAAGAATAGAGATTTGTTCGGTCTACTTGCTTTAAGTTGAGATGGACAGCTGGTGTTTCCTTCGGATGGCTGAGGGAATCCCGGCGGCTGATTGGCTCGTTGCGTGATGTCACTGAGGGAAACCCTCCTGCCATTGGCAGTTGCCTGTTTCCTTTGTGACACAATGACCCTTGAAGTTCTTCTCTTCCTTCCGCGTAGTTTCAGGCTTTCAAGGTTTCTTCAGGAGTTTTACTAAGTATATGGGCACTTCGAAGCGCAATCAGTGAGCCGAAGCCCAAGTCTTTGCAAGTTAGCGAGCAGCGAGTGAGAGCAAAAGCCTAACCTGTAGTGGTCGTTTTAAACAGCTCAATTTGGGTCCACCCACAGGCGGCTGTCCCAATTAGATTGTTCTTGTGGGGCGGAGCCCCGCCCCGCACGGCTTCTTTTGCCGCGCCTACATTATCTGATAGTCAATTCATCACATGAAGGAAAATATCCTTGCAGACCTCTATACGTGCTGTAATCATACATTATGATGCTAAAGGTTGACTGTCATCCACACCAACTTATTGCTGATGACGACAGCTCCTGTTCAACATCAAACATTCCGCATTTGACACACAAAGTACATCTAATAATTGTATCTACTACACATGTTAAGGCAGAGATTAAAACATCCTACATTCCAAATAATCACACCAAGCATATGAACGACATCAAGCACATCCTTCCTGGGTATCTTTGTCCTAATAGTGATGGAATAAATTAATGTATTGTTGGGAGAAAATCAATAGAAGTTTGGGTGTTCCTTGCAAGGAGCTGAGACACAGAGAATAACTTTCCTTTGACCTGCAAGGAGGACAAAAGATGAGCTGTCCGGGGTCATGAGAATGTCACGTTTTGATGTGTATCTGTGATTCTCTTACCTCGGACACAGCTATAAGTCAATCGTTTGTGTTTACCAAATTAGTAGTTTATGCGTAAAAGGAGTCGCAGGTGTCCCCTTTCTCCAGATAAGCCATTGTTTGTTATTTAGATTGTTATTTATGGTAAGCTAGTCAGGAACAACATTGAAGTTATGTTACTAAGTGGATCTGGGAGCTCGCTCAAGGAGGTGGGTCTATAAATCCCTCTAAAAACTAGGAGAGATTTATAGAGCCACCTCCTTGAGCGAGCTCAGGTCTCCTGAGATAAGGAGACTTAAGGCAGGAAATCGGCCAGCCAGTTAATGGGGATCGCTCATATATTAACCTTTTACGACTTCCTTAGGAATGTGCTGTTTCTCAATACTTCTGTGCGTCTTCTTCCTCGACAATGCACTACACATACCTAAAAAAATAAAACTGAAAATCACTGTTTATTTTATTTGTATCTTTACTCTATTGTATTTATTTGTGCTGTTGCTTATAGTTAGATAATTACTTAGATTTTCTTTATTTTTATTTGGCAGTATAGTTTTTCCCTAAACATACCGAAACCGTGACTCTAAAACATTGATATAAACCGAACCGTGAAAAAGTTGAACCGTTCCACCCCTAGTAAAATATAAACCGTAAAATAAAAATAAAAACCAAGTCAAATATATATATAAAAAATAAGTATTTATTAAAACACGCAGAAAGACATTGCAAGGCTTTTACTGGTAAAATAAAATTCAGTCTTTCAACATTTCTTATAAAATCTTAGAATCAGAATCAGAACAAGCTTTATTGCCAAGTGTGTTCACACACACACAAGGAATTTGTCTAGGTGTTGTCAGGAACCAGCCGGAGAGAGAGATGGCGAGGACTCAAGTGCAGGAGAATCGGGTTCTTTAATCACAAAATAAAAACAAAGATGAACAAAAACCACCCCGAAGGGGGAAAAACAGACAGGCAGAGAGTTGTGTACACTACACATACATACACAACATAAGACAACGGATCAGCACAGGACTGCAGACACCAGGAGGCTAAATAGGGAGACAAACGAGGGTAACGAGGGAGACACATGTGAGTCACTGAAACAATAATTAGTTAACAAGACGGGGGCAGACAATAGACATGGGAGCACATGGCACCAACAACAAACAAGCCATGTGCTCAACACACAGAGACATCTGGTGGCCAGCCTGGGCACACCAGCAGGACCGTGACAGGTGTTAGGAGCTTCCGGTACAGGAAGTACAAACGTAGTGCAAACAAACATAAAGTTAATGTAATAAAACACTAATATTAAAGAGAATAAACAATAAATTAGCAATTACAGTAGAATACTTACAGTAGAATACTAAATACTTACGAATGTTTGGTGAGTTGTATACAGATGTCCAGTACTGAGGTGTGTTATGTGTTGTTCAGGTGGGATATGGCCTGGGGGAAAAACTGTTCTTGTGTCTGGCTGTTTTGGTGCACAGTGCTCTGTAGCGTCAGCCAGAGGGCAACAGTTCAAAGAGAGAGTGAGCTGGGTGTGAGGGGTCCAGAGAGATTTTCTTAGCACTTTTGCTCACTCTGAAGATGTAAAGTTCTTGGAGGTTGGGCAGAGGGGCATCGATAATCCTCTCAGCAGTCCTGACTCTCCATTGTAGTCTCTTAATGTCGGATTTGGTGGCTGAATCAAACCAAACAGTTATAGACGAACACAGGACAGACTCAATGATGGCAGAGTAGAACTGTTTCAGCAGCTTCTGTGGCAGGTTGAACTTCTTCAGCTGGTGGAGGAAATACAGCCTCTGCTGGGCCTTTTTCACAATAGAGTCAAGGTGATTGTCCCACTTCAGGTCCTGAGAGATGTTGGTACCCAGGAATATGAATGACTCTGCTGCAGCCACAGTGCTGTCCGTGATGGTGATTGGGGGGTGTGCAGGGGGGTTCCTCCTGAAGTCTACCATAATCTCCACTGTTTTGAGAGTGTTTAGCTCCAGGTTGTTAAGATTGCACCAGACAGCCAGCTGCTCAACCTCCTGTCTGCAAGTAGACTTGTCTCCATCCTGGATGAGGCATAGGACTTTAGGGTCGTCTTCAAACTTTAGGAGCTTGACAAAGTGGTCCTTTGAAGTGCAGTCATTCGTGTAGAGGGAGAAAAGCAATGGGGAGAAAAAACAAATCTTTAATTGTTCTGTATCGGGGATCCAATATATTACTGTCTCTGGTGGGACATGTAATATGCGGTCTATATTTTGGCAGTTCACGGGAGAGATTTGCTTTGTTAAAATCCCCAAGAATGATTAAAAAAAAGTTCTGGTACCATTCCTCCATTTCAGTTATTTGTTCGGCCAGCTGTTGCATCGCAGTGCTCAAAATCTTATCATAAAAATGATATAGCAACACAAAATATCAACAATTACCTGTAAAAAACAAAAAAGCCATATTCTGAGTAGAACATTAACTTTATATAAAAATTAAGGTCAATAAACAGAATTTGTATAATTTTGGTAAAATATATATATATTTTTTTTTTAAGAAAAGGATTAAAATAAAATGCTGGAATCAACATTATACCACAAATTCTGTTGTTTGATCTTATGTTCTATTAAATTAAGAATATTACTGCAAAAGATAATTTAATAAATACATACTGAAAGTCCATCAACTTTCTGAGATGAGCACACACATGAGGGTTGTCCCTCTTCTCTGAGACCTTTCCACTTGTGTTGCCTCTTTCAGGTATGTGATCAGCTAGAGACAAAAAAAGAAGGAAACTCTGACCACGCCCCAAGTCACGCTCACAAGCCACGCCCCCAGCACTTATAAAAACTATATATTTTAGCACATTAAAAGATACATCTTATACTGTAAGAATACATACTATTGTCCTGTAAAAAAATAAAAAGCAGCACTAAATCATTATAACAATATAATAGAATATATTATAAAAAAGCACTATAATATACAGTATTAAAGTAAAGTATATAGTATATACAGTATAATACACAATTAGCACAAACGTTTCAGATAAAATAAGCAGAAAACCAATCACTTCTCACAACTAGCAGATATTAACTCTAAAAGACAGAAACAAAAATTGTATTAGGCAAATCACTTACTCGTTCTTGTCACCTCAGCAGTCAGTATGCTTTTCCTGGAGACTGGACACTGCTCAGCGGGTTTTAAATGTTTTTACGGTCCAATTAATGATTCTAAAATAAATACATTCTGCTGAATTTATTTGATTAAAGTAAAAAAAAAAAAAATAATACAATATTGTGAAATAGAATTACCCATTTTAAAAAAGTTTTCACTTTTAATATTACACAATGTAATGTTATTCCTGTGATGCAAAGTAGAATTGTATTCATCAATACTCCAGTTCTCAGTGTTGAAATCATTATAAATGATTTACATTTATTTGACTCTCAAGAAACATTTTTGATTATTATCAATGTTTAAAACTATTTTGCTGCTTCATATTTTGTGTGGAAATGGTTATATACTTTATTTTTCAGGATTTATTGATAAATATAAAGTTTAATGAACAGCATTTATTTGCATTTGTCAAATATATTAATTACATTTGTTAATTCATTTATTAAATAGAAATCATTTTAAATTTCTTCATTCACTTTCATATATGAATAAAATTATTAATTTTGAATTAATTCATTTCTAATTAATTATAAACTTTTATAAATCTTATAAAACATTTTGAGAGGTATCTTTGTTTCCACAAAATAATTAAGCAGCAAAACTGTTTTTAACATTGATTATAATGATAAATGTTTCTTAAATGTTTCTTATCAGCATATTAGAATGATTTCTGAAGTACTATGTAATACTGAAACTTCTCTTTGTAAACATATTTATGAATGCTTCCAATGACGAATGTTGTGTTTCCAAATGCAAATTAAAGGGGCTCAAAGCAATCTAGCACTAAATTGAATAGAAACTAAAAACAGTGCTTTAACAGCAGACATGTAGCATGTCAGACTACAGCCTGTTATATACGTACATATAACATCACAACCATTGGGAGTTTTATGACAGCACTAGCAATCTCAAATTCTCACCGCCATTCATACAAAGCCACCGGGTCTAGTAGCGAGTTTAAACGCTGATTCTGCTCGCGTTTGGCGCTTTGAATTATTTTAATGCTTTTAACCGTACTGCAGATGGTGCCACGAGCTCGTGCAGCGCTCTCAGGATCATTCGCAGGGGCAGACTTACCCATTAGGCAAAGGTAGGCGACTGCCTTGGGCCCCCAAAAGCCAAGGGCCCCTAAAATGCTTATCCTATATGAGATGCGCATTAAGCGTGGGCATGCGAATGGTTGCTGCTAACAGTGTTTATTACATATTTATTTATTACCACGACAACCGTCTGCGTGTCCAAGTTGACCGTGCTGCTTGTGTATTCTTCTTCTAGCAAATATACATATAATGCATCTGAAGCTGACTGCCACGCGATGTCTCTCTTTCCCAGCATGCACCCCTCTCTCTCTCTCTCTCTCTCTCTCTCTCTCTCTCTGCATCTCCTCATCGAGCGGCTGAAAGGAGCACTTTCAGTTAAAACACATAGGGTGCGAACTACGGGGGAGCTCGGCTCCTCTTAATAAGACATGGGCTCCCCTGAAAACGTGATTTGCGAAATTTTGGGGGGTCTCAAAAAGTATTGACAATGTGTTAGTTTGATGTGCAAATTCAGTTTTGTGTAGTGTGATCGTCGTGGATTATTATGTTTAAAATTGCAAAAATATAATTTGTTAATGCATGACGGCGATTTAAACCTAATTCACTTCAATAAAGATAACTATACATGCTATTCTTGTCATAAGCATCAAGGTGTGGGGGCGCTGCGGTGCAAATTCATTCCACTCATGTTTAGTAGGCTAACTCAAAGATTCGTAGAAAAAAATATAAACGTTGGATTCAACATTGGCCGTAGATCTGCGCGCGCAGTCCTTGAAATCAATTCTGCAGTTAGTATCACATAGCCACCATGGCAAAAAGAACACAAGGCAGTTTAATTGCACGACCGATTCACCTGCAGCAAAACCAGTTAGCACACCTCCCACTGGGATGTCAACCCAAGTAGTAAATCCACTTCATGGACTTATGCAAGTCCACCCACAAGCGCACACCCAACCCCCCTTTCAGAGCAGTTCTGGAGATGTTGTTCGTGTGTTTATGTCCTCATTGAGACGTCACGCGAGCTTCAGTGCGTGTGTGTGCTGAAGGAAAAGGCGCATCTCATAAGCTGTATTATCAGAGCATGTGAGCAGAGCACAGCTGGGAGCAGATCAGTGAAGGAGATCAGCTGCGTTATTTGAGCGGACTTAGCTTTTCTGGTGAGCATGAGCGGTAACTGAGCAGTGTGATAGAGAGAAATATTGAATGGAGAGTCACGCGGCACAGTGATGACAGCCGAGGGAGTTCTCTCTTCAAAAAGTTAGCAGGCAGAGGGGGACATCGTAGGGTTACCCATTGTGCCAGTGGAATGGCAATCTGCTTGCCACACAACTCGTTTGATTCCATCCATGATGTTTAAGAAAACATTATTTTCGCAGTTTATTTAGGTAATAGCTCAAGCCCCCCCCCCCCCAAAACAAAGAAAAAACACTCGGATCTACGCAAATCACATAGGTCGTCCCTCAGATGTCGGAAACCAATATCACATCCCTGCCCTTACAGAATCGTCCCGTATTTAAAGGTAAAATTATACGTCCCATATCAAATCAATACTGGACGCGATTTGTCCTGTATTTTACAAATGGCAACATATAATATAATTGAATAAACAAATAAGTATTTTGCCCTGATTATAATACTAATAGCAATTATAATGAAATCTATTTCATACAAGGTATTTAAGAAGCTCATTTGAGTGTGATTGCATTTTGGCGTCTAATTATTTTCACAGCGACGGAGACTTCAGAGCGCGCGCCGTTAAAGCCCTTTCACACGAGCGCGAACAAACAAACTAAACAAACCTGTGTGGTTCTTAAAACATTTAGGTGCTCACGTCCGCCCTTTGAACAAAAGGCTGTCCAGATGTAGGGCTGATTTGGAAAGTTATCAACGGGTCTGTCCAGCTAATGATGAATGTGCAGTTTGCAGAGAAGCATTACATTTGAATAGTCTGTTAATATAATATTCCATACATTATCGGAGCTTGGTAGACATAATTATTATATTTTTAGACATTATTAGACTGATTAAAAAATGGATTATAATTAATGTTAGACCCTATTTATTATTTATAATTCATCTTAATCATAAATATATACATAATAAATATGTCATATACAATTTGGCATTTTAAATAAAAAAAGCTAAATTATTTACATGCAAATGGGACAAATAAATGTAGCCCTAATTTGAGAAAATTAATATAAATAAATAAATAAATAAAAATGAATCCCATCCAGGTACACTGTAAAAAGCGATAAGTTGACTTTGACAAAAATTTAGGAAACCCGTTGCCTTAAAATTATTCCTTAAATAATAATTAAAAGAAAAAAGTTAAGTGAACTTATCACTTTTTACAGTTTAACAGCTGCAGAACTGTCAAAAAGACTAATAATAATTAATAGTTATAAATAATCAAATTCTCTTTCACACGTACAGTCTTTACTGGTAAATTACCTACAAGTTACCATTAAGAGATTATGTGTAAACCGGACCTTTTCAAAAATCCCGGTAAATTTGTTCTGCGAAACGTATTGTTCTTATGGAGATGACATGATTACTCTGAGCTGTTTAAAAAGCTCCGCTGATTCTAGTTGTTCCATGTAAATATGCGCTAGATAGACATCTTTGATCAATGTGCCTCTCAGCATTCATTCATGCGTCGCGCTTCTTCATTCATCAGGGCTGTGACTCTGCTACTGGATAATAATAGCCTGTTATGAAATATTACACTTAAATAGTGGTTTTCTGTTTAGGATGTTTTAAAATGTAATTTATACCTGTGATCAAAGCTGAATTTTCAGCATTATTACTCCAGTCTTTAGTTTGCTTTCAGAAATCATTCTAATGCTGCCCAAATTTGCTGCTAAATTATCAGTTATTATTTGTGATAAATTAATAATAATGTTTTTATTATTGGTATAATGGTTTTCAGTTAAAGAACAGCATTTATTTGAAATATATGTACTTTGTAATATCTTTACTGTCACTTAAATCAATTTAATCAAAGCCTTTTTTGTATTCTATAATCTTTGATTTAATGCAACATTGTTGAAGAAAAATATTAATGTCTTTGTTTTAATCTTACCCAAGACTGAATTGTATCACATTTTCCACAAAAATATGAAGCAGCAAAACAGTTTTCAAAATTGATAATAATCAGAAATATTTATTGAGCAGAAAATCTGCATATTAGAATGATTTCTTAAGATCATGTGACACTGAAGACTGGAGAAATTATACTAAAAATTCAGTTTCAAAATCAGTCATTGAAGTTGATAAAATCTTAACATTGGATCATTTAATTTAACTTCTTTAAATTCATATTTACATATTTGTAATAATGAGGAATATTTATGCTCAATTATTTCAGTTTAAACCATTTGTGAAGTGAGTTTGACATTGTTCAGTAAACACACGGACACTGGAGGGTTTGATTATGGAGTTTAATATTGAAGAGTAAAAGGATTTCAACAGTTCCTCTATACAGTATGGTAGCTCGTGTCTGTTATTAGATAAGACAGACTATTGTTGTTATGTGCATCTGTGAGTGTTCAGAAAGGGATCAGCTGGTGATCAAAGGATTTGGGGAACTCGATTCCAGTCACACTCAGTTTCCCTCCATCACAGGGAAGAGTCTGATATATATTCAGGTGAACACACACACCTTCCTCATCAACCATCACCTGATAGAGAGAAAAATCAACTAGGGTTTAATGTAGACAAACACTTTACACGTTCGACTACATTTGTCCAGCAATGCTACAATATTAAGAAAAGTTTTATCTAATGCAAATGCAATAAGATTGACTTGATGCATTTTAACTTCCAGTGAGGACGGACAAATGACTTGACACATCACACCTGCAGTTGACTAGTTGATATTGGGTGGCATGCTAGTTCAGTCAGGACCTCTTAAGTCAAAAAAGAATACCATAGACAGGCCTTTAGTCAAATTTTTTATTGCCATATTTACTAAAGTTACATTTGGCGGTATGGCTCTGTTCCAAGTTCCCTGTCCTCTTCATGAGCTCCATGAAAGCCAAGACAGGGAAACAGCAGCCACTTCAGGGGCAACCCTCCCATTTTAGGAATAGGAGAGTAGCACAAAAACCCCAGAACAGAGCAAGCAACAATGACAACAGAATGACATTGTTTAAGTTAAACAAGTTAAGGAGGAGGTGGGGAGGAGGTGGGTTGCAAGCAGCATACAGAGGAAGCAGCAAAGCAAGCAACAGAAGCCGGGTTTAAGTAAGGCGCTCTGTTTGAGATTTTCCAATTGAGAGCTTGAGTCGGATCAGCTGATAGGGGCCGGGTTTGAATTTCTCCAATCAGCTAATAGCGGAGCTTGACTACGAGGCCTGCCTGAACTAACGCAGAATGCTTGATTTCAGTCAGGACCTCTTAAGTCAAAAAAGAATACCATAGACAGGCCTTTAGTCAAATTTTTTATTGCCATATTTACTAAAGTTACATTTGGCGGTATGGCTCTGTTCCAAGTTCCCTGTCCTCTTCATGAGCTCCATGAAAGCCAAGACAGGGAAACAGCAGCCACTTCAGGGGCAACCCTCCCATTTTAGGAATAGGAGAGTAGCACAAAAACCCCCAACAAACCATACCAGGCGATCCTCCCTGGCTCTTCCAGCTAACGAGCCAGCAGAGGAACCAAATGAGCATGCCGGAAGCCAATTTATGTTTAAAGAAAAAATAGCTAAATTAACTACGTGAAGTCAGCATAAGAATGGAGATAGAATAAATATTTTTTTAAATAACGCACCCAACAGCTACTGAAGCCATGCATTTTTATTTAAACCACAGATTAGAGAGCTGCACTCATAGCTTTTTGAGCCTCAAGGATGGCTCGAGCGTCAGGTCGGAGGTAACGTTCATAAGCAACTGAAGACCATCGCCCCATGGCCTTCAAGGTAGAGACAGAAGTGGAGGAAGCTGCAGTCGTAGCAGCCCCTATGCGCAGAGAATGAGCTGTGTAGCGTTCTGGGGAAAGACCACAGTATTGGCAGAGAAGACGGAGACGGGAGGCAAACCAGGCTCTGGACATAGGTTTTCCCTCCTCTGTGGAAAACAATGAGTCCTGCGGACCAGCTTGTGGACGGCTTCTCAAGTAGGCCAACATGGAAGACAGAGGACAAAACAAAACTGAGTTAGAATTAGAAATAAAAATTACTGTGCCTTCCTTGTTTTTATCAGTTTTAGAATGCTTTAGATACACGGTGAAGTAGTGAGAATAAATGGTTACATCGGAAATTGTGAGGTCTTGTGATGAATTAAAAGTATCAGTGCGTGTGGTAAACTCGCCACCTCTGAGAAAACCATAGAAAGCTGTGAGCAAAGCAGACTCTAGCATTAAATCAATATAAGACCCAAAGCATCCTTCTCTTAAACGTGATATTAACTTTAGCAAGAGTGAAAGTGTTAAGGGGAGACGTTGATCGTTGCCTTGAGGTTTTTCTTTTTTGAGGCCATTAATCAGGAGACGAATCGATGGATTTCCTAGTAAGCTGGTGGTAGACGGATCCAAGCAGCGCAGGTGGAATTGGATACCGGCGACCATACTTTTGATGCTTGAAGGCTGCATTTTCCTTGATTCGTAACAGTGGACTATAAAAGCACTAACACATGAAACATTGACCGGAAGTACAGCTACAGAGAGAGTTGCACAGAAAGAACTAAAGTGAGACCAAGCAGAGTCGTACATTTTTAATGTAGTTTTAGCTAGACCATTACGCATATAGTGAGCGGCAGAGTGCAAATATGATTGAAAGGTCATGTCTAGTCTAGTACAGTTTGGCTGAAAGAGGGACAGACCAGGCTGGATGGTGCTGCCTCCGGGCACAGGAGGTGGAATTTCTGAAATTCAAACCGAGACAAAGAATCAGCAATTTGGTTGTTTAAGCCAGGAATGTGAGCAGCCCGAAAATTGAAGTTACCCAATACGGATAACCAAGTAAGGCGCCTAACAAAACGGTTTATAAACGGTACTGAGGAGCGACCCTTATTAATAATATTGACAGTTGCTTCGTTGTCACAGAAGAACATAATTTGTTTCCTTGACCAGTGCTTACCCCACAAAATACAAGCTATCACGATAGGTTACAACTCCAACAAAGCAGTTGACAGGGTATTAGCAGGTACAGATAGCAGTACATTTGGCCATGCACTAGCAAACCACTGAGCATTAAATACCCCCCCAAAACCAACGGAAGGCGCGGCATCTGTGTATAATTTAAGGGTTGCAGAAGACTCCAGCTCGTCATAATAGAAAAACGAGATGCCGTTCCAGTTAATAAGGAGCGAAGACCAGAATCGGAGATCTGATCTGCAACCTTCATCTAGGGCAACTATATCATTAAGGTCTTTAACTGACTTTGAGAGGTCAAGGAGCCTGGCTATGAAAGACCTTCCCTGTGGAATTATGCGCATCGCGAAATTAAGATGGCCAAGTAAAGAGAGCAAATCTCTTTTAGAAAAAGATGCAGATTTTTTTGCATTTCTCATAACTTCTCTGATGCGATTTATTTTCTCTGACAGCAGGGAAGCTTGCATTAAGTTAGAATCTAATGTGATGCCTAAAAATTCAATGGCTTTAAAAGGACCTAGTGTTTTCTCCTCGGAAAGAGGAACACCCAAATCGTTGAAGGTGCACTTTAGCGCCGAGATGCAACGGTCCGGCTTAACATGTGGGTAGTCGACTAGCAAAAAATCATCTAAGAGATGAAGTACGAACGGCAATTTGCAGTTATTGAGAAGAATCCAACACAGCGCCTCTGACAGAGTATCAAATATTTTTGGACTGCTGCGACAGCCAAAGGTGAGCCTAACCGAAAAATACAACTTATTTTGCCATTTAACGCCAAATAAATGCCATTGCGATGGATGTAAAGGCATGACTTTAAAAGCGTCCGAGATATCTGCTTTTGTAAGCCAAGCACCCCTACCTGCTTTTTTGATTAACTTTATTGCATCATCAATGGTAGCGTAAAACAGAGAAAAAGGAGCTAGAGGAATGAGACTGTTAACACTTTGAGATGAATCATTATGAGGGGCAGATAGATTAATAATTAAACGCTTTTTCCCTGAATATTTACGAGTCGCGATTCCTATCGGATTAATTCGATAGTCAGGAAAGGGCGGATCATCAAATGGCCCAATCATAAATCCTTTCTCAACCTCCTTCTCTAACAAAGAATCGACTACTTCAGGCTCCTTTAAAGCAGAAAGCAAATTTTTACAGACTAGAGAATAATCAGGCATCCAAGACAACCCTGCAAAAAAACCTTGAACAAGACCAGTTATTAAGTAATTGACGAAACAGCGATTAGGGTGATTTCTCAACGCCCGACCCAGCTTTGAAATGTTGACTGGGGTTGATGGATTTATTTCTTTTTCTCCTTTTTCATAAAGCGTGTTCGTCTCGGGCACACGGATTTGGGGTGGCCGTCTCCACAGTAACTACAAGCATGAACATATTTACAATTATAGAATTTGCAAACGTTTTCATTAAAATTATAACACAGTGGAGTGGCAAATGGCATCACCTTAGGATCAGGTTGCAAGCTTGAGCCAGGTTTAGGAGATTGGAGAGCGACAGTTTTGGGGCATAGATTGGGCGTGTGAGTGTGAGAGCCGCAGATCGAGCAGGAGAGAGCTTGATGACCGGTAAAGTGTCTGCTGATGAGAGTTAAGTCGACTACAGACCAGTCCAGTCTCTGATTGAATCGCTGAATGAACATGGCAGCTTTTGCGGATAGAGATTTATGATATTCATAAAAGAGAGTTCCTCCATATGTGAGAGATAAGTCAGCGATAATAACCAAATACGTGTCTAGCTCGGCTCTGCGAGACGGAAAAACTTCGCATATAACATCTCTGAAAACTCCAAATGCTACGATAAATTCAGCCAGAGTCAAAGTTTTTGAAAGTCGGGGGTCATTGTCTTTAAGCATGACGGACACATCGCCACAATCAACAACACGCCCGTCACTTAATTCTGGGCCCA